>OY740778.1:35647338-36146416 GCA_963513935.1 Aphrophora alni
AGCAGGGCTTGTATTGACTTGACTTGGAAGACTTATAAAGAAAATGTGTAGGTAGAGGGAGAGGATTTGTGCTTTGATTTATAAAGAAAAAAACAATCTTTTAAATGTTTCTCTGACATATTTTCATTTTGTTATTTTCCTCAAATACAAAAAGTGAAAATTCATTGGTTTTAAAAACGCGTAAGCTGTAGTCTACTGGTAAAGGGAAATTATAGGTTAGGTTAGATTAGGCTAGGTTAGGTGAGTCTAGGTTAAGTTAGGTTAGCTTACGTTAGGCTAGATTAGATTTGGTTAGGTTAGGTTGGATATTGTTAGGCAGATATTTTTTGCAACGCAATAAATACAAATTTTGATTTTGTAG
This sequence comes from Aphrophora alni, assembly GCA_963513935.1. NCBI lineage: Eukaryota > Metazoa > Arthropoda > Insecta > Hemiptera > Aphrophoridae > Aphrophora > Aphrophora alni. Next base: position 35,647,700 of record OY740778.1, read on the forward strand.
TAATTTATAGATTACAATGAGTGTAGTATAAATGTTTTTTATTGATGAAATCGAACGGTATCTTGTAAATTTAAGAAAAAGAAGAATATTGCTGATAACAATATTTTCGCTTATACTGCTTCAAAAACAGCTGTTTTCAATACATGCATTGAGATGCTAAAGTTGTTCTTTTTAGTCCTAGGACCTACAAAACATCAGCTGAGGTCGAGATAATCAGCTGTTACTTCGTTTATACGAATTAATTAACGATTGTAAATCATCTATAAAAACAACCGATACTCTCCGTTGTAAATAAACCGATAAAACAGTTGTAAATAACATTTTAGTTTTTGTGAAATTCTTTTCTTATATTATTTGCATTATAACGAAAAATATAGTTGATCACTTGGATCAAAAGAAGCTTTTCGATCCTCGCTCATTGAACTTGTGCTTGTATTGAAAAAAAACATCACTTTTGGTCCTAGTGATGAAATATACTATTTTATCATTGGAGATCTAAACATTGATATATTAAGCAACAATATTCAGGTTTAAAGGTATAAAATTGTAATGGATTTGAGTCTTCGATCAATGTACCTACTAGAATTGTACAAGGAACAGATAATAGTTTTGGATAACTCTGGGACTTGTAAAGACCATGTTTATGCAAGAATATTTTATAAAAATAGTCCGTCAATTCAACGGTTGTTGATACAGGAATAACGTATCAATAATAAAGGTTGTTCATTCAAGGTGTATAACATTAATGAGTGTACTGAGGGGAGCTTACATGTGAATATGTATTTTGTCTCTACCGACTCCGCTTGTCTTATCGATTTTGCAAAGCTGTGCCAATTACTAGATAGTATGTATTAGTCAGATGTTTATGATTGTCAAACAGTAAATATGCCGTTTAATATCTTTGTTGGTATTTTATAAAATCTAATAGGAAAGAGTAAATTACGGTCTAATTATAAGAAACTGGTGTTCAAGATGCCTTGGATGACTAATGCCTTATGTAAACGGTTTTGTTTTGAAGGTTCTCTGTATGCTAAAGTGATCAAATACTCGGGTAGTTATAATTTAAAAATAAGTTTTAATGTTAACAGAAATAGGTTACAAAATGACATTAAATTAAGAAACAAAGTTATTATAATAAAAGTTTTGAAAAATGTAAAAGGAATTCTTTGAAGACGTGGAGAGTTGTAAATGAATTAACTGGTCAAAAACAAAAAATCTGCAAACTACTTTTTGAAAATCAAAAATGACGTATCAGATTCTCAGATAGTTGTTTAAATTGTCGACGCAAACAGTTGCCTTGTGAAAATATTAAGCCCTTTTAATGTTGTACAAGTGTATATCTTGACTTTTATTATATGTTGAAAGATAGGCGCAATGTTAGTAAAAACAAATTGTTAATTTACTGGAACATAAGTGTGGTTTTCTCTTTCATTCAGTACTAAGAGTCAATTTAAAATGGGGTTAGGTTAGGTTAGGTTAGGTTAGGTTAGGTTAGGTTAGGTTAGGTTAGGTTAGGTTAGGTTAGGTTAGGTTAGGTTAGGTTAGGTTAGGTTAGGTTAGGTTAGGTTAGGTTAGGTTAGGTTAGGTTAGGTTAGGTTAGGTTAGGTTAGGTTAGGTTAGGTTAGGTTAGGTTAGGTTAGGTTAGGCTAGGTTAGGTTAGGTTAGGTTAGGTAAGGTTAGGTTAGGTTAGGTTAGGTTAGGTTAGGTTAGGTTAGGTTAGGTTAGGTTAGGTTAGGTTAGGCTAGGTTAGGTTAGGTTAGGTTATATCAAGAACTTGTACCGATATATCGGCTATACTTCAACATACAAAAGCGGATATTATTTTGTTCGGAAATAAAAAAAAACGAGATATTTTATAAAATCGTCATTTGAGTGAGAAATTATAAGAAAGTATGATACACTGCAAAATTAAAAAATATTACAAATTTCGTATTGATATCCCGTTACGTTATATTTTGAATATAAATTATAAACAGTCAAAAACAAATACTTTCTGACGTATGTTGTACGACACACTATTTATGGAACACTCTGTATATAGATATTTTTAAACGAATGGTGTATTAGCATTCCTTGGGCACAAGTGGGGTTATTTATAGTTATGAGAGAAATTGAAAATGGCTTAATATATATTGAGGAAAATCGTTAATAGGCTTGTTACGGCCGGATATTAGTTCATAAACGTACCCCCTCCCCCCCCCACTCCATAAATAAAACTAATAATCTACGAACACACAAATAACTGCAGATCTCTGTAGGTTTTATTTGATTGAACCTCCCGTCACCGGATATTTATTTTTCTCTGACAATTCCGTAGCGATAAAAGAGCAGGTTTGCATTGACCTGGAAGACTATATATAAAAAAAAAATGTGGGGGGGAGGGTTTTGATTTATAACGACAAAACCAACCTTTAAATATTTTTCCGAAATATTTCGTTTTGTTATTTCCTTCGAATACGGGCAGTGTAAATACCTTGATTTTAAAATGCGTTGGATACTGTTAAAGAGAAATTATAGAGGACTAAAAGAGACAGGATTTGTGTTAGAGTTTGTGCAACGTTTATCAATTCTATGATTAAGTTTTTAAAACAGATTTTCTGAAACTCTTCAGTGTATTTACTTCACGTCGGCTAAGCTTTAACGAGTCTCGTAGATGTTTTAAAAAGCCTCCACTCTCTTCGCTCGTAAAGTAGCATCCACTCACTACGCTCGCTAGTAAGTGACTACGAGTTGAATGTACGCAACTGTTAAACAAACTCATCTAAAATACATTAACAATTGAATGCAGTGAATGTATTCTGATCGTATGGAAACTTACCTATTATACTGTACAGGATGTTTAGTAAGTAAGGTGCCAATCTTTGGGAACAAATTCACGTTTCGTTACTTAAGAAAACCGAACAATTGATTTTCAAAAAGTCGTCCGCCAGTTGAAGTTGTCGTCTATCCGTCAGCCAGAAAATCAAAATAGGAACGCCAAATTTGATAGAGAACTATAGTGCGTTATAAAACCCTTTAAAGTTAGAGAAATCGAATTTAAAATGTCGGCCATTTTAAACAGTTTTTTGTTCTATAGTGTGTAACTTATAACACGCTAAATTGGTTGAAAATTTGCAGATTTCAATTCTGCATCTAATGATACCAATCACACCTCTACACAATGACAAGTTATTCTCAAAAATACGTATAATTTTGAATCCTGATCTCATAAGAAGATGAGATATTTATATAGTTACGAGATCCTTAACCGCAGACACGAGCGTAGCGAGTGGTTATTTATTAATATACACATCTACGAGCCTCATTAGAATTTAATGAACGTTAAGGAATTAGTTATATACAATTACTTGATTCAGAAAACCTGTGTAACAACTGTTTTAAACAAATTTACCCTACTGGATAGACCAATTTACCTAATAATACAATATAACATTTCCTGCATGGCTCAAGGAAGCAAATTTTTCGCATTACATTTAGAGGATCTGCTCGAATTACATCGTTTGATACGGGCTGGGTAAGTACCACGATGGCGTCCATCAAGCTGATCTAATGTCTAGATCTCGAAGTTTCCTGAACACACTGTAGATAATTTTAAACGAATGTTTTTTCGCAGAGCTTCAGGATCAAATACACAAAGAGCGTTTTACTTCCAGTCGTGATAGAGATTAAAAATAGTTTAATTTCTATTGAGGAAAAACGTTAATACCCTTTATGGGACGGGGTATTAATTTCTAAATATACCCGTTCCCAATTAACATACTCTTTGAATGGAACCAATTGCAGTAATCTTTGAGCACAGAAATAACTGTAGATCTAAGTTTGTATCCCAGGTTTGATTTTGTTGAAACTCTCGTCATCTGTACATTTATTTGACTTCGAGTAATCGATAGAGGTTTTATAGTATTAAACTTATAGCTTATCACAATATCTTTTTCGTTCTTACTTAACTCTTATGAGAATAACGTTCATTTAAACGTTCTTCACATCACTATTATTTTATTGTATAATATAAGGGTGTTTTAATGCTGAAAAGATGACAAAATTGTTTTTGTAGCAAGTTGGAAAGTAGAGATACCGATTTAAAAAAACTAACATCTTGTAATGTAGTAGAACACACAAAAGCTTTTCGTGATCTTTCAGTACTTAGTAGTAAAGTTTTAAAATGGTTATTCAGTTATCAAGTAAAGCTCATGTGTGTTCTAGAAACATTTTAAAATAGTTATTCAGTTATCAAGTAAAGCTCATATGTGTTCTAGAAAAGTCTTTTGAAATATTTATTAAGTTATCAAGTAAAGCTCACGTATTCTAGAAAATTTTTAAAATAGTTATTCAGTTACCAAGTAAAGCTCATGTGTGTTCTAGAAATTTTTTAAAATAGTTATTCAGTTATCAAGTAAGGCTCATGTGTGTTCTAGAAAAGTGTTTTGAAATATTTATTAAGTTATCAAGTAAAGCTCACGTGTTCTAGAAAATTTTTAAAATAGTTATTCAGTTACCAAGTAAAGCTCATGTGTGTTCTAGAAAAGTGTTTTGAAATATTTATTAAGTTATCAAGTAAAGCTCATGTGTGTTCTAGAAATTTTTTAAAATAGTTATTCAGTTATCAAGTAAGGCTCATGTGTGTTCTAGAAAAGTGTTTTGAAATATTTATTAAGTTATCAAGTAAAGCTCATGTGTGTTCTAGAAATTTTTTAAAATAGTTATTCAGTTATCAAGTAAGGCTCATGTGTGTTCTAGAAAAGTGTTTTGAAATATTTATTAAGTTATCAAGTAAAGCTCATGTGTGTTCTAGAAATTTTTTAAAATAGTTATTCAGTTATCAAGTAAGGCTCATGTGTGTTCTAGAAAAGTCTTTTGAAATATTTATTAAGTTATCAAGTAAAGCTCACGTGTTCTAGAAAATTTTTAAAATAGTTATTCAGTTATCAAGTAAAGCTCATGTGTGTTCTAGAAAAGTCTTTTGAAATAGTTATTCAGTTATCAAGTAAAGCTCATGTGTGTTCTAGAGAAGATTTAAAATAGTTATTCAGTTATCAAGTAAAGCTCATGTGTGTTCTAGAAAAGTCTTTTGAAATAGTTATTCAGTTATCAAGTAAAGCTCATGTGTGTTCTAGAGAAGATTTAAAATAGTTATTCAGTTATCAAGTAAAGCTCATGTGTGTTCTAGAAAAGTCTTTTGAAATAGTTATTCAGTTATCAAGTAAAGCTCATGTGTGTTCTAGAGAAGATTTAAAATAGTTATTCAGTTATCAAGTAAAGCTCATGTGTGTTCTAGAGAAGATTTAAAATAGTTATTCAGTTATCAAGTAAGGCTCATGTGTGTTCTAGAAAAGTGTTTTGAAATATTTATTAAGTTATCAAGTAAAGCTCACGTGTTCTAGAAAATTTTTAAAATAGTTATTCAGTTACCAAGTAAAGCTCATGTGTGTTCTAGAAAAGTGTTTTGAAATATTTATTAAGTTATCAAGTAAAGCTCATGTGTGTTCTAGAAATTTTTTAAAATAGTTATTCAGTTATCAAGTAAGGCTCATGTGTGTTCTAGAAAAGTGTTTTGAAATATTTATTAAGTTATCAAGTAAAGCTCATGTGTGTTCTAGAAATTTTTTAAAATAGTTATTCAGTTATCAAGTAAGGCTCATGTGTGTTCTAGAAAAGTGTTTTGAAATATTTATTAAGTTATCAAGTAAAGCTCATGTGTGTTCTAGAAATTTTTTAAAATAGTTATTCAGTTATCAAGTAAAGCTCATGTGTGTTCTAGAGAAGATTTAAAATAGTTATTCAGTTATCAAGTAAAGCTCATGTGTGTTCTAGAGAAGATTTAAAATAGTTATTCAGTTATCAAGTAAAGCTCATGTGTGTTCTAGACATTTTAAAATAGTTATTAAGTTATCAAGTAAAGCTCATATGTGTTCTAATTTTTTAAAAAATAGTTATTAAGTTATCAAGTAAAGCTCATGTGTGTTCTAGAGAAGATTTAAAATAGTTATTCAGTTATCAAGTAAAGCTCATGTGTGTTCTAGACAAATTTTTAAAATAGTTATTCAGTTATCAAGTAAAGCTCATGTGTGTTCTAGAGAAGATTTAAAATAGTTATTCAGTTATCAAGAAAAGCTCATGTGTGTTCTAGACAAATTTTAAAATAGTTATTAAGTTATCAAGTAAAGCTCATGTGTGTTCTAGAGAAGATTTAAAATAGTTATTCAGTTATCAAGTAAAGCTCATGTGTGTTCTAGACATTTTAAAATAGTTATTAAGTTATCAAGTAAAGCTCATATGTGTTCTAATTTTTAAAAAAATAGTTATTAAGTTATCAAGTAAAGCTCATGTGTGTTCTAGAGAAGATTTAAAATAGTTATTCAGTTATCAAGTAAAGCTCATGTGTGTTCTAGACATTTTAAAATAGTTATTAAGTTATCAAGTAAAGCTCATATGTGTTCTAATTTTAAAAAAAATAGTTATTAAATTATCAAGTAAAGCTCATTTGTGTTCTAATTTAAAAAAACATAGTTATTCAGTTATCAAGTAAAGCTTATGAGTGTTCTAGAGAAGATTTAAAATAGTTAATCAGTTATCAAGTAAAGCTCATGTGTGTTCTAGAGAAGATTTGAAATAGTTATTCAGTTATCAAGTAAAGCTCATGTGTGTTCTAGACATTTTAAAATAGATATTAAGTTATCAAGTAAAGCTCATATGTGTTCTAATTTAAAAAAAAATTAGTTATTCAGTTATCAAGTAAAGCTCATGTGTGTTATAGTAAATTATCAAAAAAATCAATTTTAGTTTTTTACCAATATCTTCAGTATTCAAAGAGTTAAATAGTTTATGAAATTAACGGTTTTCATGATATTTGGAATAAAAAACATTGAAATAAACGTAATTTTCAACGGTTAAGTTTAAACATTTTGAGGTCTTTTGGTATACTTTACTAAGAGTATAAAATAATTTTAATAAACTTAAGTCGGTATCTCAATTCATTCTAGAGTTATACCTTGTTTTTAGAAAAAGAAAAACAGACAGACAGAAAGGAAAAAGAACATTTTGAGACATGTATATGTTTATTTTGGTGTCCAAGTCGCTTAATAAAATAGAAATTCTGTTTAGAAAACATAACAAAGTAGATTATCTTTAATTAAATCTGTTTTTTATAGAATTATCAGTTGTGATTAAGATAATACGCGTTTCGAGAACGTAATCCCATCATCACTATATTGCACATTTACGCAAACAGATATTTGAATAAAAGATTCAACCCCTGCAAATATACAATTGTGTAAATTGTCGTGCGTCCGTATTGTACAAATTTTTGCCTTTTAATATTTAAGAATGTGATCATTTTTACCTGTTTTGTCTAAGAGAGTAAACGAATAACTGAAGATGGAATTAAGGTACCGAAACGTATTGTTTGTGTAATATTTGAAATTGACTATGGCTACGCAGTTATTTTTGTCTACGGTCACTAAAAATAAATAACAAAATATGTCGGAAAAACATTTTAAGTTTGTTTCTGTTGTGATAAATCAAAGCACAATCCCCCCACCCTCTCATTTCCTTTATATAAAGTCTTCCAGGTCAATGCAAGCCCTGCTCTTTTATCGTTCTGGAATTGTCAGAGACAAATAAATGTTCAGGTGACGGCAGTTGCAGTAAAATAAAACCTTGGATACAAACAGAGATCTGCAGTTACTTGTGTTCATGCATTACTGGTGTTTGTCTTATTTAACATGTGTGTGTGTGTGTGTGTGTGTGTGTGTGTGTGTGTGAGAGAGAGAGAGAGAGAGAGAGAGAGAGAGAGAGAGAGAGAGAGTGAGGGGGGGAGGGGGAGAGAGAGAGAGAGAGAGAGAGAAATATGTTACCCAAGACTAAACGCCCTCGAATATCCGGTCTTATTAAAGAATTTCTTCAATAGAAATTATGCTATTTTCCATCTCTCTCATAATAGAAATAAATCCCCTTGTGTGTGGCCCAAGGATTAAGAAGATACCATTCTTTAAAAATTTATTATACATACAAAAAATGTACCGTAAGTAGGGCGCTAAACTTTGGGAAATTATTTTAGAGATTAAAATTAAGAGAAAGTTATGTAAAAGATCAAAAAAATGTTCTGACGTTAGGTTAGGTTAAGTTAGGTTAGGTTAGGCTAGGTTAGGTAAAATTAGGTTAAGTTAGGTTACAGACCTAAAATACTTGATATGTTTAATTTAATTTTCGAGAGCTTACATGACGTTGACAAGTCGACTAAGGATATTTTAAAACATCTGGGCGGAATATCCATTTAAAAGAAAATACAATTGTATTATACCTTCAATTTATACTAGTTTTTATTCGATTTTGCTTCTAACGACAAAAAAATTTTACGGACACAGATATTATTAAGTAAAAAATGACATTTAGAAATGTGCAAAGAAAGAATGTATATTCCGACAAATTATCCAACAAAACCAAAAACAACGAATCGAAATGACACCTCACTAAAAATGTCACTTCAGTCAATCAAAATATGAAAATGAATGTTTGATGTTATTTTCTAAAAAAAAAAACAAATATGTATGTACGTATCTAAGGATTTAACCTCTTTTCACTTGTGCCGTAAATACGACCTCGGCATAAATCGTGTTTGAATAAAATCCAAGTTATACTCACAGTGGTCTATGTTCAATTTGGTTATTTGTCAATTATTTCTGAACATTAAAATATTTTTGGGTTATTTCAAAACATTTGAACGAAATTGGTAGAGCCGATTTTGAGAAATTACGTCAATCATGGTAGAATTGAATTTGTTTTTTACCGAAAATTAACTACCATGTATTTTTTAAAAATATGGCGACCAATACGTTTTGCTTACAGAGATAAATTTAATCAAAATAGATTCAATTTTTATCAATCGTATTTTTTGGATTTGGAGTTTCATTGAAAAATATATACAAGTAACAAAATAAGACCAAAATTTGCTCACTTATAAAATTTGACTAAAATCGTTTAACACGTTTGTATTGTAGACACAACACAGTGAGATGTCATTCCAAAAATACGTTTTTTACTCAGAACTAAAAACGAAAAATATCCACAAAAAACACGACATCGATTATTTGGCCACATAAACCCTCTATCTATACTACCCAGGCTATAATATATACCCAGCTTTCTCAGCATATCAGTAGAGGCTTACACTCCAAATTCTGCGCTAATTGCTTAATTACACAAATATCACTTTACTTCCTTTGAAGTTAATAAAGTATGTCACAGAATTCGTTCCCAACCTATATATAATATAAACAATAACTCCTTGAAAAGCTCTAAAGTTAATTAAACTTTGCTGTATGTAAACCAAATCCACTTATTTTGCCAAGAACAAAGTTGGTTTTGTCTTGTTTAATTGCATAACAGCGCTCCTAGCAGACATGCAGTGAACTAAACTTTATAAACACTGTCTATTGTGAAAGAATTAAAAGTTTGGTCTGTTAGCAACGCCTTCTTAAGTCATCTACACTGTCTGTATACAGTTCCTTCATTAAGTCCTACAAATACAAATAATAGTTTGTCTATTCTATCAGTGTTAAACCTCTGCGTTATGAGAAGTACAATGTTGTTCAATTTAACCTAACCTAACCTAACCTAACCTAACCTACCCTAACATAACCTAATCTAACCTAACCGAACCGAACCGAACCTAACCTAACATAACCTAACCTAACCTAATCTAATCTAATCTAACCTAACCTAATCTAACCTAACCTAACCTAACCTAACCTAACCTAACCTAACCTAACCTAACCTAACCTAACCTCTAAGAAACCAACACTGATATCGTTCTGACCTTAATTATCTACACATTATCCACATTCTTTCTTGTAGTCTTGGATTTTATAAGTCTTTTCCTTCTCTCTTCAGATCTGTGTTCACCAACTCTAGTTCTTTTCCTACCCTGAGGATATTACATTATTCAACGGCTAGGTTTCTTTTCTCTCATATTTTTATAAAGTGATGATGACCGAGAGGTTTTTATTATAAACAAGACAAAAATAATATTATTTACAATCTAATCTTCCAGATGGAATGTGCACAGATGTTTACCGCTCTTAAGATCATGCAATATTACCACTTCGTGAAATACAGCGAAAGGAACATAATTTGTGTCTAACAACTGTGCTGCATCTTATAAACAATATGTTTTGCGCAACTCAGTATTAAATTTTGAGGAGCCGCCATTTTGGCTTTGCAAATTTTCCGACTGATCAAGATCCTCCATAGACCCAAAGAAAAATACAGTCTAAAACAATGGGTAAACTCAGAAATTGAGGAACTATGGATAAAATACTGCATGGGAAAACTTTACAGATTACTGGTCCAACCAGATCTGAAACACTCTAAATTCGTCACTCCACAAAGTAAACGAAATTTGAAGGAGAATATTAAGCTTTGTATCAGGCAATGGCGCTTTCAAGGAGCATCTTAACACCAAGGAAACTTGAAATGCAGAATATCCAATCAGCATCTAGAAACTGCAGAACATATACTTCGAAAATGTGAAGGATTAGGACGTAGAAGACAACTGATATTTGGCTCCTTTGGAGATGCTGATGTGACCTTTGACGCAACAATCAACCTGGCTAGGTTAATCCTGACCCTAACCAATGACTACATAAATACTATAAGACACGACATGGCCATGTTAAATATTCTACGCTTATTCTTGAGTTGTCCAATACCCGCTAGGTCGCTCTGCTAGAGAATCTGAAGTTGATGTGACTGGCGCTAGGTGGCTCTACGGTCAAACAATGTTTCAGGCGGGTAAGAGAAAACGCACTGATGCCACATATGGGACCAGAGATGCGAGGGAAGGTCGAGAATCGCTTATCTCAGCGCACGAACTGACAACACTGACTATGCTGACGGAAGTAAGTGAGAAGGTTTGTGAGAGAGAGGTCAACAGTTGTACAGTCTCAACCAAGTGGGATGCGTACAGTCAAGCACATGCTGCTAGCGCTTTCTGATAGCTGTGTGTCAAACTTGTGTCCCGTAAAGCGTAGACTATTTCCCTATCCTATGTCGTGTCTTATAGTATTTATGTAGTCATTGCCCTAACTAAGAAAATAGGCAAGCTAGTTAGGAATTTAAGAACTACACGAAAAGTCCTATAGGCTGAAGTGTCTAGGGGGTAAAACCCACTTCTATTTTTAATAATAATAACAATTGTGCTGCGTCTTATAATCAATACGTTTTGCTCAACCTATATATAATATAAACAATAACTCCTTGAAAAGCTCTAAAAGTTAATTTGGTTTTTTTTAATAAAACTCGGTATTAAATTTTGGGTAGCCGCCATTTTGGCTTTGCCATTTTTCCCAATGATTAAGACCTTTGGAAGGATGTATATTAAGATATTCATACAATTTAAGATATTTCAGTTGATCCCCTCCCTCCCTCGAAAGTGGTATAAAATCTTTAAAAATTAGGAGTCTACTTCCAAAACGGTGATTTCCAACTTTGTATTTAAAAAATGTTTGAAACTTTTTTTTCTATAAAGGTGAAAAACGTCTTGGGCTTGGGTATTATCATCTTTTTTTTTTTAATAAATAAAAGAACATACATTATAGACCTCTACTCCTCGATTATTTTAATATCGTCAGCAGCAGAACAAGATGTATTAAAGAGAAATCAAATAGGATAGACCAAAGAGAGGGATCTGACTCAAAGACAACATGAAAAAATGTGTAGAACTAACTGGGATCCTTCGGGATTGCCACGCCCATACTCAATATAATGAGTTCTTGAGGGTATAAACTTACGCCGTCAAAAACATAAGGGTGCGCATTCAGGATGCGCAATGTCAGGTCAAAATGTTGGGTACAACTGTCTACACTCTTTCTCATTGAAATGTAAAAATTGAACTGATGCAGGTGGCAATTTGTTCATAAGTATTTCCAACTATCATTTGTAGAAAACATAATTTTAAATTGTCAATATTATCTAATTATATGTATATATATAAACAGCCAATAGTTTTCCACAAATTACAAATTGATTTAATTTTTTTTTTTTTAATATCTAATATTGAAAATTAGATCTTATTTCTCCCCTCCTCTCCCTTCAAATGTAACTCATAATTTCATATGAATTATTTTTGGGGTTTTTTTTGTTTAAAATGTTGGTAACGTCGAACAGTTTAAGATCGTTTACAACTCCCCCCCCCCCCCTACTATAAAGTGGTGTCATTTAACGTTACCACGTACGTGCTGTGATTAATCAGCTGAAATAAATCAGACGAGAAATGACAAGACTGCAGTGGATTGACTATTTTATACTGCTGGTCTAAGCAAGTGATGAGAGGGAAGGGAAGTAATCTACCTCATTGAGTTTCATTGCTCCCCCTCTCCCCCACTCTCTATGATATTGACTCCAACACTGCAGTAATTATTGAGCACGTTGGAGTTTTATTTCCATTCCATAGAGAGAGTAATGTGACAGTGGAAAAGCCTGATGTTATTTTGCAGGTGTATTGTTTTAAGGTTGAACTTTTATAAAAATATTTATATTTATTAAACCACGTTTACATTTTTTTCTTGCAAAATATATACAATTTTACGCGTAATAATGGCAAGACTTTATTAAATGAATTCTTTTCTCTTTTGTACACTAATTGTACACTAACCTAACCTAACCTAACCTAACCTAACCTAACCTAACCTAACCTAACCTAACCTAACCTAACCTAATCTAACCTAACCTAACCTAACCTAACCTAACCTAACCTAACCTAACCTAACCCTACCTAACCTAACCTAACCTAACCTAACCTAACCTAACCTAACCTAACCAACCACCGTTTATTTAAAGCGGGCCTTCCCGCCGCATCACCGTATGATTACTTTCTCAGAAAAAAACTTTCTCCTAGGTGAGATTCAAAACAAAATCGGTAAAAATATAACCTAAACATTTAAAAAAAAAATCACCAACAAGAGCTGTAGTAATCGGAATTTTAAACTAAATGTTCTACTAATCCTGGAATATGATTGGAAGATTGTCAAGATTTCAAAATTCTGAGATTTCGGTAGTTCCGTTTCATCTACGACCTACATGAGCCTATTTAATGCTCATATCCTGCAATTGATGATGAGCGTATGTTAATTTCAATTGCGAGGATGATAAACATACTGATAAACAAAACAGCAAAAGAATTTCGCGTCCAGTCAACCAATGCAGAGTCACAACTTGCAAAGAAAGTCTCAACACTATTTACTTAATTACAAAAATGACTAGGAAAATCTTTAATTACTCTGAAGTAATTCACCTGTCACCGCTGGAATTAGTTTCCACCCTATATATAAAGTAAACAATAATAACTTGTTGAAAATCTCTAAAGTTAATTAAACTTTGCTGTATGTAAACCAAAGTCAATTATTTGCCAACTACAAAGTTTGTTTTGTCTCGTTTAATTGCATAACAGCACTCCTAGCAGACAGGCGGTGAACTAAACATTATAAACATCACCTTTTGTAAAACACTTATGGTTTTGTTATGTTAACAACGTTTTAGGTTACTTACACTGTCTGTATACGGTGTACTAAACCTAATTATGTGCAAAATGATAAGAACTCAAAATATCAATTATTTAGTTTTTGTTTGTCCACTAATACAAAAATAACATTCGCAAAATGGAAGGTTTCTATGCAATTGAATTCTAATTAAACCCACACAAGCCGACCACCGATTATTTACAGTGCGCCCTCCGTCCAACGTATGAACTAAATAATCCTGAGTGGGATATAAAGCCACGGTTATGTGTCTGAAAAATGACGACTTAAACCGCTGAGCTACCAGAACACTAAGAAATATTTCCTCACATTATTTGAGTAGAAAAATTACCTATTCTACTACTACCTATAGTAAAGTATATAAAGTAAAATTGCAGTTTTAAAAAGTATAGTAAGCAACAGTGAGTTTTGCACTCATTATTGTTTTATTTACAATACATACAGAAATACTTGACCTAAACGTTTAGGCTTAACCAGAGAAAGTGGAATTATTTATCATTAATTATCCAAAACAGCCTTTAATCCTGAGGGAGCAACCAGGCTCGTTATCCTTGTTACAACATGTAATATTTATACATACAAATTAAGTGATGTACACTCTGTCCCACAAACACTGGGTACCAGGGAATTTAAATTTTAAAATAATATTTCGTTTTTATTACTTTAATCATTTCAGTTTGAAAATGTAATGTTTTTAAACGCGGGTTTAGGTCGAAATTACATCTTAAAATTTGGTATGCATTGGTTTTTATTTAGTATGCTTTTATTGTTTGCATTTTCAAATTTTTCCTTGTCGCCTTGAAGGAAAGAGATATTAGTAAATGTTGCACAAATTTTCTCATTCACCCATCCACAAACCAAACAAAAACAAATCGCATCATATCATTTCAGTAGTTGTAAAAGAACAAAATTGGATCTAGTTTTTGAAAATTTTATTAAAGGATTAAATTTAATTCGCTCTCCGACACCACCAGCGTAAGGTGTATTTGATTTCAACCAAGCTACTAAGGTTGTTAATTTTCTTTTTTGTTTTTACGTATTACTTCTGAATCGTTCTATTATTTCAGATTTTGCACACGGGTTTGCGTCACATTTAACTAAAAATTGAACAAAATCTATATAAATCCAAATTAAGTGTAAATGACAGATGTTAATGTTAGTTTTAATTTTTTTTAATAGTATTTTTTAACAGTATTAATTAATAATTATTATAATTTTTATATATTATTCCCTCAAAAGACTATACACAAACATATTTACAAACAAAAGATTAATAAATAAAACACAAACTAATAACACTAATAATATAAAACTTCCACAGTAACCTAACCTATTATCTATTAGGAATAAAATTATGCAACTTCTAAGGCAAACCATTTTAAAAGTTACAGAGCGAATCTGATGAGAAGAAAGAAAAGAAAAAATAAATAAAAATAAAAAATGAGTGAGGATAATTCACTAGAGTAGTTTACATCTACAAAGGACAGAACATTTAAAATTAATGTACTTGAGAACAACAAAAAAGCGGAAAAGAAAACAATACAAAAAGTCAAACAGACATATTAATAATTTATAAAGTTTAATAATATTATTAAATAGAAAATTGCTCCACATCCAATCATTATTTCTCCCATGTGTACAATCTCTTCTAATGAAACTCACACAAGTCCACTTCCTACACACATATACAAACACAAAATCTGTCATCACAAGACCTTAAGGAGGTTCGAAAATACCCTTAAGTTTTTACACATCCTGATTTTATCAGGAAATTTATTCCAAAGACTGGGTACAACTGCAGTGAAGAAGTTGAAATAAATTGTTAATTTTACTTTGGGCACCTTTCCTTTGTTTGAATTGTTAATTTTACTTTGTTTTTTTCTCTGAGAAAACAATTAATTTTGTTGTGACAGTCCAAAAACCCTTGACTTCTATTGTAGTACACTTTCAGAACCTCATAAACAAACAAATAAGGAAGAGGCAGTATAGATAAGCATCGAAACAACGGTAAGGATGACATCAGTCTCATTGTATTGGCTATTAGTCATATGAACCTTTTCTGCTCTATAATCAACGCCCCGTGACCCACACCAAGTATTATGGTTTGGGTCATTATTCTTCGCTTTTTATCAAACTTTGAATGAAATAGGTAGAGTCCCCATGGTTCCTTGGTCCCAATAAGGTCCCTAAGAGGTCGCATTGGGTCCCTATGAGAGTTGTATTGAATTAAAATCCAGCTTTTAATAATGGCAGTCATTGTTTTTTTTACCAATTATTCCTGAACGGTATATATTTTTATTTCTAATTTTGGACGCTCATTATAAATCTGCACAATTCATTAAACTTTTAACGGATTCGTAGGGACAATTATTTTAATAAATTATTACGGCTGATTTTTTTGTTTTTTACCGATAACACAACTTTTTTGAGGGATTGCGATAAATAAGTTTTGTTTGTGTTCTTTGATGCAAAATTTAATCAAAATATGTAGGGCCTATAGCCGATTTTGAGAAAAATTTCGTGGTTTTTATTAATTCAGCTAGCCTCTTATTTACAGGTATCAAAAAGATAAATGAGGGGGGAAATCCCAAAATTTGAGAAAAAATGACCATAACACTAAATTTTATGAGAAAAAATTATTCAAAAATCCCCTTTTTTAGACCAAAGGAACGAAACTAATATATCCCCAAACAATTGAACGTCGATTTTCTAACAATATACTGCCTTTATATTGCGTTTGACCGTTTAGTTAAGCTTCAACCGTTGCCATTTAAAACCCAAATAAAAGGCGTAACTTTCTGGAAAAGTGGGAAATTTACTGTATTCTATTTGTGCTTTAATTGTTAAAACTACAGTTGGCTGTTCAAAAGATTGTTGTAATAAAACAACACTATTTATATTATTTCTGAAATTATAGAGGCGGTAGGTTCGCGTGTTTAGCGGGATCAATACCTCTCTCTAAGACACGCCAAAGTGTCAATAGTCACAACCATTTGCACAATTCTCCCGTTATTTATCGCGTTTTAACAGTTTTGTAGGACTTCAGTTCGAAGGAATTGTTGAGACCCGTTGGAAGAAGAAATCTGAAGTTTTTTTGATTTAAAATGAAAGATCTAGGTACATACAGATTGTGAGGTCATTCTGAAATAATGCCGAGATATTGAAATCGTTAAGGCATCCTTGTGTATTTATTTACGTTCTTTAGGACTTCCTTAAGATACTCTAAAGAAACATTTAACTGTTCCTTTACAATAAGGCATTTTCGCGTTTTAAGAACACCTTTTAATATTTCTATGCCTTTACTAAGTTCACCTTTATAAGGAACTACGTCATCATTGAGAGTTCAGTATCACACAACAGTCTGTAATACAGCCTCGTCAATGCCTTAACAGGCGAAACCATTGGTCGGCTAGACTAATTATAAGTGGATATACAAAATAAATAATTGTGTTTTATTATCTTTACAACAGCTGATTGTTCATTAGTCGCTAACAGCTGTCATCTGCAGTGTGTTGGTAGGTTTTGATTTATTTTTATTCCTTTGAGGATGAATTCACAATCACAAGGAGAAAAATCGGAAAAGGATGGCAACATTTTATAATGTAGAAAAATATTTGGTTAAAAATATATAAAAGCAAAGACAATGCAATGTTGAAAAACAAAATTTAACGTATAGATTAAATACCAATTACACATTTTGCTGTAATTATGTAGGTACTATACAACAAGTATGTTCTAATTTCAGTAATTTCATCCCCCCCCCCCCGAAGTATTATTTAAATAATAGTTTCCTTTCAAAGACAGTGATTATAAGTAATTTTCAACTTTTGATAGAGAACTATCAAACTGACATATTTTGCGATAAATAGTTTTGATTCGTTATTATTTGGTTTTGGGGATGATTGAATAAGAAAGTTTGTGCAAAGTTTCGTACGATTTATTTTAGTTTTAAGTTAAATCGTTCAAAGTTAGGATGCAGTAAATAAGCAGAACACATTTAGAAAAAGTAAGTGGCTTTGAAACGAGCCCTCAAATAATCCCAAATTTAAAAACAAGTTTACCATCAATTGCTCCACAACTTTGTATGCTAAACGTATTTGAAAATTCATAACTATATTGTATGGATTAAATATTGACCTTTGAATGACCTCTATACGTTACTTAGCTCGATAACATGGATTGAACGTAACATTGTCAGTTCTTTTGTTTTTAAAGTCCGAAAAAGCTGTTTTAAAATAAATTTAACCTTCTAATGACACCTAAATTTGGTCCAAAGGACAAGATCAAACTTTTTTTAAATATTCTAAACCGTACACATTTAGAAAAAAAGCCAGTGGCTTTCAAATGATCCCTTAAATGATCCCAAGGTCAATAACATATTTTACTATCAAGTGTTCACAACTTTTACACGAATAAACTTTTTTGAAAATTCATAACTATAGAGTATGGATTATATAGTGACCTTTGAATGACCTCTAGACGTTACTTCGCTCAATAACATGGATTGAACGTAACTTTGTCAGTTCTTTCGTTTTTAAAGTCCGAAAAAGCTGTTTTAAAATAAATTTGACCTTCTAATGACACCTAAATTTGGTCCAAAGGACAAGATCAAAATTTTTGTGTCTTAAATATTCTAAACCGTACACATTTAGAAAAAAAGCCAGTGGCTTTCAAATGATCCCTTAAATGATCCCAAGGTCAATAACATATTTACATTCAAGTGTTCACGACTTTTACACGAATCAACTTTTTTGAAAATTCATAACTATATTGTATGGATTATATATTGACCTTTGAATGACCTCTAGACGTTACTTCGCTCAATAACATGGATTGAACGTAACACTGACAGTTCTTTCGTTTTTAAAGTCCGAAAAAGCTGTTTTTAAATAAATTTGACCTTCTAATGACACCTAAATTTGATCCAAAGGACAAGATCAAACTTTTTTTAAATATTCTAACCCGTACACATTTAGAAAAAAAGCCAGTGGCTTTCAAATGATCCCTTAAATTATCCCAAGGTCAATAACATATTTACATTCAAGTGTTCACAACTTTTACACGAATCAACTTTTTTGAAAATTCATAACTATAGAGTATGGATTAAATATTGACCTTTGAATGACCTCTAGACGTTACTTCGCTCAATAACACGGTGGAACGTAACATTGTCAGTTCTTTCATTTCTGAAATCAGAAAAAGTTGACCTTCAAATGACACCTAAATTTGGTCCACAGGACAAGATCAAACTTGTTGGGTCTTAAATTTTTATTAAACAAATATATTTTTCTCAAACCTCATCCACTACAGAGATATTCTAGGTTTACTTTTCGTACACAAGTTGAGCTTTGATCGTTGTCATTTAAAACTCAATATCATACATAACTTTCTGAGTATGTGAGAGTTTTTTTTTATATGTAAGCATTAATTAGGAAAATTACTGTTGGTAATAATTTATTGAACATGCGTTAATTGAAGTATGGGGGGGGAGAAAGAGACGGGGTTTTCAAGTAGTCTTTAGTTCCCTTTCTTTCATCTTTCCTATCAGGTCTCTCTTGAAAAAACTGTTGTTCTCTTCCAACCGTGACGCTATTAGAGTGTTAAAGGTCTTTATTGTATAGCCTTTTCTTTCTCTTTTATACAAGCGATGTTAACCAAGAGATTTTTCCCCTTTAAAAATACAGATGCGAGGTCTGCGTGTTTAGCGGGATCAATAGTGTCCAAGACACGCTAAAGTCTCAATAGTCGCAGGTCATTAACTCTCACAAAGCTTTCAAACGATTTACACATTTCTTCTTTTATTTATCGTCTCTCAACAGTTGGGGTTTTAAAGACTTTAGTCCAATGAAATCGTTAGAAGAAGTAATTGTATATACAAAGAAAAATTTGAGTTTGTTACTAATACAGTGACAATAAGGTCACCTTGAAATAATGCCAGGATAATAAAATCTAATAAACATCTACATAGTCTTTAAGTGTATATATTTTTTTATTTTCTAATTCAAAATTACAAAAAGTAAATTCTTACATTTTCCTACGTACAATTGTTGTAGTGGTGGCAAAAGGTTACTGGATTATGATGGATTCTTCATATTCCGACATTCGTCATAATTTGTGTAAATAACAACCAATACAGCACCTTATAATATTAATCGGCATCCCTCCCCCCCCCATGTTGTTTAAAGGCGAAAATAAACCTCTTGGATATCGCTTTATAAAAAACTAAAAGATAAAATAAAATTTTATATTTCTTGAATACCTTTGAAAATACCGGTACGCGAGTCAACGATAATAAACCAAAAAATCTGCAATGGGGCTGTTATAAAATTTGTCAAAATCGGCTTTACCGAATTCAATCTAATAATATATAATGAATATTAATGACCCAATCCGTGAGCAATAGCAAGAAAAACCTTTCAGTTCAGGAATAATTTCAAAAAATATGAACACTGACGCCGTAACAGCTCAATTTTAATCAACAATAACTTACATGTTGCGAAGCAATTTTAGGTTCTATTTAATATATAAATATTGTTTTCAAATCTCGTCCAATGGTTCATTTGACTTTTGGATTGACAACTATCCTAACCTAACCTAAACTAACCTAACCTAACCTAACCTAACTGACTTTTTAGTGATGTTTAGTTTTGGGGATGGGTTAGTTTGTGCTATGTTTTTTCACAGTTTACAGTAGTTATAACATATATCACTGATTAGATTGGATAGAGTTAATAAACCGTTACGAAAGACGCGTAATAATCACAGGAGCGTAACGCTCCTGGTGCAGCCTTGGTTCATGTCTAAATATCCTTCCACGGAGCTGTTTTTGAAGACTGTCCACTGGAGAGAGAAGTTCACAACGTCTACAAATATAAGAAGAATACTCAGAATCGTCCTGGACACGACAGTATAATCTCTATGTTAACGAAAGATTGCAAGTTGAAAATGACTATTTGAATGTCTCAAAATAGTTTACACGTGTTGGTTTTATAGCTGACCTTCAGATAGAGGGAAGGGAGCTTTTACCCATACATGAACTGGAGTGGTTCAGAGACAGTTCTAAAACACAAAGACTGGAAACTGATGTGGCAGACATGAACAGGGACAGGTCCTACTGTCAAGTATGCATCCAACGGAATTACAGACTGTCTGAGAACACTTGACACCTGGATACAAGAACACAACCAGTCTTCCAGCTTTCATAGACCTGGATTGCAACAGGTTAAGATCAAAGATCGTCTGAAATTGTTACAGAATCACATCCCGCCAGTGATCGTAAATATAATTCAGGTATAAAAGATGCGGAAACTCACATTTGTGTGCCCTTTCTAAACAAATTGCATCCAACATTCTCTCGTTAGGGAGTAACAAAATATAGAAGGTGGTAAGCTTCAGAACAACCCCACCTGAGAAAACATAGCCTATCATAAAGTGGACATATTCACTGATGAACCTTTAGGAAATGTGACCAGCAAGAGGGGAAAAACACCTGATTGTTTGCTATTTGAAAACCACGATTATGAATGAAAGGAACTCCTTGGATCTTTGATAGAGAGGTAGACAACCTGGTAAGGAAGATTTTGAAAATCGAGTTCCTTCCAATGGTTGTCTAAGGGCATCAAAACATCTATTGGAAACTCAAACCCTTGTGGCCGACTTGCAAAAGAAACAAACTATCCAATTAAATATCGTAAAGTTGGCAACATTGGATGGATCAATGTACGACTATTTTCATGAGGTGTTACAGAAATTATGCATTACTAATTATTCAAATTGCTCTAAAAACACTTGCAGTCTGTTGTCCAAGGGGAGCGACTCGTCAAATAAAACCCTATGGGACACCTCGCTGTGCTGTCAAACTATGTAATATTTATACACACAAATGAAATAGGGAACGTGTTTTATGACGTACAGTTAGTCCCACAAGTACAATTTATCAAATAATTTAATTTGAGAAATAGCATTTCGTTTGTGCTGGTTTATTTAACCTAGATAGGAAATGTAATATTAATGAAAGAAAATTTACCAAAACCACGATAAAACACAAGACTGTATAGTTATGTTTATTCTACCTTATGTTCATTTCAATACCATTGTTATCATCTTCAGAGGTACAATACACAAACAAGTACCTCTGAAGATGATAGCAGTGCTATTGAAATATACATAAGGTAGAATGAACATAACTATACAGTTTTTGAGTTGTTAGTGTTTTATTGTGGTTTTGGAGAATTTTCTTTCATTGTATATTCACCACAGTGATCAAGTGATTGATTTGAGAAAATGTAACGTTTTCTTATAAATAACGTCTTACGATTTGTTTGTCAAACGTTTGGAAGTGAGACTCGTATGTCAAAAGGGAATTTTTTGAGGTACTTACACGAATAAGGGAAATTTCTCTTATAAAAAAGGCTCCCACACTACTCGTACTCATTCGTAAAAAAATCTTGAAACTCATTCTTAGAAAAAATGTTTACACTCGTAATAAAATATCGAGATTAATAGAAGTTTTTTTTGACACTGGATGGAAAGAAACGAAGTAATGTACTAAAAGGATAATAGAATCGGTACAGAACTTCGATGCGACTCATCGAGCCAATACCTTGGGTTAGAGACCGGCTACAGGAGAGATCAAACAAGAAATCCTCCATCATCCCAAATGGAAGCTGGAGGTACAGAAGTAGGACAAGTGAGAATCATTGGGTGACTCGGACTTCGGAGGCCGCCAACATCTGGAGAACCAAAGGAATACTTCATTTCACGTTTGAGAAACCCGATACTAATTTCACACCTTCAAGAAATTCAATTGCCAAAGTTAAATTCATTAACTTTACCAACAGATTTATTCCTGGGTTGATAGATTAAGTTGAGTCTTTTTGTTAGAAATTTAACATGTTGCAACTTTAAGTAAGTGGTAATTACAGTCTAGACAAGTAAAATATATATTTCAATAAATAAAGTGAGCTTAAAGGAAATGTTAAGCATTCAAAAAGCTAAAAACTAAATCCTTTTTTTCATATTTTACAAAATAGAAGAATCAAAGAGAAAATTTATTAAAAATATCTAAAAATCATGATTGATTGTATTTACTTTTGTTATTTAATATAGAAATGAATACATTCTTTTAGTGTAGTGATTATTTGAAAAAAGAAAAAAAATTAATTCAATAATTATCGTTTAACCTTTTTTTTCTTTTTATTATTTCAAAAATCAACGAAAATTACCACTGTTTAGGTTGAAGTTCTAAAGATAAGATTTGTGGTTAAACCGTAGGATAAATAATAAGTTGTTTGGGGTAACTCGAAGAACACACTTCTCAAAAGACTCACAAAACTGCATAAAGGGAATATATATTGAGGTGAGCGTGGCATATTTTATAAAGTAAATATAACTACTTGAAGTTCAGTAAATTTGGCGTTTCAGTGTCTCCAGGCTGCTGGGTACATTGTAGAAAGCGTAGTCTAGCTCAGATTAAATTAAATGCCACAATACTCCAGTATACTGTACTGTTTCATAAAAAATAACCTGTCACCCAAGTTGTCGAAAGACATATTTTGTCGCAATTAGCAATTGACGTCACCGGACTAAGCGAACAACACACAATAGGCCGAGTAGTTCGTTGCAAAAATTTTCTTTTTTTAACTATTGAATCATCTCACGAAAATTTGTCG
The DNA here is from genome assembly GCA_963513935.1 of Aphrophora alni. NCBI lineage: Eukaryota > Metazoa > Arthropoda > Insecta > Hemiptera > Aphrophoridae > Aphrophora > Aphrophora alni. The sequence goes on from OY740778.1 coordinate 35,670,903, forward strand.
TGAAATATTGAATCGCCCTATAGACGTCTGTGGATACCTCACAAAGACTCACATACAAAAATAATTACACAGTTTAAAATTTAGTTGTAATTTGATAACGATTTTGCAATAAATCTATTTTGTAATTGCAGAGTAAAACAAAAAAACGCCTTGCTAAAAATGGATCCATTAGTTGCACACAATAATTGTTAATTCAGTTGTAATTAAAACGCCTACATTTGCAATATGCCAGCGTTAATTGACACTGAAAACGATGCTTTACCAGCGTTGAATTATTAATTACAATCGTTAAAAGTTTGTGCAGTAATAATGGTCAAGTTTTAAGTGAATTTGTTTAACTAGAGAACATCACCACTGTGGGGTCAGTATCCCCAGGGGTTTTTTCTGCCCCAGATTTATGTTACTAGGACTGACAGTTTTTTACAACCCCTGGGTGACAAGTAAAGTCAGGAACATTTTTACATATTTTATTTTTAGGACGAAAAATACCCCAAGTGTGTGTTTATATTATTTTGTTTTACTTTTATAATTTTTAATTATTTATGTTTATTTTTAAGTGACTTGTAAAAATCTCGAGTTATATTTTTTAACACATTTTAAGTTTTAAAATGTAGGAAGGAATTAAACGAAAGGGATATTTTGATGGAACTCTTTAATTACGATTTCTTTAATTAACATTATTGCAAAAATAAAATTGAACAATATTTTGTTTTGCTACGAAAACGAATTATAGCAAATTCCTTCAACTTTCCACTCAAGTCAAACACCGTTTGTTTAAAGTAAGCCTTCCCTCCACCATATCACAGATTGGAAAGAATTAAACTACCCTGATGAAACTTTATATCTTACATGGGAAAACTACAACCTTAGTGTCATTCTTAAAAACAGAAAATCATAAAGTAAACCTCTTTGCAAACAGAACACAACTCGTCAAACACCGTTTATTTATACTACGCCCTCTCTCCACTATATAACAGATTGGAAAGAATTAAACTACCCTGATGAAACTTTATATCTTACATGGGAAAACTACAACCTTAGTGTCATTCTTAAAAACAGAAAATCATAAAGTAAACCTCTTTGCAACCAGAACACAACTCATAAACCACCGTTTATTTATACGACGCCCTCTCTCCACCATATCACAGATTGGAAAGAATTAAACTACCCTGATGAAACTTTATGTCTTGCATGGGATTCGAAACCTACAACCTTAGTGTCATTCTTAAAAACAGAAAATCATAAAGTAAACCTCTTTGCAAACAGAACACAACTCGTCAAACACCGTTTATTTATACTACGCCCTCTCTCCACTATATAACAGATTGGAAAGAATTAAACTACCCTGATGAAACTTTATATCTTACATGGGAAAACTACAACCTTAGTGTCATTCTTAAAAACAGAAAATCATAAAGTAGGCCCTAAACCTCTTTGCAAACAGAACACAACTCGTCAAACACCGTTTATTTATACTACGCCCTCTCTTCACCATATAACAGATTGGAAAGAATTAAACTACACTAATAAAATTTTTTGTTCTGAGTGGAATTCTAAATCACAACCTTAGCACTATTATTAAACAGAAAATCAAAACATAAACCTCTTACCAACCAGAAAACAACTCGTGTTTATTCGTAGAGGGCCCTCCCACCGTTTCACCGCAGAATGGAAACAACAAAACTGCCCTGATAAAACTTTGTGTTCTATGTGGGATTCGAACCCACAACCTTAATACCATTAATGTCTTAGCAACCAGAACACAACACGTCAACTTCCTCTTCGGCCAACCACAGTTTATTTATAGTGAGCCCTCCCTCTGTCTTACAACAAGTTGAAAAGGAATAAAAATTCACAGAAAAAATTAGTTTCTGGGTGGAATTCGAACGCACAGTTTTAATGTCACTCTGATTCAAAAGCGACGACTTAAATCTCTTTGCTACCAGAACACAACCGAACAGTAATGATTGGAGTAGTTAAATTGATTATTTCCCCTTAATTTATTAGTGCTGTCTGAAAATATATAATCAACCAATAACTAATAACTGTTATATATATATATACCCTCATAGGCTCACTATATTAAGTACCTTCGTGGCAATCCCAATATATTTTAGCTGGTTATAAACCATTTTTTATGTAGTCTTGATTGAGATATCTTTCCTTCATCTTTCCTATCAGGTATCTGACCATGACTCTAAATTACTTGAGGAATAGGGGGTCTTTATTTTGTGTTATATTCTTCCATTTTTAAGGCGATGTTGACAGCGATTTTGTTGTCTTATATAGTTGTTGTTGGTATTGAATAAACATATTATAAGATAAGAAATATTGAGCGTTAATACTTGAGACACACCACCACACAGAACCAATATCGAGATAGAAGAGTGTTGAGTTACTGTCATGGAAAACATCGCAATTAGATGCAAAGTGAAAGTGTAAAATATAAAAGTTTTCCGTAATGTTGATCATAATAAACGGTCCAAACTTTCAAACTTTTTCATTCACGTCTCTAAAACAAAATAAAAACCCCCCAAAAATGAGAGTTCGTTATTTGTCTGTCAAAAAAGAAAATGAACCATTGATGTTTATTAATCTTCGCATTTCACCAAAATTTCAACGAAATAATTTAAGTCTATTTTGAAAATTAACACCTTTTACCGATAACTTTCCATAGCTGTTCTTTTATCTTCACCAATAGCACACGAACCCATATTTATTGCGAAATGAGAAACAATACATTTTATTTGAATCCTTAGCGTCTACACGTGAATAAAACTTGTTCAAAATCGTTACAGCTGATTTAAAGAAAATCAGAATTTTTAGTTATAGATGACAATTTTTAAATACTGCAGATATTGCAAAAATACACCCACTGTACTACTATTGATTAATACCGACCCACGGCCTTTTTTTAAAGCTGTGAACTGAAATCACTACGAAACCAATATTTTGGACTCGGAGAACATCAAAACTCGGTACCAGTTTGTTTTCCCCCATTTCATTGACAACTGTTTTTCATCAAGTGAAGGAAGTTAATCCAACTGTGTCAATAATTCATTTCAAATAAATCCTCTCGGCTCCGAGTAATTCAAACAAAAGAAAAAACCATTTCCCATAAATTTGTCTCAATCTTGTTTTGCTGTCAATGTAAGCTTTGACAGACAAAATGGCGGCTTTATGCACTAATGTAACTAAAAGCTGTTATTAAGGTCAACATAATTTGTCTATAAATATTACACAGTAATTCTAAACAAATGAAAATTAGTGGGGTTTTAATATGACTATAAATGCGCTGTGTTGAAACGTTTATAAGTGGACTGACAAAATTATGGAGACAACTTCAAATTAAAAGCTCTGTTCGTAAATGATACTCTTGTTTTGTTGGACGGGTTTTTCTTTTTTCTTTATACCTACTCGTTTAGCGATCTCGATATTGGTATTGACGAACTAAACAAAACGATATATTGCAGGCCCTCTAGAGAAGAAGAAACTGTCGCCATTTTGAAATTTTACAACTATTATTTTTTTTTAAACATTGTATTAACTTTCTCCTAAAACCATATACTAACGGAAATTTATATTCACAGCTTTTCCCTCAAAAATTGTTGCGTGAAAATAGCAAAATAAGTGAATGCCCATCACTCTCCAGTGAATGTTAACAATTACCAAACACGTTGGTGAAATGTAGAACAAAAACTCGAACACAAGATCTCACAAAAACTACGTTTATTCAATCAAACGCGTTTCAACGACAAAGTCGCCATCGTCGGTGATAGGGGCCTACATGAGTTACAATAACAAAACTATAACTTTGTTAAAAGACCGAATATTTTCAAAACTCTACCCGGCGTATGTCGACAAACACAGATGAGCTGTATAGGCCTACGTGTAGGAACCAATGGGATCTCTGAAACTACAACATTTACAGAAAACATTAAATGGGGGAATTTCGTTCTATAATAAAATGACGTATTCGAATTTTTCTAAATTCTATCGCCATTTTCCAATATGGTGGCCAAATTTAAAATTTCTTATGGAAATCACCATCTTTTATGTTGAATAAAAACATACACAAGAATAAAAAAAGTCTCAAACGAACATTCCAAAACACAATGTTTTTAACTTAGGTAGCGTCAAAACATCCAGTCAAAATGGTTAATCGTGAATTTCAGATTTATATTTCGGGTTATTTTAAAGTCGATAAACCTCTCATCATCGTAACATAAAATAAAGACATCCCGAAAATTCTAATATCATAAGGGTCGGAAAAGAACAAGCGTCGATCTAAAGAAACCTAATAGAAAACATGAAAAAGATTGATCTAACACAAAACTACTTGAAAAATGTGTAGATCCAGCTAGGTTTCTTCAGGATTGCCAAGCCAGTACTCATTTTAATGAGCCTCTGAGGTCTCTCGAGAGATCTACAGTATATACTGTTCGCCCAACGATTCATTGAGGATGTAGGGTTGAGTCGACAGTAGCAACTACTAAGCATCCTGATGGTTATAAACATCAAGCCTTACGTCGTTTAACAGCGTTTGTTTATTAGTTAGAATTAATTGTGTCATCATTACATCACCAATACGTAGTCAATACTGTAGTCGTACCTATAATTCTATTACAACAATAGTCTGAGCTTTGTAAAATCCACGAGTCGCCACTGGCGAGTCGAAAAACCCGTGCATCTTCCATCTACTATTAGATTCGATTGGATTTAATCCTTCCAAGCGATGGGAGATGATATTCAAATCTACATTCACACGGATACGATTGTCAATTAACAATTGTACAGCATAGTAACTACTGATGGCTCTATCAGGTAAATCCGGCAACACTGTATATAAATGACTGCCGCAAGACAATATACCCGTATATTGCTTGTCTCAGCAAGGGAGGGAAGCAATCTGCTTCATTGACTTTCATTGCCTCCCCTCTTTCCCTCCACCTCAGTACACCTCTTGATATTGACTACAATATTGTCAAGGAGTAACTTTAGAAGCCCATACAGAGTGGACATGTTCTTAGGCTATTCTCTATACTCTGTTTAACGTTCAGTTTGTATTGTTCGAAACGCAATTTATGTGTATCGATTATTTAATGAAACACTCAATCAAACCACCGTTTATTTATAGTGGGCCGTTCGACTAACATAGATCTAGTTGGAAAGAAATAAATTGCACAGAAAAATCATTGTGTTTTTCGTTGGATTCGAATACAAAATTTCAAAACTTTTAACTATTAAGCCACTTTTAAATAGTTCTTTTTTAGTATTTGTATACTAACATTGACTATTCCACTATAATGAAACAAAAGTTCAAATTAAGAACCGGCTAAATAATGATATTTTTTTTCACACGAATCCAATACTTTCCTTAGTGTATAGCTGGATAGCAGTAATTCTAAGAAACCAATCAACCGATTTTGTTGAAATTATATATTATTTCATTTAAATAAGGGCCCACTTTCGGACCTAAATTATTTACCATTAATTAACCTAATTTTAGCACTCTGGCTTCACAAGTGACAGTTACCGCGAGGAGCTTAAACTTTACGGACTAGATCCTGTATCCTGCTGAAAATTGGGAAGTTACAACTAGTAGCGAACTCTAGTTGAGAAGACTGAAACAACGGCGACGGGAATTTGGATGTACTGATCACACATTAAACGATCTAGAAGGCTTAGTGTCGTCAAGGTTTGTTGCGTTATGGAGTTTTAGTTTTTTTTTTAGATTAGTTTAATTATCCAAATAGCTCGTAAAACATTTGCAGCCTGCTGTCCTAAGGGACGTCACGTTATGTTCCTATGGGACAGCTCGCTGCGCTTGTTATAGAATGTAATATTAAATCACAAAAATAAATAGGGAACTTCTTTTATGATGTATAGTCAGTCTCACAAGTCCAATATAGCAGTTAAAAACTGCAAATTTAATTTATGGAAGAGATTTTCATTTTCTTTGGTTCACATTTGCTGAATATGAACTCAGTAATATTTTTGTCTTTATTTAAACCAAGTATAGATAACGTTTTCAACGTTGAGTTGTCCTAAGAATGATGTCTGTCATTTATGCTGTGCTCTACAATATTGTGATTTTTACTAATTATAAATTTATCCCTAAATCCAATCGAAAATATATCTTTGCCTTGAAATATCGGAGTCTGTAACGCCGGACAGTTTGAGATCGTTTACAACTTTGTTGATTTCTTAGTTTTCCAACAAGTATTTTTTTTTCCCAACTATAATGTAACGTCATTTAATAACGTTACTACGTGCTGTGATTCATCACCTGAAATCAAGGAGACGAAAAATGACAAAACTGCAGTGGATTGACTGTATTGTATACTGCTGGTCTAAGCAAGTGACAAGAGGGGAGGGGAGCAATCTACCTCATTGAGTTTCATTGATCCCCTCTCCTTCCCCAGGCAATATTGACTAAAACACCCAAGTAATTTAGCACTTTGTAGTTTTACTTCCATAGTTAAACGTATAGAGAATGGAACGTGACAGTGGAAAAAGTCAATGGTCAATTTTGTGAGCGTGTAGTTTGAACCACAAATCCCATTAAATATTTTGTGTTTGCACATTTTATTTATCCTTGTACATATATAAATACATAATATATCTATGTATGTGTTTATCTCTATACATATATATGTTCACATTAATATGTTTTGGGTTTTTTCTACACAATAACGACAAACCAACCACCGTTTATTTATAGTGGGCCCTCCCTCTATCTTACCGGGATAAAGGTAAGATAGACGGAAACTAAACTAACTAAAGTTTCAAATTTACTACAAATAATTTTGAAACTTTAGCTTTATTGATTTATTTATCTTTTAATACGGAGTTTCACAATAAATATCTGCTGTTACATTAAATAAAAAAAGGTAAGGATAACTTAATAAAAAAAAGATTAGTAGACAAAAAGACATTTTGAATCTAATACATTTGTTATTTATCGTCGTGGTGAGGTTGGTTTAATACGATTACATGTTGACTTAAAATCAGAAAATTGCTATCTAATTTGATGTGTTACAAGTTGAATACCATAGATATAAACACACACAAACCTGTTTAAACGACCGATATTTTTAAATTTTGAATTCTAATTTTCAGAATTGCAATAGCGTTTTATATGAGGACACTATAGTCATCTGAAACAAAATTCTACGTTCCTGCGTTAATGTTTGTGGTCGCTACAGTGTTTCCGTACGGACGACAACGATGAGGGAGGGACGGACGACATGTTGGACATCCAGAAGTAATGAAATGTAAAGATCAAACAAAAAACGGAGATCGTCATTATTAAAGATACGCCAAACTTACCCTTCACCCTACATCGCATACAGGGTAGACAAAAAATCGTGTCAAGGGACTCTATTTTCTATTTCCATAGAAGTCGACGCTGTACACATAGAAAGCGATTTTATTTTTTTACTCTTTTTATTAAAGAGAAAGAATAGTGATTGTTGGAATTTTTGTGGATTTATCCAACGCTCTTCTGAAAAAAAAAATCAGGTTTTTTAAAATCGTCGGGTTGTTTAATATCTGAAGACTGTCAGTCATTATCTCAGAAATCGAACGAACGATACTATTGAAATTAGTACTTATTATTAGTAACCATATCTTTAAACAAATTTAAAACACCAGTTTTAAGGACCTGCTTTAAAATGCCTAATTAGTTAAGATTACTTTCATACCTAAACTGACGCGATGAATCGCAAGTAAAAGAAATTTACAGTCCAGTAGTAATTGGCAATAAAACCTAAATAGACCTTGACCACGGTTGTTACAAACTCGATTTAAACCAATTAGCAGGCTGTCTAAGGACGAGTTTGTGACACAGACGAAACAAGTGGAGGATATATACAACCATGCCGAGGGATGAATCTAATTGATAGGTGACAAAATTATTGTTGAGTTTTTTCGTAAATATTTTGAAGTCCTCTAAGTATAAGATTTAAAATGATTTGTGTTCGCTGTTTGTGCAGACAAAATGAATTAACAGTATATTGGCCATTACTCGTGACTTTACCCTGATTTCATTTCCCTAAACACTCCTACAAAAAAGCTCTGTAAAATGGGTGTTTCTGTGCAGTGTTAATTCTATCCAACTTCAACTCCGTTCAAATCAACCGCCGTTTATTCATAGTGGGCCATCCCACCGATTTTCCACACGTTGTGAAAAACTAAGCAGCACAGAAAAAACCTTGTATTAGTTGGGATTCAAACTCATGATCTCAGATACCTCTTTTGCACAGAGGAGTGGAAGTCTTTTCACTTCCATATACTCAAAATTTGTAATGTTTGCCAGAAGACTAAAACATTTATTTCCTCAAAATGAAAGCGCTATCTGATTTACAGTATAATTATGTTACTCTAGATTAGTAAGTAATTTTAGTTTACTCTCGTCTTTAGGTTTTTTTTTTGTTATGGGCTGTGATAGCCTCCGTCAGAGGCCTCACCGGTGTCGACCTAAAGGTCTTTTTCCGCCCCAAGTTTCATCCTACACCCACTCAGTAATACCTGTCATCCTTATGAAGGAACAGATGCTATCTATAGGGTTGTCTAGGATGGTTTCCATCTCCTTCCCCGGAGGGCCTAGAGTGTATAGCCTGGCTCGTCCTAACGCATCACACTCTAAGAGAATGTGTTCTGCGGACTCTTCAGCCAAACCACATTTCCTGCAAATATTTTCTGCAGCAATCCCTATCCTGTGTAGGTGTTTTCTGAGGTGACAGTGGCTCGTTAAAAGTCCAACCACCCACCTCATGTTATCCCTTCTAAGAGAGATGAGTTGTTCAGCATGTTTCTTGCTTGGTCTAAGTAGCCTCTTTGCAAGTCTACTTGTATTTGAATTCGTCCAGGCCCTATTCATCCCCTCTCGTATCCATGTATCTACCGCTGCTCTGGCATGTCCATAGGAGATCCCGAACACCGGTTACGGGCCCACGAAAGGGGATTCTGACCCTATCCTGGCTAATTCATCTGCTCTCTCATTTCCATCGATACCTGAATGGCCAGGAAACCCGCCCACAGTGACCGTGTTCACCTGACTAAGCTTTATCAATGATGAGATGTAGTCCCATACCAGCTTCGACTTTACTCTAGTCGTGTTTAGTGCCATAATTGCAGCTTGACTGTCTGTGAACATCAGAATGATCTTACCTCGTCTTTAGGTTTGGGTTATAAATATTTACATTTCACCAAAAATTTATCGCAATCGGAGCTGAGATAATTGAACATACACGAAGCTTCGTGTTCTCTTGGACACGATAACTTTGGAACCGACATTTTATATGAAAATGGTGATTAATCGTTTTTTGAACCTAACTTATATTTGATCAAAATCGTGTGAGCCAAATGTTGATTAAACTATGAATTTCATGGGTATTTGATTTTGTGTTAAATCTATTGTGAAATCGTTTGCATATTTCATGCAATGATTATTTTCTTTTTCATTCTATCAAATATTGCGATTTGAAAATTTTGTCTATTAGTATGTTTGTCCTTCCGATCAGCGGGGATTTCTTAAAAACGATTGTCTAATTTCATTCAAATTAATAACTAGAGTTTTCATTGGCTCCTAATTATGCACGTAAAATATGATTTCTGTAACTCATAAGTGCGAAGTATCTGCCATAAGAAAAGAAATGAAATTCATTTTTTTTAAAATTGGTTTTCACTTTTCTCAAATACATCTTACCTATTGATCGCCGAGTTACCCTAATTTCCAGATCGAGGGTTTTTTTTCAAAACCTTCTCTACAGATTTCTTTGAAATTTTATTGTAAAAAAAAAAGAAATTACATAACTGACTTTTGTAAAATAGGTTTTCACTTTTCTCAAATACATCTTACCTATTGATCGCCGAGTTACCCTAATTTCCAGATCGAGAGTTTTTTCAAAACCTTCTCTACAGATTTCTTTGAAATTTTATTGTAAAAAAAAATTCAATAACAGTTCAGAATTTGTTTTGCACTTTTATTAAGCTATTTCAGAATTACGTAAAATAAAATAAATGTAAATGATGCAAAAACATTGCGCAAGCTTTCTCACTCGCCCATCTTCAAAACAAAATCAAAAATAACTCGGACTTAATCGTCACCAAAAATTTCAGTTCGTTAGATGTGAATCGAAAAGTAAAAATGATACGCGGACGACGTTTTTGAACAAATATTTGTATATTTAAGACCGAGCTTAAAATGACAGCGTATTTCATTAAGTTCTAACTTCTATGACGGCTCATTTTTGTTTCCCAATTGTTAGGTTATAATGTTCACATTTTACGGAACTGTTTACGAAATCAGTAGATTCAATTTTAATAAATTACGTGATTCATAAAATTATCAAGACTATATTTTGTCTCGATACCAATACTTTTTTTTTACGATGAGAACAAATATGATTTGTTTGGGTGTTTAGAGACGATACTCGAATAAAATTTAATCAAAATCTACAGAACTGATTTTGTGTGTTTGAAACATGCCTATAAAATTTATTTGAGATTTTGTCTGTACGAGAGTCGATACCAATTTTTTTGAACTCAGGATAACTGAAATTTGACGTATCCGCAAAAAAATTACAACTAATTTTCAAGCTATCACGTGACATGTTGAGAAAGTAACGTGGAATTCAAGATGGCGGTTAGACCTGCAGGTCATAAAAAGACGTGGTTGTGACCAACGCATTACTTTCTAATTACACTCGTAAAAAGTAATTTCAAATTTAAACACAACGTCATAAAAACAACAAAAGGATGACTTTATCAAAATTATTTTTTGTTTTTAGTTTGATGTTCTCTTGGAAGAACTGTAACAAAAAACCGATGTTATATTTAATGTTCCAAAATATTAAAACTGATATTTAGAACAAACCTTCATAAATTTTGCTCACTAAAGTGATTTTTACAAAATTTGTTTATAAGACCGGCAATAAAATTTAAAACGTAACATATTTGTACAATTTCAAAAAAATATATGTACAAATTTTTATTTTTATTTATGTTTTTCTCATTTATTGTCTCAGCGCTCTACAACTTAAAACCGATTTTTGTAAAACTATTCGTTTGCATTTTTTGTCAAATATAGAAACGTATGTGTTTTACTTAATTAGGAAACCTTGTACTTTCTCAACCCCATTTTCAATATAATACAACCAGATCATCTAAATATCATGTTTTTTTTTTAGCTTTTTAGGAAATATTAAATTGTATTGGTAGATCAAGGGGTCTTTCCCAGTAGGGTAAGTTAGTTTAAAACAGTTGTTAAAAATATATTTTAAACTTATAATTTAGTAAATTACCTTCTTTTCTAACGGGCCACGTAGATGTCTATATATTATAAAGTGTTTTACACTCGCTTCGCTCGTGTTTCGGCCCTGATGGACATATATGTAGAGCTTCCACTCGAGTCAGTAACTACTTGATGGAAAGTTGCGTATTTCATAACATTACCAAGGCCGATATATTGATTATATATCGATAACACAGAAACCGATATTTTTTGAGGTTATATTGGTAAAGAATGCGATATAAAATTATCGACTCGTTGCTCAATAAACTTTGGATATAAAAAAGTTTTTTTTTTGTTTTTTATTTTTTTTTATTTCATGTTTGTCAGTCTGTCTGTCCGTCTAACATTTACTTTCCCAGTGATCTACAAACTAAAAAACCGGTCGGTTTTTACTTTTTTGATTTGTAAACATATTTTGACTATATATTCCGCAGTGCGTGTCTACATGATATCTCAAAATTTAGATGTAATTAGAACCAAAATAGACAGATTTTTCTTAAAAATCGACCTCTTTATAAACGTTACAAACAAGAAAAAAAAACATTTTCCAATCTGTCATGAACGAAGAAACAAAAACAAAATCCGATTTCAAAAATAAAATTTACACGTTTGTATGTTAAATATACGACAGGCAGTAGATTATTTCCATTTGTCTATATAAATATTACATGCCCTAACAAGCGCAGTGATCTGTGTTCCATAGGGAACTCTTGCATAATAACTTGACGGGTCGCTCCCTCAGGACCAGCGATTAGAACAATTTGGATAATTAGTGAAACATTATTCGTGCAGTTGAAACTATAAAAATTGTTCTATATTGATTAATCCAGTGTTGCCAAGTTTAAAATAGCGAACATTGCTTCTAATTTAATTCCCATAAACATTGCCTATTTTAGGTTATGTTGGCACTTTTCCAATATTCTATGTTCACCAGTTCATAATAAGAGTTGATTTATACTCTCGAAATGTCGATTATCAATATTTATTTACATAAAAGATGAATAATAACGGGATGAATTGCATTATAATATGAACAATCAATCATTAGCCAATAACTTTAATACAGGAAAAGTTATTTAAATTGTTATAACTGCAACTGTATATGTCTGAAAATGTAAGAGTATACTCTGTTTTATTATGAATTATAAAAAAACAAGTTAATAAGGGCCATCATAGCACTTACCCCGTCCTAACCTAACCTAACCTAACCTAATCTAACCTAACCTAGATGTATATCCAAAATACTTTAAATTTCTTATTCCAAAGGGTTTTAACAATTGCATTGAACTAACTAAAGTGCTACAAAACGTTAACACATTGACACGCGATAAATAAAAAAAGAAATGTGTAAATCGTTTGAAAGCTTTGTGAGAGTTAATGACCTGCGACTATTGAGACTTTAGCGTGTCTTGGACCACTATTGATCCCGCTAAACACGCAGACCTACCTCTGTAAATTAAAAAATGGAAATAATGTTGGTTTTTCAAAGCGTTCTCATTAACACGTGGTCAATAAATTATTCCCAACAGAAATTTATTAATTAATGTACAAATATAAGGCAGTATATTTCCCTTTATTTTAAATAAACGGGAAGTTTATGTGTTCAGTTTTAAATGACACAGGTCAAAGTTCAACTTGTGTTTGTGTCATTTACCTGTTGCTAAAAATTGAAAATTCTATATTACTTTAAAAATTCCCTATTACTTTAAAAATTCCCTATTACTTTAAAAATTCCCTATTACTTTAAAAATTCCCTATTACTTTAAAAATTCCCTATTACTTTAAAAATTCCCTATTACTTTAAAAATTCCCTATTACTTTAAAAATTCCCCATTACTTTAAAAATTCCCCATTACTTTAAAAATTCTCTATTACTCTAAAAATTCCTTATTACTTTAATAATTCCCTATTACTTTAAAAATTCCTTATTACTTTAAAAATTCCCTATTACTTTAAAAATTCCTTATTACTTTAAAAATTCCCTATTACTTTAGTAGCGTCATGGTCGCTGGGGTTGGTGTCATGAGATACGTGATAGGAAAGATCCATGCCAATACTACATGAAGTAAGGTGTAGATTCAGCTAGGTTACCTCGGAATTGTTACATCCGCACTCTTTATAAGTAAACCTACGAAAATATAAGTGACTGTAGAATGTAGGCCTATTGAAAGGATTAGGGCGTAGATAAATATACTTCACACAAAAATGAGCACTTGATATTGACCTTTGGAGCAAATGTAAGTTGTTTTTTTTACGAAAACTAATTTTTTTGGAAACGAAAAGATTTAATAATTTGTAATTCAACTATGAATCAATGATATATTTACGTTATGTAGGCTATTAAGTAACATTTAGAGGTCACTTCAAGGTTAAAACAATTCTTCAATCCATACTCTGTAGTTAAGAATTGTCGAACAAATGCATTTAAAAAAAATTTGTGGAGCACAAAAAGAATGCTTAACGGTCAACCTGATCTTGACCTTGAGACTATTAAATTGGTAATTTCAAGGTCAACGTCACTAAATGTCACGTTTATTAACTGGACCCTAACCTAAAGTGATTTATGTTCTAACTGAAATAAATGATGCGAAGATATTGCGCAACATTTCTCATTCAACCAAATTAAAATGAACTAAAAATAAATAGTCATCAAAAAGTCAGTTATCGATCAAAGTGAGAAAAACTTTAGGTTAGTAATATTCGGATTTGTCTTCAATTTATACGTAATTGGGGATTTTGATAAATTACGTATCTTATAACAGCTTTTTTCCCGATTTTTTTCTATTTTTACGATAACTTACAATTCGGAATTTTTAGATATATAGCGATGTTTTATTTAGGTATCTCTCTAAATATATATATATATATATATATTTATTTATTTATTTATGACATTAACCCCAAAAAAATTATGTTATACACACAAAATAAACAAAGTTCCTAGATATAACCAACATAAGTTCACGTACTAAATTTAATTAAAATCAGCCCAAACGTTTAGTTTAGAGACAACAGGGGACTTCAAAATGGATACATTTGCACTACTTTAAACATATATTTTTTATTTTATTTTTTTTATTTATATATATATTTTTTTTGTAACTAGGCAAAATGTAACAATTTGTGACAAAATGTAAAATTATTGATTCTTACGATTTTACTACCCTTACAGTATTTCACGATGACTTTACAGTCTCAATGTAGGTCTAGAACTAACCGAGATCTCTCATTATACAGGGTGTTCCACAAAGAAAGGGATCAACTTTCAGGACGCTTTCCATTGGTGAAAATAAAGGAAAAAAACCGTTCACTTGAAAATACGCCCTGAAATGGTTAGTTAACTATCTAACCTCAATTTTGTGTGTTCAATAAAAATTTTAAAATGTTTAACTGCAAATGATACAGAGTTGAAATTTTGTATGCTACATAGTTCTATAGGGATCAAATTTGAGAAAAATTCTCAACTTCACTAATTTCAAAATATGTAACATTGAATATCTTGAAAACTGGTGATTTAAAAAATGTACAAGAGAAAAACATTTTTCTCTTTTAACGATAATTGAAATGTTTTTTTTAATTTTTCTCTGTACGTCAAAAACTAATCAACTTATCAACAAAAAACTGATAAGTTGTTGTTGTCTACAATAGCCAAAATTAACCTAGAACACCAATCTATTCAGAATTAAATACATAATTGCAGAATTTACAGACAATTTTCGTTCTAGGAAACTTTTTTCCCATATATTTATATAATATATATATATATATATATATATATATAACGGTTTTCGAGATATTCAACATTTAAAAGTTTTAATGGCGTCCATTTTGAAATGAGTAAAGGAAATCGGTTGATGATTAATTAGGTAAAATAAGGTCTTTATAGCACTAAGTAGCATGTAAAATTTCAACTCTGTATCATTTGTCAATAAAAAGATATGAATTGTATTCGTTAAGAACAAAATGGCGGCTAGATAGACAACTAACCATGTATGTATGTTGGAGTATGTTTATATCAAGTTTTTTTTCTTTATTTTCACCAGTAGAATACGTCCTGAAAGTGACTTCGTGGGACACCCTGTACATCCAAAATACTTCAAAATTTCCTCTTCTTTACTGGATTCAACAATTTCATTGACGTTAACTGTTGACACGCTAGAAATAAAGGAAGAAATGTGTAAATCGTTTGAAATGTTTGTGAGAGTTAATAACCTGTGACTATTGAGACTTTAGCGTGTCTTAGACAGACGTCGTCCTACCGTTTCTGTAATGTAAGAGATAGAAACAGTGTTGCCAACTTATATCATTGTCTAATCTTAGGCGTTGTTGACAATTAATAATTATTTTAGTTTTAGTTTTTTTAAAAAGAACACGAATAAAGTAACAAATCAAAATGATATTTTACAAATTAAAATTACAGGTTTTCTCTGATAAACAGTACTTGTGAGACATTATTTAGGCCTAATTTGTGTGTATAAATATTACATCTTGATCAAGCACAGCAAGCTGTCACGGGAAAGTTGTTTGACGGGTCGCTCCCTCAACTCGCTATAAATCTTTTAGAACAATTTGGATAGTTAGTGATAAATAATTCGTAACAAAATCCGTTCTCTGGTTAAGCTTAATCGATTGGGTAAATTATTTCCGTCGACAAGAATAGTTGTCACTGTTATAACATACTTTTTGAAACTACAATTATCTTTGATTATAGTAAAATAGGCAATTTACCTAGTCAAATATTGTGAATAACGTATTCCTAAGTGTTCTGGTAGATCAGTGATTTAAGTCGTCACGTCAGAATGTAAGATTATTTCTGTGAAATATGGTTTTTCCAACGTGTGGTATGGTGGAGGGAAGGCCCAATATAAACAAACGGTGGTTGAGTTGAGTGGAAGTTGTGGGGGGGGGGGGTAGGTTAGAATTCGATTGCACAGTAAACGTCTACTTTCTATGTGCTATATTTGTATTAGTGAAAAAATCCAAAGCATTGATTAATTAACCTCTTGTCAAACATAAATTTGAATACTAAAAAATAACAACATTATTTTTTAAATTAAAATCTTTTTCATTCGTACAAACTTAACAGCACTTAAGCCTTAAAAAGAAACACGCAAAATAATCAACATTGGCTTCTTCCACTGTTACTTTAGCCTCTCCTTGTGTTTAACTATGGAAAAAAAACTCCAAAGTGCTCAATTACTGCAGTGTTGGAGTCAATATCATAGAGAGTGGGGGAGAGGGGGAGCAATGAAACACAATGAGGTAGATTGCTTCTCTGCCCTCTCGTCACTTGTCTAGTCCAGCAGTATAAAATAGTCAATCCACAGCAGTCTTGTCATTTCTCATCTGGTTTACCTCAGGTGATAAATCACGGCATCATTAAAAACATTTTCCTTTTATTTGGAAAACTAATAAAGCGATAACATACCTCAAACTGTTTGACGCTACCAACATACGAGGCACTAGTTGGATGATTATTATTAGGCCTATTAAATATTAAATTACATTAGTCACACTGACATACCTGTTGGGGGCCTAGTCGTGGATCACTTTGCCAAGTCGGTAAATCGCAGCTTAAAGTCGTGATGAAATATTAATCCACTACCATTGTTAATTCAATTACATTATAATACTTAATTAAATGAGATATGGGGTAATCAGTTCAGTTGAACTTATAACATGGCTAGTACGTCACTAATAAGCCTAGTCCATGAATTTAAACCGTATAAAGAAAATTCGCGAGTGAGTTGTAATTAAATCTCTCTTAGACCCAACCTTTAGAAGGATTTACTTTAAATAATTACAAACTTATAAAATTCAAGAGGCACTATGCAGAAACACGTCTTGCCACTTCGACTTGTATATGCCACTTCGACGTACTGCGCACCAAGCTTTGCGCACCAAGTTTTGCGCACCTTGGCTACTTCGAATCATCTAGTTTTCTATCGTACTCGGAAGCAAAGTAGGCAACCCACAATACAACTACGTTGAATTAGAAATCTATGAAGCAGGGGTGGCGATATATCCAATTCGCCACAATTTAAAACAAAAAAATCAAAAAATATATTCACGATGGGGGAGGAGATTGTCAATGGCAAAAAATCGCTTCCTTCACTGGTGTTGGTATCTCGGCCCTGGGAAGCCATTTGTGAGGAAGTCTCCCTCACTACCTCATGTCGGTGTCTCATCGCCGCCGGATATCATAACTATTCGAATATCACATCTTCTTTAGGGTTCACTGTTCGAAATTAAATTTTGATAACAACTACACTATTTGTAGAGAGGTGAGGTTGGTACCACTGGATACAGAAATTAAATCTGAAAATTTTCACATATTTTAGTGTGTATATTAACGAGATATAACCGATTAAAATAACCGCCACTTTAACACGTTTAAATAGATTTTTCAGAATTTTCATCGGGTTCTACATGAGTACAATATAGTCATCTATTCCAAATTTCATATTCTCCTCTTAATTTCTGAAGCTGTTAGACGACAGATGGACAGCGCGGCGAAAATCACATTTCCTTTTTCTGAAGTTATGAAACGTCAAGATCAGGGGGGAAACGGGAGAAGAAATTTTGTATACTGGGAAAGGAAAATGACTTGTCGAAATTACGCAAAACGTACTGTTTATAAGACGCATCACGTTTATCAAAACAAATTATAGTGATTTAATGTTGATTTCTTAGTATTTCAGGCACCACAATGTTTAAAAATTACTTTATCTTAAGAGTGATAACAATCAGAAGATCATGTAGACAGCACGTTCCATCTATAAGATAAGATCATGGATAATAAAGAAAGACATGTAGATAATTAGGGTCAGTGGTGGTTTCTTAGACAATAGGGGTTGTTTAATTAAACTAAATTGTCGTTTCCTCTACGTTCTGATTGATCATGGTCAGAACTTCTTATTGTACAACTCTCTTACCAACTTCCACTTGTGGTGAAGACAACATTGTACAATGCTAAACAACGGTTCTGCGTTTTGTGACAAAATGGAGATGGAGAAATTTGTTTTAAATTTTCAATAACATCCATTTTAGACTGAAACCCTAGTGTAAAATTTAGTAACATAACAGTCGTAACTGAAAGCCTGTTAGCTATTTTCTACACCAGCTGGGGCTCTCTCTCTCTCTCTCTCTCTCTATCTATCTATCTAAACAAAACGTTGCTATGTATCTAAAAATTCCGATTTGTAAGTTATCAGAAAAAATAGAAAAAATCGGAAAAAGAGCTTTTTATAAGATACGTAATTTATCAAAATCCCCGATTACGTATAAATTGAAGACAATTCCGAATATTACTAACCTAAAGTTTTTCTCACTTTGGTCGATAACTGACTTTTTGATGACGATTAATTTTTGTTCATTTTAATTTGGTTGAATGAGAAATGTTGTGCAATATTTTCGCATCATTTATTTCAGTTAGAACATAAATCACTTTAGGCTGGGGTCCAGTTAATAAACGTGACATTTAATGACGTTGACCTTGAAAACCTAGCGTAAAACTTAGTAACATAACAGTCATAACTGAAAGCCTTTTAGCTATTTTCTACACCAGCTGGGGCTCTCATTTTAGACTGAAAACCAAGTGTAAAACTCGGAACTTAAACAGCCCTAACTGGAAAGCCTGCCCAGTTAGCTTTCAAGTCAGGTGGTTACCATTTTGGACTCCTATCGTTGGTGTTCTCGCAATCACAACTACAGTTGACAACCAATTTTATTTTCCCGATTTACCTCACAATACTGGTTCAACATCGTAACTTTTAACCCAGAGTACTATTCTTTATACCAGCCCATTCTCATTTAAGATTGCCTCAACGGAAATATGTTTCCTTTCCACAAATTGTCCCTAATCATAAAGATCTTCAAAAATATGTACTAATGTTTATTACTTACTTGTTAAGTTTTTTGAATTGACATCAAATCTTCTGCCAAGAGAAGTAAGGGATGGTAATTCCAAAAACTAAAGTCTTTATCAAATTTAAGTTTGGATTTTTTTATCCCTAAAGAGAAGATATGACTTTATTAACACACTATATTCAGACAGTGTAAATGACTTAAAGAATGCTTTGTTAACGGAACAAAACCTTAACTGTTTTACAAAAGGCGATGTTTATAACGTTTAGTTTACTGCCTGTCTGATAGGAGCGCTACTATGCAATTAAACAAGACAAAACAAACTTGGCAAAATAAGTGGCTTCGGTTTACATACAACAAAGTTTAATTAACTTTAAAGCTTTTCAACAAGTTATTATTGTTTGCTTAATATATAGGATAGACCGAATTACTCTTACTTT
Organism: Aphrophora alni; assembly: GCA_963513935.1. Lineage (NCBI taxonomy): Eukaryota > Metazoa > Arthropoda > Insecta > Hemiptera > Aphrophoridae > Aphrophora > Aphrophora alni. The sequence goes on from OY740778.1 coordinate 35,690,508, forward strand.
AATAAATTCAAAGCAAATAAAGATTGTTTTCGTGTAAAAGGAATTAATGACGAGTCGACATGTTAGGGTGTTAATTTATTTTATGTTTTTTTTTTGGTGTCACCCTTTCTTTTAAACTTTGCCGTTCTTTTTTGTTGTACATAATGAGCTTACAATATGCTCATAGAGTTCTTAAATGAGAAAGTCTACCGAAAAGTGTATTGAAATGATGGCCATTATGAAATTGTGTTCACTGTTTCAATAGTATAACCCAGTTGAAATTAGTAAAATTAATGTAATATACAGTGTGTCCTAAAAGTCGCGGACCAGTTCACTAACTTGAAAACCAAAAAAGATATTTTAGATGTCCCTTCTGGATATAAAAACTACTTTTTGAAAAATGAGACTTTTTACCTGTCTATCAAGAGTGAGGGTTTTGGGGGCAACTCAATAATCTTAAATGGAAACCCCCATCGAGTGACCCCTCATATTAAAGGGCTTATTTCGTCAAATACAACCGTACAAACTAAAGGTCGATATATTGCTTCTATCTAAAATGGCGGCCGTTCGAAAATTTAAATGGCTTTTTACTTCACGATTCGAAGGTGAGATATGGGATCAAAATATTTTTAAAAAATGTAATGTTGTAATTATAATTACTATTGTGGAGGGTCCAAATTTCGAACACTTGCTATAGGTAAAACAAGGTAACATCAGATGAAGTAATTTGTCGTCAGCATCATAAAAATTGTGTAAAACATTTATTAAAATTACGTCAACTAAGATATCACTTTTACACCGTGTAAATAGGAACTCATTATTTTTAATATAAATTAATAGTAATTATGATTACAACCAAAGGTCACAAATGTTTTTAATACATTTTGATCCCGTATTGGTCAACTAATTGTGATTTAAATAAATAATGTAAAATATCCGTTTCAAATATTTGCACGGCCGCCATTTTAGATAGGAGCAAGATATCAACGTCTAGTTTGCCCAGTTGTATTTTACTAAAAAAGCGCTTTAACATTAGGGGTCACTCGATGGGGGTTTCTATTTAAGATTATTAAGTTCCCCCGAAACCAGGTAAAAATGTCATGTTTGGTAAAAAGTAGTTCTTTATTCACACATATAGAATTTTTTTTCCTTCCTTTTTTGTTTTCAAGTTATTGAACCAGTTTGGGACTTTTAGGACCCACTGTATTTATATCAGTATATTCCCAATCATTGGCGTAATTTTACATGTGATTCTCTACTCTGGTTTTGCTCCGTAATAATCAAAATTTACCAATATTTAATTGAAATATGAAAAATGTCAGCCTTTTCAAGAAACAACTCTTTTTCAAAATAGTTCAAAGATATTTTGTTTACCAAATATTTTTTAAAACATGGTCAGAACAGAGTATTTTTTTTTTTTTTTTTTTAATTGAGTTTTTGTATATTAATTTTAGAGTCAAGTACAAAAGTTAAATTTTCGTACTAATTTTAAAATTGTTCACAAAAATCTCAATGTCTTTTGCTCATTACGTTTTATTCCCATTTAGGTAGACAAATAAAATAAAATGCCAATATTAACTATTGTGACGAGGTGACTTGAATGGTAGGGTAAGTAATGTGTCATCTACTTGTGGAAGTTGAACTCCATCCTAGCTATTAAATTCACTATCTGCTAACCTAAATATATTAGCTTTATTATCGTACAACACAAACATCGACTTAATTGGATCGTTTCAATTTTAATCTAAACTCAAAAAGGTATTATTGGAGATGTCGACCGATATGTTTTGTTCAGATCCTTACGAGCAACAATTGAATAAAATTTAATCAAAATTGTTACTGGCGATTTTGAAAAAAAAAATAACGAAAAAATTTCGACTTTAAACAACAATAAATAAATTACATGTTGTAACAAGACGTGTGGTTTGTGGAGGACGTGTCCTCCTCTTAAGATATTTCAAAAATGAAACGTAACGTCCGGTTTTTATAAAAAACAATTAAAAAGTGATCCATCTGAGATAATTAAGTTCTGAAATAGAACGATGAAGTACAAATCAGTTCATTTTCATACTCGCACTATTGTCAATACGGGCGTGGCAATCCCTAGTTACTCTAGCTGGATGTACACTTTTTATTCACTTAGTTTTGGGTATTCACCAACTCTTGTTCTTTTCTAACTCTGATACAATTCAAGAATTTTTCTTTTTTTTCTTTTTTTTAAGGCGACCTAGAGGTGTTTTACCTTTAATCAACAAGAGGAAACAAAAGAATACAAATATATTGCGTTACGTTTTGGTGACATTTACTGTTTAAGAAGAAAACATTTTCCTTTTTGTTTTCCCTAGTAGTTACTCTTCTACGGATAGAATGTTTTCCACTTTCAGTATCAATGTACTGTGGAAGCAATGAAAGCAACCATTTTCAAATTAAATCTGTGAAAGGAATACTAGGAGTGAAATAATTTCCTGGAACGTCCTAATCAAGATTTATTTGAGGAAAATATTATCTGGTGTAAAGGATTTAAAATAAGCGTGTCCTAGGTTTCATATCTTTTTTCAATTAATATGAAGGCATTAACTGAATGTGTGATGTTTCAATTATAAAAATATATATTTGTTAACACTATTCACATGCAATTTTTTTTCCAATGTATTAAAAAATAATGTCCTCTTTTTTTTCAAATTAATGTCCTCTTTTTGTTCAAATTAACGTCCTCTTTTCGTTCAAATTAATGTCCTCTTTTTGTTCAAATTAATGTCCTCTTTTTTACACATTTTTATACAAAGAATCTACGCCCTGTATTTCACGGAAAACCTTTATACAGGGTGTCCCGGAAATGTGCGGACTTGCATCGGGTGGTTTTTCCTTTTGTAAAAATAAGATAAAAAGTTCCAGGCAACGTAAATCTAAAAACGTTCGTTATCTTTTCGTGTTTTTTAAAGAAAAATGTATATCTGAGAACGATTAAATACACCTTCTTGAAATTTGGTACACATGTATCTAATACCGTTATTTACTTTAAAAAATTTCAAAATGGTGGCTATTGTAAATAACTTTTTCATCTAAAATTTTATCAAATTCCTTTTCTAGTTAGGAACAAAATGATACCTTAAGTTTCAAATCCGATAACAAGCAAACAATTTATGCCGGAAATAGTTACATACTTTCAACCAGCTGGTTGTTGGCCCAGTTTAAATCTAACAAAATCAGTCTGGTTAAATGCCACTTTCTCCGGCATAAATTGGTTGTTTGTTCGGCTTAACACTTTCTATCTAAAAAAGGAATTTGATAGTACTTAAGATTAAAAAGTTACTAACAATTGAAAAATTACAATGGCCGTCATTTTGAAATTTTTTAAAGTAAAATTATGAAAAAAATTTTAACAGCAAATAACTGTGTTAGGTAAATGTGTACCAAATTTTTAAAAAAGTATCTTTAACAGTTCTATAGCTATAAAAACACAAAATGGCGGCCAGACAGAAAACAAAGCATTTTTGGAGCTATGTTTAATGGAACTTTTTATCTTATTTTTACCTAATGAACAACCACTCGACGTGTGTCCACACATTTTCGGAACACCCTGTAAAACAATAAAAAATATAAAAAACTACTGCTCGTTCCGTTGGAACAGACCGACAAAAGAGTAAAGTGAATATTCACTAGACATTGGATTTTGTTGAGTGTTATTAACTTGAGAAGCGGAAGGAGTTGGTCGGCTTCACTACCGGTACAAAGTATCAGGTTTCCACAGGGTATAGAGTTACATGATAGATTAAACATATGTTATACTAATAGCTGTATCCACAGAAGACTTCCCTCGTCAGACGGTTCAATTGTTTTAAAGGCACAAAACCTCTCGGTCATCATAACAAAAAAACAACAACAACATAAAATAAAGAACCCTAACACTTTAATAATCTAACAGCATCAAGTTTACGAAAGAGTTGTTTTAAAACTTCCTGATAAGAAAGATAAAAGAGAGGGATCTAACCCAAGACTACACGAAAAAAAGGTTTAATCCGGCTGAGTCCCACGGTATTGTCACGACCATTCACACACTACAATGAACCCCTGAAGGATATAGAGTGACAATACAAGCGATATTGAAGATGTAGTTTTCCGTACAATATCGATAGAGTACAACGTGACAAGCGCGCTGGTAATTACAACAGCTTGTTATTATTGTAGGTCAGCCATACGTTCATCGTATACTAGTGATAGTTTACAAGTAATGAAATTTACCAATATAGAATAATAAAATTTACTAAAATACTAAATTTAATTTTTAAATGAGATAATTAATAGGTTATTTCGTTGCTAATTATTGTTATACAAGCGACCCGCGTACACGTATTACCACTGGTAAAAAATTCTAAAAAGTTCATTAATCTTAAGGCAAAATTGATTTATAAAAATGTTCAAATTTGATCATCTGTCATTTCACGTGATTGATTACAGTGAGTCTAAAGCTCATTTAACTTTGTTCAGTAGTTCAAACTAATTAAGGAAATATATAACATTGATAGGTTCAACCGTTTATTAATACATATAGGTTCATATTTATAAATGTATTTATCAATACTCATAATAGGCCTACTTCTCTAAAAACGACGTTCCGTGTGATTATTTCACCATCAGCTGTAATTTGTCCTTAATTGAATGAACAAAGATTTTCACTCCTGAAAACGAACGACATCGACTGAGAGCTACAGAAAGCTGACCACGAGAGAAGACAGGGCCTGGCAAAAATAGTGCGATGTCAAAGATTGACCTTGTGATTTGTTGATGGTCAAGGAAAAAGCCGAAATCAGTGAAAACTGAGTACGTAAATGTATTTAATTTCAAACAGCTGATACATTTGTTTTTTATTTACAATAACCTATTACTGTAAGACTGGGATGTAAAGGCATCAAACAATATGTAAACAATCTCAAGACAACCCCGTAAAATAAGATCTTTCTCAAAACAAAAAAGAAATATAACGTAAAATTAAATAAAACTTGCTAACATTTACAGTGTAAAGATAAAATAATCATCTTAAAATGGCTGAGTTTAAACACACTTAAATGTATTTAATTTCAAACAGCTGATACATTTTTTTTTTTTTTATTTACAATTATTTGTTTACTTTTTATATATCGAAATAGTTTCAATACGGAGATTTCTGAAACTTCAGGAACCTATATCTCAGGAACCACTTGACTTATAAACTTGAACCTTCGGTTTTAGCAGTTTCTCACTAAGGTCTATGATTGTGCAAAATTTCAAGTTCCTAGCCTATACAGCTTTCGAGTTGAAAAATCAAACGGACAGACTTAGCGTTTTATTAATATGTTGAGTAGTAATTAACCACCAATATTTAGATGAATTATTTAAAAAATATACAGGGTCCCTAAAAATTACGGTACAACTTTGTCTATTATTTATTTGTTTTTTTAACATAGAACAAAAAAAACTACATAAATTCCTTTGAAATTAAATGGAATTTAATTTTAAAAAAAACCTTCCAATTCTGTCGTCTGACTAATATCAGAGTTTTTGTACAATTTCTTTAACGCTACATTCTCTGTATGCAATTTTATCCATTTCTTTTCATTGACCACTTCAGCAACAACAATTTCATCTCTTTTGATTGAAGGTCTTCTTGACCTCTAAACGTCTCAAACCGTTGCCAGTACGAAACTTTCTTAACCCTGCTGATAAACTGCGTTCACATAATTTATAACAACACTGAATCAATGCGTGTTTGTAAAGTCATGATGGAATAAAACATCAATCAATTGTAAACTACTACAAGTTTACCACCTAGAAGACTCCTGTGTTTGAAATTAGTCAACACAGAAAACTCGTTGCTATGGTAACAAATAAATAACAACGAAAATAACAGCTGATGTTTTAATAAATCCCAACTTAAAATACTAACTTACTTTAAAAAGCTCAATATTTGCCCTCAGAGGCTCATTAAAGCAAAGGATCAATACTAACCTTCATGTAATCTTGGATTAGTTCCCACTCTTTCAACTTTCCTAGCACGTCTCTCTTGACCAACTCTTGTTTTCTTCCGAACCAAAAGGAATATTCGAGGGCAATGTTGTTTTCTTCTTTTTTATAAGTTGATGATGACTCAGGTTTTTTCCCTGTAAACAACAAAAAAATTAAATGTATTGTAGTCAAGGCTATATTTTATTTTCGACAAGTACATCCTAGACATTTTAAAATCAAGGATTAGTGACTGAATTTAAATGGAAATACTAATTTAAGATTAAGTAGTTTAAAACCAAAATTAGTCGTACGTTTTTATTTTATAAGAAATAGAAATTAGAGTTTTCTAACAAAAGTCCTATTAAATACATGTGTCTAAAATTAAGAATAAGGCTGACAGAAGTAAGATCCTAAATGTTTGCATGTGATTTTCCAAACACTGTAACACGTAGTGTCACATGGTTCTGCTGTTTTTATCCCTGTGGTAGTACACAATGCAGAGCAGTGTATGACCAACATATTAATTAACAAAATAAAACAATAAAAATCAATGAAGGTAATTAAATGCGTGTAACAATAAATGTGTATAACAAAGCAACACGACTGCAGTTAATTAAATTTTATTGATCGCCATTTTGAAATTTTACTTTCTGATTAAGTTTGTTCAAAACAAATTAGCTTCCATGAAACAAGAAGTGGTCTAGTTTCATCAAAATCAGAGCATAGTAAACAAATTTATATTTTACGATGTTACTATTTATATCTTCACACAGTCGAGAGAAAGTAATATTATAAGGTAAAAAATCTATGACGAGATCCCAAAATCCTTTTTGAGATCCCAAAAAAGTGGTTTTTGTTTTGTTTTTTTAATTGGTCTATCTGTCGTCTATGCAGTTCTCTAAAACCCAAACGTACAAATCGATTTAAATCAAATTTATTTTGCGGGCATATGTTGGTTATATCCCGAAATATTTATTAGATTAACAAATAAAACACAATTTTTCTTTTGTAAAATTCTATAATTTATTTGGTCTAGCCGACCATGGTTTCGCCAGTTACGGCATTGACGAGGTTCTTACAAGACTGAAAAAAAAAAAAAAAGAAAAAAAATGTGTTTTATTTGTTAAAATGGAATTCTATCAAGTACCGTCGGTCATCAGTGTAAACAATATTTATTACATTTTTTAAAATCAAAATTTCCGCTATAAAAAAAAATCAAATAAGATTTTATAAAAAACTATGTTGTAACGATTACTAACAAATTTGGTATCACGTCTGGCTGCCTATACGGAGGGATTTCTTTTCCTCAGTTGACAAGCGTGGTCTGCTCAACCTAGCTACACAGTCAGCTGTTTCCTGCTAAGGACAGTCTGGGTTAGGCAAAAATGGACGTTATAAGTAGGTACCGAGCTCAGTGACACACTGGTCGCCATCTATAAAAAAAATATCGGTTCGTTTGATATCGATAAATAACAAAAAGCAGTTCTCAATAAATTTTCTTAAAATCGGCTCTATAAATTAGCTTTCCATGAAACGAGAAGTAGTCTAGTTTTATCAAAATCAGAGCGTAGAAAACAAATTTGAAATACGATATTACTATTCACACCTTCCTGTAGTATAGAGAAAGTTTAGTTATGATGAAAAAAAAAAATCGATGTTGAGTTATAACCGATCCGATTGCGGATCGATTTTAATCCCATTTGGTTTGTGGCCATATTTTAGTTATATCTAGGAACAATTGCAGGTGATTGTCATGAAAAAAAAAAAAAAATTAATATTTTCTAAAAAACAGATACAACGATTTTGATCAAATTTTGCCTCTATAAATCTAAACATCGGCTATGTGGGCTGATTCAGTTCAATATACGTTATAAAAACGTACAAGACAAATAAAATTACCAGTAGTTTTAACAACTGTTTAACTTAATTCTGGTTAAAATTTCATTTCAATTTATCTTTCAAAATTAGTGAAATAATCCCTGACAAATATATCAATTTGCAAATTTTTGAAACAATCAAGTGCCTGTACCAGTTGGATATATAGAAACAATATCCAACAATAAATAATATATTTAAATAAATAGTTATTGTTAAAATAATCATAAAAATTGACTATTGAGTTTTTGTGAGATATGAGACAGACTATTCAATAGACATTAGAAGATTGCATTTCATTGATTTCTTTATTTCTTTGAATTTAATATAATTATAAATATAACTATAAAATTTATTTGATTAATTAGGAACCGTAGGTAAAATAAATGACCCTTATAATTTCACGTGCGTGTCGATACAATTTAAACTGCCGCTTAGAATACTTCGACTTTATAAAATTAGTTCTATTTTCCGATAGAAAGGCCGCCATATTAGAAAAATGGCGGATTTTTATGCCTTTAGTTTTAGCTCAAAACATCTTGGGGCGTTACCGTTTGAAGTTTGATATTTACATGTATCAAATACAATATACTAAACATTTGTGTTGAATCCAAACAACAAACGAAGGTAAAATAACAATAAAAAGGTAAGAAAAGAATAAATAATAAGTAAAGAGTTTAGAATGGGTGGACTTACAATTTACTATACACTAAGTGACAAAATCGTTTCGGTAACCTAAAATACATAAAAAAAGTTTAAACAAAATATGTAGCATAGTTTATTAAATATGGTGGAAAACATTATAACACTCGCACGCCAATACACAAAATAATTATTTGTAAAATTTAAAAGTATAAAGAAAACAGACTTCTAAGATTGTACTAGAAAGAAACATAAATTGGAATAATTGTAAAACATTTAAATCCCATTATCGTATACAGTGAAATTGTATAACTTACATTGAGTGCTGAGTTACTTTAAACTGTATTAAACTTTAAAACAATAACCATCGGAATGTTCCGAGTAACCACGCTTTAACTTTGAAACATTTTCTCTAAAATATAAACCAAGAGAGCTATTAAGAGCTCAGAAACTTTTCTCTTAACATTCTCCGTTATTTAAAACAATTCTATATTAATAGGTTGTAGGGAAAAGTAGGGCGTAAAATTTTACAAACATATTCAGGATAGTGAAATAAAAAGTTTAAAAAACTTTCAATTTAGCTTCAGTGGTTCATCATAAACGATCAAAGGTAAACACGTGCGATAGTGGTTTTTAAATACCTTCCAGAACACAAGGTTTTTTTCTGTGTAGTTGTATGTTTCAAACTTCTGGTTCGTTTTTATATCGGATGGCATCTTTTTATGTAGTTTTCGAGTGGGTTTTTATCCTATATTACGCACTAGCGGAATTACCCGTGCTTCGCTACGGAATGTTTTCAAATATTTTATAGCCATTAAACAATACTACGATAAAGTGTCCTGAGTGGTACTCCACCGTTAGACACATATTGAAAGAACGAGAATATACATCTTTAATACATTAATGATAAATTACATGATTTATTTAACTTAATCTTAAAGTGATGGGTCTTTTTTAAGTTAATTCTATACATACAATTAACTATTATTTAAAACACCGTTTCTTATAATCTTAAAATCTTGATTCAAAACAAAAACAAACTTTTAAATGTAATAAGTCAGGGGTGAGACTAATACTGTAGGCCTAAATAATTCTCAATTTTAGGTTGAAATAAGCCAGCTGTTTAATAATCAGCTGATTGTAATTTTTTTTCTTTATTTTCCTTATATATAGTGATGATAAATTATAGGTTATGTTAAATTACTTCATTTACTTAATTTTAAAAATTTTAAATTCAAATTTTGAAAAAAATAGCTTCGAGGTACACAAGGACACCCCTAGGAGAACCTATCTACGAAATTTCGTAATTCTAGTCCTCGCCGTTTGTCCGCTAGATCGCACGCAGACAGACAGACAGACACTCGCTTTTATTAATATAGATTCGTAGAGCAGAATGGAATTTGTAACTGCCAGCAGACTGCTTCTGCTCGTTTTAGAGCCACCTATGTTTGCCAACACCAGACTCAGTCTCATAGTCATTTCACTCACTGCCCTCCCGTTCTGGTTCTTGAGTCATCTTAGTATCCACCCATATCTCTACACGGTTTACATCTTTTTATTCTTACAACAGCTTCCCTATGAGTCTACTGTAACATAGTTTCAGGTAACTTTATAAATAAACATAACTTTATTGTAAATTCAATTATCTTCCACTACAGAAGATGAATGGAATATCAGCTTTGTAGTGGAAGCAGGTCCGTCTGGAATTAGTAAGAGAGAACTTTAGCCATCCATACAATTTAGATTTACTCCTGGAAATCCGTAATAGAAATACCTTTCACAACTTGATGGGAATCATATCCCGAAGGAATGGTGAACTCCCTCGGTATATTAGAGATGAAACTGCTTCTCCATTATAAGGAGAAAAATCCGTTTTTATAGATTTTTTTATTAAAAAAAATTTAGTTTTTTTTTTTTTTTAACTTCTCAAATAATGTAATATAAAGAAGTAATCTATTAGTCGAGATATTTGTTTCGCATGTTTTCCTAAAAAGTTATTTTGGAATTCTCTCTCTCTCTCCCCTCTCTCTCTCCCTCCCTCCCTCCTCCCTCCCTCCCTCCCCTCCCTCCCTCCCTCCCTCCCTTCCTTCCTCCGTCCGTCCGTCCCTCCCTCCCTCCCTCCCTCCCTCCCCCTCCCTCCCTCTCTCTCTCTCTCTCTCTCTCTCTCTCTCTCTCTCTCTCTCTCTCTCTCTCTCTCTCTCTCTCTCTCTCTCTCTCTCTCTCTCTCTCTCTCTCTCTCTCTCTCTCTCTCTCTCTCTCTCTCTCTCTCTCTCTCTCTTCTCTCTCTCTCTCTCTCTCTCTCTCTCTCTCTCTCTCTCTCTCTCTCTCTCTCTCTCTCTCTCTCTCTCTCTCTCACGTGTTTAAAGCCAACCGAATCGTTGAAATTTTTTCTAGAATTTTTAGAATTTTTTATAACTCTAGAATCGGTATTTTTTGAGAAATGCAAATATTTTTTTGGGGACTTTAGAGGCTACACTAGAGCAAAAATTAATCTTTTTGAGAAAATTACTTGTAATTTTGATACAATTTGGATTGCTAATCTTATTTAGGTAAAATTCCAAAGACATCGGTAAACCATAATGGTCGGTAGTTTTTTCCCCGATAACTCACCAATTCGTTTTATTTGAGCTTAGAAACTAAGCGTGAACATAATATGATTAAAACTGTTACAGGCGATTTTGAGAAATTACAAAATTTAGCCACAATTGGAAGATTTTTATTTTCATACCGAAAACCCACGAAGAGGCATTCTTGATGAAATGGCGAGAATACACTTTGTTTGAGTCCTTATAGACTAAACTTGAACGAAATTGGAACAAAAACAATAGAGTTGTTTTTGAGAAATTAAAAAATTCAAACCATTATCCTCTAATTATTTTTAGATCGATAACTCACCAAGCGGCGTTTTAAAAAAGATACCAATAAATAAATTGTATTAGGCTCTTTCGTAATTTTTTGTATGGCGACTAGCCTCAAATTATGAAAACAGTCTAGATAATCAAAATATGCCCAAAATATCAAATTTGTTTGAAATCGGTCGACACGTTTCTGCCGTAAAGACGACAAATGATAAGACACACATGATTCCAAAATCGATTTTTATATACTCAAAACGGATGTATCTGTACCCATCAAATAGCTTTCAATATACAGTACTACGAAAATTTGACTCTCCGAAAGTAGAAAAAGACGAAAATCAAGTCTATCATATCAATTTTCTGTTGATGGAAAATTCCATTTCTACTGTAAACTACAGCAATATGTCTTCTTTCAACCACTGATATTTATTTGCGTGTTTATTTGTAGCGAGTTCATGACTCAATATTATGCAAGGAAGAAGCCATAAGAGAGTGAAGAGGAAGTGGGGGAAGAAGTAATTAAGAATAAAGCAGAAGGCTTCTTTAGGCACAATGAAGCTAAGTCCTGACAAAATGGTTGGTCGGTTATTCACTCTTACGCGCGCATAAGTTAGGTTAGGTTGGGTGGAAAATTTCGACCCTCATTTTTTGCTATCTTCATCACCTCAGAAAATGGACAATGTGATTTTCGTCATACCGTCCGAACGTCATCGTTGTCGCCTGTACGTAAGCACGTAAGCACGTAAGCGGCCACAAAAATTAAGATAGAAACATTAAATTCAGTAAAGAGGACAGTGTGTTCATATAGAAGCATATTAAAAATTCGAATTGAAAATGTCAAAACGCCGGCCATTTTAAACAGTTGTTAGCTGATATCGCGTGTATATTATTTAACTTATAACACACTAAATTATATTGATTATTAGATTACATAGCTTTGCTTTTTTTTCAGTTCCTTTGTTTTGGTTGTCAGATAATAGTTCCAACATTTACTTCAAATCCTTAAAACGTATTCATTCGCATGAACCTCGTTAACTTCGTGAATGAATACATTTTAAAGATCTGAAGATGACATTGAAATAAAGGTCGAAACTAGTAATCCGACATCAAAAACAAAGGAACTGAAAAAATAATGTGAAGGTACGTAAAATCTATTGAAAACTCATTTCCGGTGGCTGAAATGTCCAAAAATGAATAAATTATATTGTTATGCAACTTATACCACACTCAATTAGATAAAAATTTGTTTCCAAAACTTTACTATGTAAATAATCGGAATGGTGACCGTAAATTTTACGAAAATTGTATAAGAGACAAAATATTTATATTTTTTTATTGACAAACAAAATAGGTTTAAAAAAAATTTTCTGTACCTTGAAAAATAATTAAGTTATCGTCAAAAAAACCAAAAACGGAAAAAAATACTAATTGTCAAGAACACACAAAACATTATGTTTTATAAAGTATTATGTGTTGCCTTGGACTGTTTAATATATAATATAGTTAATTACCTTAGAGGTTGTCGTAAGTCCGTATTATAGTTATGGCTACAGCGCTGTTTCGCCTGACGAAGCCGACAGTGTTCGGCGAAACAGCGCTGTAGCCATAAGTATAATACGGACTGAGGACAACCTCTAAGATAATTAACTATATTAAAACATTATGATAGGCCTACAAGTTACTTCTTATTATACAGTATCAATAACTCGTGCTAAAAAGCTATCTTTATCATAACATACTAAAAAATTACCTTCTTTAAAACTTAAACATTTGTTCATTACAATCTTATGGACAAATATATTTATTTTGTAAGTTGGCAGTATTAACAATTGATCAACAATCAAAATTTGTCTACAGTATTAACAGCTTATCAACAATCACAATTCGTGTACAGAATTTGAATATCTGAAATTCTTTCGGTTTCTTTGTAAAACACTCTGTATAAGCCACAATTTGATTTTAAATTTGACATGGAACCCTGGGTTTATCCCATAATGGGGGATAAACATAATGGAGGTGGTAGAATAGCTAAGTCCTTATTCTGGATTACATTTAATGTAGTTTCAACCCGGTTATACCTCATATATAGGATAAATTATAACTTATTATAATTATAGGTAGAGGAATCTCAACAGTGAATTATTGATTTCAGAATCTTAGTGAATTGCTCCATATTGCAGTGTAATGTCTGTCATATTGAAGCAGGAAGTCGTAACACTTGGCAACACAATAGACTGAAGCACCCCCTTTGTTTCAACCCTTACTTCAACCCCCTTAAGATACTAATTGTATCTCTTTTTTACCCTTTGGCAATTCAGCACGTTTTGTAACAATACGGTCGTGTACTGATATAGCTTCGAGTGTGACTTGTATAGTGTAACTGCAAGGTTAGGTTGGAAATAGAAATATGATCTGGAAAGGGTTGAATATTTGATTACGCATGCGCTAAATTATGCTCTAACTTGTGATGACCGATTCTTCACCCTTACTTTACTTAAAGGTACGATGAGTTGCCTAACGATGAGTTGCCTATCTGAAAATGTAAGGCGCTCTGCCGTCGGGTATTCGCTAAGGCAAGATCTCTTCCCATCATTTCCCCCTAAAAGCAAAGGGTGTGCAGAGAGGAGAGTGCATGCAACGCTCAGAAGAGTGACTCGTGATTCACCCTGTGAGCGTTTGTCTATGGGATCTTGGCCTAACTCCACCCAAATGAGTGGCTAGTTGTTTTTTTTGGGAAGGGTCGTACGACCCTTTGGGGTTTTGTGCGTTGCACTACGTAATTATTAAATTAATTTGTTGTAGTGATACCAAAATGGCAAATTAGGCTTTTGTTCTAACTATTGTGAAATCCCAATTCGTCTTTCTCTATTCAGTGTAAGTCTAAATTATTAAATTTTATTTAGTTAATTTAGGATTCGTCAATTGAGAGACTGGCTGGTCAGATGAGACACACCTGCTATACAGGAGCCGGATGCGGCATGCCAAGCCGACGAAAGACGACGAAAGGCCGACGTCAGACGACAACACCAAACGTCAGACGACAGATGTCAGACGACAGACGACAGACGTCAGATAACAGACACAGACAACAGACACCAGACGACTGATAATAGTCGACAGGCAAATTCTAGACACCAGACGAAAGACGTTAGACGACTAACAATAAACGGCATGCGCCAGACAACAGACACTAGTCGACGAACGCAGATGACTAGCAACAGACAACAAACGTCAAACGACATACAACATATGACGTAAACACCAAACACCAGACGGTAGAAACCAGACTGCAGACGACAGACTACAGAGGGTAGACGACAAAGGACAGACGGCAGATTACAAACACCAGACGTCAGGCGGTAATGATAGACGGCAGACGACTGACGACAAACGACCGACGTCAAAAAACAGACGATAGACGACAAACACCAGACGTCAGTCGACAGACGGTAACGATAGACGACGGATGGCAAACGATTGACGACAGATGTAAACAACAGACGACAAACGGCAGATGATAACAATAACGACAAATACAATACGATGGACGTCACATGACAGACACCATACGACAGTTAAGAGATAAAAAACGAACGACGTCAGACGACAGACGACAAACACCATATGTCAGTCTACAGATGGTAACGATTGACGACAGATGTAAACAACAGACGACAAACGACAGACGTCATAAAAACAGACGACAGACGACAAACTCTAGACGTCAGTCGACAGACGGTAACGATAGACGACGGATGGCAAACGATTGACGACAGATGTAAACAACAGACGACAAACGACAGACGTCATAAAAACAGACGACAGACGACAAACTCTAGACGTCAGTCGACAGACGGTAACGATAGACGACGGATGGCAAACGATTGACGACAGATGTAAACAACAGACGACAAACGGCAGATGATAACGATAACGACAGATACTATACGATGGACGTCATATGACAGACACCATACGACAGTCACGAGATAAAAGACGAACGACGTCAAACGACAGACAACAAATTACAGACGCCAAACGCCAAATATCAGACAGACATCATTTCAAAACCACACTTTTTGACTTAAAACGAATACACCCATTAAAAATTTGACACATTTTCAACCCATCCCAAACTCTCTCTGTACTACGTACCCTTCATGCCAGAAAGTCCCAAACAACGTATGTATACAAAGACTCCAAACGTTATCATAGGTTTTCATAGACACGGAAATACTTCACCTAAACAATTAGGCTTAACCAGAGAACGTGGGATTATTTATCACTAATTATAGCCTACAAATTGTTCTAAAACACTTGTTGTCCTGAGGGAGCGACCTGTCAAACATGAGTTCCCTATGGGACAGCTTGCTGGGCTTGTTACAACGTGTAATATTTATAGGCACAAATAAAATGATGTACAGTCAGTCCCACAAGTAGACAATTATTTATCAGAGGAAGCCCTGTAAATTTTAATTTTGAAAAGGCACTATGTAACAGTTTATAAACTCTTTTAATAAGAGGTTACGTGAGGTTGAACTTTATCCGGGTAAAATGGTTTTGAAGGTTAGATTCTTGAAACGTTATTTTGTTATCTACCTTTAACTTACCCGGGTTTATTGACTGATATTCACGTTTCATCGGCTCAAGAAACAAAAAAGCGATTTTCGACATGCTGTCCGTCCGTCAACGGTGCCGTTGTCGTCTGCACGTAAGCACAACAGATTCTACAAATCAAAGATCTGGATATGAAATTTGGTTTAAAACACTTTAACACACAAGATATGAAAAAAATGTTTAAAATTGCCGCCGTTTTGAGATTTTCAATTCGAATTTTTCTGAGTTTCAATATGTTCCTAATTTTAATTTTGTGACCTCTATATCGTGCTCACAGACAACAACGACATGGTCGAAATTCACTTTTTCGGTTTCCTGTCGACATAAAACGTTAAGATCAGTAAAAAAAAAAAACAAAAAAACACAGAGGTCGAAATTACCAAATTTATTCAATACTGGGTAAGTCAAAATATCGATAAATAATTAAAATTTTAATGAAACGCAGTCAGCCAATCGTGTTGCTTTTTTATAATACAATAGGTTACATGATAAAATCTAAACGGCTAATTATTAATTTACTCTTGTTTAATTGGCTTCAATTGATTTCCTAGGCTTTACTATTTTTGTTTTTATTTTGTTAATTAATATGTTGGTCATTAAAGTCTTTATAGTGTTAACGTTACAATGTCTACAAAATAACCTGTTAGAACTTAAAGTTACTCTTCATTATAAACATCTTTTGAAGAAATCAACTTAAGGCCATACTCTTCTTTCTAATTCTAAACACATGTGTGTAACGACACATTTTTGAAGAAAACACAAAATTATGTATTTAATTAGGTGCTGAAATTCCTTCGCTTTTACCTCTGCATGAATAGTATTTGTTTAAAATAAAGCTTTTTAAAGATTCAATAATCTTTAATGCTTGTTTAAATTTCAACAAACTCGGTAGAGCCGATTTTGAGAATTTACGTTGAGAACTTTCTGTTTTTTCTTATTTATCGATATCTCACGAAACGATTTTTTTAGAAGCAAAATTTAACTAAAATTGAGACAGTGTGTCACTGAGTTCGACACTTCTTTAAGCAGTACATTTTTGCTTAACCCAGGCTGTCCTTAGCAGGAAACAGCTGACTGTGTAGCTAGGTTGAGCAGACAGGAGAAGAAATCCCTCCGTATAGGCAGCCAGACGTGATAACAAATTTGTTAGTAATCGTTACAAAATCGTTTTTTAGAAAATCTTATTTGATTTTTTTTATAGCGGCTACCCTCAAATTTTGATTTTAAAAAAATGCAATCTTTTAATGTCTATTGAATAGTCTGTCTCATATCTCACAACAACTCAAAGGCCAATTTGTATTACTATTTTAATAATAACTATTTATTTAAATATATATATTTATTGTCGGATATTTTTTTCTATATATCCAACTGTTACAGCCACTTGATTGTTTCAAAAATTTGCAAATTGATATATTTTCCAGGGATTATTATACTAAGTTTGAAAGCTAAATTGAAATTAAATTTTAACTAGAATTAAGTCAAACAGTTGTTAAAACTACTGGTAATTTTATTTGTCCTGTACGTTTTTATAACGTATATTGTACGGAATCAGCCGACATAGCCAATGTTTAGATTTATAGAGGCAAAATTTGATCAAAATCGTTGCATCTGTTTTTTAGAAAATATTAATTTTGTTTTTTTTTTCATGCCAATTACCTGCAATTGTTCCGAGATATAACTAAAATATGGACACAAACCAAATGGTATTAAAATCGATCCGCAATAGGATCGGATAAAACTCAACATCGATTTTTTTTTCATCATAACAAATCTTTCTCTATACTACAGGAAGGTGTGAATAGTAATATCGTATTTCAAATTTGTTTTCTACGCTCTGATTTTGATAAAACTAGACTACTTCTCGTTTCATGGAAAGCTAATTTGTAGAGCCGATTTTGAGAAAATTTATTGAGAACTGCTTTTTGTTATTTATCGATATCAAACGAACAGATATTTTTTTAGAGATGGCAACCAGTGTATCACTGAGTTCGGTAACTACTTGAGGAGTCTATTTTTGCCTATCCCAGACTGTCCTTAGCAGGAAACAAAAAAATTTTTAGTGCTTCGTGATATGGAAAAAAATATGCCAGCAAACTAAATTTCATTAAAATCGATCCGCACGTTTGTGCTGTAGAGTACTTCACAGACGGCAGACACGTTAATTTATTTTTAAAAAAAGCTTTTTTGTAATCGTGGGATCTTAAAGGGATCAGAAAAAAAACTTGCCATAGATTTTTTTCCCTAATAACATAACTCTCTTTAGACTACGGAAAGGTATAAGTAGCAACATCGTAAATTGTTATTTAGTAACATCTGATTATGATGAAACTAGACTACCTCTCGTTTTATGGAAAGTTAACATGAATTCGTCAATAGTATATTTCATCAAAAACTAAAATTTCAAAATGACTATCAATAATTTTAACTTTATTAACTGCAATCGTGTTTTTTTTCTTATACTGGATTTTGCGATCAAATATAAACAGATAATCAATTATTACAAGCCTTTAATTGCCTTAACTGGTTTTATTCCCTTTACCAGTTTATTTGGTAATACAACGCTCTACAGTGTGGACTATCACAAGGGATAAAAACAGCAGTACGATGTGACAGAATATGTTAGTGTCTGGAAAATCACTTGTATGCATTTAGGATCTTATTTCTGAAATCCTCGCTTTTAATTTTAGACACTTAATATACAACAGTATTTTTTATAGAAAACTCTAATTTCTAATTCGTATGAAAATAGAAAAACTTACAACTAAATTACCGTTTTCAACTACTTCATGTTTATCTTTACATTTAGTCCCCCACTCGTTGATTTTAAAACGCTTAGGATGTACTAAAGAAAGATAAAAAAATATAGCAACAACTAATAAACTTATAAAAAAGTAAAGAACATAAAATAAATATCTTTAATAAGACAGTATAACCAACACACAGAACACAATTCTCACAAAAAATACGCCTACATATGTTATAGTTTGATTGGTGTAGCTCGTGTATCACTGAAGAGGACGACCTTGTCGTTGAAACGCGTCTGATGCTTAGACGTATTTTTTGTGGGAATTGTGTTCTGTGTGTTTGTTATACTGTATAATTTTTCTCATAAGTAAAGCTCAACATTTAATATCTTTAATAAGCGTCAGGTTTGGAAGAGAACACAATTTGAACAAAAGTGACCCGCTAAGAAAAATGAAAAGTGAGGTCAAACTCAAGACTACACTGAAGGAAGTGTAGATCCCTTTAGCTTCCCTTGAAATTATCATTCCTGTACTCGCTATACTGAGCCTCTGAGGGCAAATACATTTATAACTAATAGTATATGATAAATACATATTTACTTTTCCTTTTAAAGTAATTTCTTTTCTCCTTTCACAGCAAACATTCAACAAAATAATATTCTTGTAAACTAAATGTATAAACAAACATTGTTTACAATTTAACATATTACCTTTAGAAGATGAAAAGAAAAAAGCGAGAGAAAAAATAAGAGCTAATTTAGGTAAAAAAGAAAATAAATTTTACCACTTCTAGGGGTAGCCCGTTTTGAAGCTCCTTATCATTAAATAATCACAATACAAATAGAATACTGAAGGTAGGAGCAGTTAAACTAAATACATCTCACTTCTGGCAACCCTAATTTTAATTTTAAACACAAGTATGCAGTTATATATTTTGAAGAAATCTCCAATTTATAATTAATAGAAACAGAAAATCAGTCCTTCGAATAAAGGAGTGTTTTTACTCCTGTTCATATACAAGTTGTAAAAAAGTCCCAGGATGTTTAAATAACTATAAATGAACTATAAAACTGCACCTTATATTTTGTGGGTAAAAATTTACTGTCATTGAAAAATGGGTTTATTTTGGGGAAATTCAAATTGTTCAAATGTAAAACCCCCATCAAGTACACTTAATTTTAAAGCCGTTCCCCTCAGCAGCACATTTATATTGAGTACGAGCTTGTCAATCCCAAGTAGCCTAGCTGGATCTACATCTTTATTCATGCAGTATTGGGTTAGATCACTCTCTTTTATCTTTCATATTTGGTCCTAACGCAATTAGAATAGGGTTCTTTATTTTACGCCTCTTCGTTCTTTTATAAGGCAATAATGACAGAGAGGTTATCGTCTTTAAACAATAACACATTAAAGTGCTTCACATCTTACTCCAATCCAAAATGGCGGCCGATCAAATATTAAAAAACAATCCAATTTACTTTAGAATCTACTTTATAGACAATACTAGAGAAAGAAAATTATTACAGTAAAAACTTTTAACTGTTTATTCCAATTTATTATTTACTCAAGTTTGACCAGAATGTTACATTATAATAAAATTTTAATTATAACCTCAAAATTATTTTCAAAGCTAAAATTTTTTTTGGCAGCATGCCTGGATCAGTTTCGTCCTCATATTTAGCATCCTTAATCTTGAACTATTGTGATTGCTTCCACGATATAAAATTAAGCAAGAGTTTATTATCCCGTATATAAAGATGACAAATTAATAGATCGAAACGTCGAACAAATAAACGATTGCACAACGGTTTTAACACACCAATAAATAAACCTAAACACCAATCAGGTTTTGCAACAAAATTTACAGAGAAAGCTTTCATAAAAACATACAAAATCGAGAGTTTTACATTTCTTTTATGTGTTTCAGATTGTTAAATATTGTACTACATTTTGTGGGTGAGCGTATGAGAAAAATAAATAATAGTATTTTATTTAACTACGTAGTCTACCGATTTTCATGAAACTTATTTAGTTAGAATGCAGTGAATAAACCCTACAGCATATTATACTATAGTAAACTTGACAACACTGGATTCATCACTATGGAACAATTTTAGTGGCTTAAATTATCACTAATTATACAAATTGTTCTAAAACACTTGTTGTCCTGAGGGAGCGACCTGTCAAGGTTGTTCTCGCTGCGCTTGTTACAACATGTAATATTTATACACAAATTGGAAACGATGTACAGTCAGTCCCACAAGTCCAATTTTGGAGATAAAAACTTGTATCAACAAACAACGTTGGTCATACAGCACACAGAAAACAAATTTTATTTTTTAGTTTCCGGGGCTCCGAAACATAAAGGTCAGTCAAAAATATTTACCTTAACTTTGTATACTGGAGAAGTAGAAATTAAGATCCTAAAAGTTCACATATTTCAAAACAGAGGACAACTATTTCTAAAAAAATTTCAATGAAATGTGAATGAAGAGTATTGGGTTGTAAATCTTCACATTTCACCAAATTTTATAAAAATCTCTTTGGTCTTTTTTGCGATATGCTAACAGATAACATCCTATTCAGTATTTCCTTGGATATAACGCAAAATAAGTTTAGTTTGGTTCCTAAGAGATTACATTTTATAAAAATCTCTTTGGTCTTTTTTTCGATATGCTAACAGATAACATCCTATTCAGTATTTCCTTGGATATAACGCAAAATAAGTTTAGTTTGGTTCCTAAGAGATTACATTTTATAAAAATCTCTTTGGTCTTTTTTTCGATATGCTAACAGATAACATCCTATTCAGTATTTCCTTGGATATAACGCAAAATAAGTTTAGTTTGGTTCCTAAGAGATTACATTATATAAAAATCTCTTTGGTCTTTTTTTCGATATGCTAACAGATAACATCCTATTCAGTATTTCCTTGGATATAACGCAAAATAAGTTTAGTTTGGTTCCTCAGAGATTACATTATATAAAAATCTCTTTGGTATTTTTTTTCGATATGCTAACAGATAACATCCTATTCAGTATTTCCTGGGATATAACGCAAAATAAGTTTAGTTTGGTTCCTAAAAGATTACATTTTATAAAAATCTCTTTGGTCTTTTTTTCGATATGCTAACAGATAACATCCTATTCAGTATTTCCTTGGATATAACGCAAAATAAGTTTAGTTTGGTTCCTCAGAGATTACATTTTATAAAAATCTCTTTGGTCTTTTTTTCGATATGCTAACAGATAACATCCTATTCAGTATTTCCTTGGATATAACGCAAAATAAGTTTAGTTTGGTTCCTAAGAGATTACATTTTATAAAAATCTCTTTGGTCTTTTTTTCGATATGCTAACAGATAACATCCTATTCAGTATTTCCTGGGATATAACGCAAAATAAGTTTAGTTTGGTTCCTAAGAGATTACATTTTATAAAAATCTCTTTGGTCTTTTTTTCGATATGCTAACAGATAACATCCTATTCAGTATTTCCTTGGATATAACGCAAAATAAGTTTAGTTTGGTTCCTCAGAGATTACATTTTATAAAAATCTCTTTGGTCTTTTTTTCGATATGCTAACAGATAACATCCTATTCAGTATTTCCTTGGATATAACGCAAAATAAGTTTAGTTTGGTTCCTAAGAGATTACATTTTATAAAAATCTCTTTGGTCTTTTTTTCGATATGCTAACAGATAACATCCTATTCAGTATTTCCTTGGATATAACGCAAAATAAGTCTAGTTTGGTTCCTCAGAGACTACATTTTATAAAAATCATTAGAGTTAATATTGAGATATGGGAACGTTTACGGCCAGCGCTCATTATTAATTATTTTTATCTTGAGCTACATCCAAATTTTCAGCTATAAAAAAATGAAAAGAAAAACTCTTCTAGATATTGTCAGATTTATGATTTCATCAAAATCGTTAGATCTAATTTCGAGACATTAGTACATATACGACAGCGCTCATTGTTTCGCCTTAGTTTTTGAGAAATCGAAAAATTGGTCAATGTCCACGTATCAAATTCGATCAAAATCATTCGAACAAATATTGAGATATTCCAAAGTTTACAACAGCTCCCATGATAAATTGTTTTTATATTCATTCAGTTAGATCCAAATTTTTATGATTCGAAAAAATAAGAGAAGAAAAGCTTCAATATATGACCAAATATTTCTACTAACAAATGTCATAAAAAAATGATTAAATCTGATTTAGAAAAATAGTCCATGTAGTTATCTTAATCTCAAGTTAAACAGATTCAAATTTTTGGACATAAAAAAATAAGGGAAACAAACCCCTAAAATATAGCCAAATTACGCTATGATATTAAATTTTATCAAAATCGTTAGATCTCATTTTGAGACATTCGAAAATTACAACAGCGTTCATGGTTAATAGTTTCTATCTTAAATCATCTAGACACTAATTTTGAGTAAAGAAAACATTGAAAAAATAAATAAAAAAAAAAAAAAAAGCTTCAGAATAAGACCAAATTAGTTCCCACTTTTTTAATTTCATCAAAATGTAGAATACTGCAGACAACATAAAGACACTTGGCGTTCAGTCTTAGTTACACTACTAAAACAAATAAAATATTTAAAATTAGGTGACGTAAATTCACTCCAATTTCCATTTATTTCTCGTAGAATTTCCATAAAAACTCTACTGCCTTCATTTCGAAGGATTTATAAAGACTTTAAAGTCGTTACAGGTCTGAAACTTCTCGTATTTCTACCTGATATTTAAAAGCAAAACTACTATTGCTCTTGATTTGTACTTAAACAACGCCCTATTGCTTCTCCGCAAACAGCATTAAGAATGTTTTATTTAGTTTAAATAGTTCAAGTATTACAGCAAGGAATATATTTCCGCGATATAAATATAAATAACAAGAAAGTTAATCACCTCAGCTTCAGATCTCTTTCCAGTGACATCCACTACATCCCGCTCCTTTGCAGCTTATCGTCTTCATCTATTCTGTCAGCTCTTTTATATCTCAGTTCCTCCCTACCATGTCATCATCCCCTTTCTTTCTTCCGTTTTAACCCAACTATAAGATGTAAATAAATCCGTTTTGGTGGAGTTAATTTCACCTGGCTCTTCCATAGGGTCCCTGTGAGATACTTGGTGACATCTTATAGTATTTATTCTCACCAGACCAAGCGAGGCTCCGGCCTTGTTGGCCATCCTTTCTCTAGCTG
Organism: Aphrophora alni; assembly: GCA_963513935.1. Classification (NCBI taxonomy): domain Eukaryota; kingdom Metazoa; phylum Arthropoda; class Insecta; order Hemiptera; family Aphrophoridae; genus Aphrophora; species Aphrophora alni. The sequence goes on from OY740778.1 coordinate 35,714,423, forward strand.
CTCGTTGTAAAAACATGGAGAAAGAAGCTTGTGTAGGTTATCACAACCTATCCTAACCTAACCTAACCTAATCTTAACCTAACCTAACCTGACCTGATTTACCCGAACCTAACCTAACTCAACGTTCTGGTAAAATGGAGGAAGCCGCTTGGTCCACCGCTTCGTCGAAATTTCCCCGACAACAAGGAGATAACAAACCTATTAAATAATGGTCAAACAGGAGGTAACACACTTCTGGTAGGAAAGTCGCTCAATAAACAGAGAAGAGGGGCCTTAGAAACACGGAGGAAGAGCCATGAAAACAACCTGACAGGATAATAAGACCCTCTGAAAGGCCTGAGTGAGACATGAGTAAAATGGTACTAGCTGACGACAAGTTACCAGATGAAATCCAAGACAAGCATTAGAGCGAAAGAATCTTCTAGACAACATACATACACTTCACCTCCTTCATGTACTGCACTTCTTAAAGGAGTTTTATAGATGGAAGTTCAATAAATATCTAGAGGTTACAGTGCATTTCGCACCCCCGCGTCACTACTGCTACTTATGACAGATATATATTTAGCATCTTAATGATCAACCAAATATCGACTTTATCGAAATACAACAAATATTCGGCTCCAAAGATTTTGATAGATTTTTGCTCATGTGTAGTTTCTAAGGAACTAAAACACTCTCCAAAAATTATAATTCAGAAGTTACCTGTAAAAAATTTTTTTTTAATTTTTTTTAATAAAAAAAAATCGACCTGATCGGCTGTTATAAAATACCTAATTTCTCAAAATTGGCTTTACCGATTTCGTTCATTTTTTTATAAAATGTGTGAAGAAAGACCCTAACCCGTGTAAGTGAAATAATATTGCAGTTCAGCACTTAATTCATAAAAAAAAATTAAAAAAATAAATAAATAAAAAAAAAAAAAAAAAAAAAAAAAAAAAAATGTAACGTAAATTATATTAACCACGATTAAAAGCTCCATTTTTATAATCATGGATAATCCACAATTAACCCCATTAGGAGTAATTAAATGTTGAGCTTGACTTATGAGAAAAATTACACAGTATAACAAACACACAGAACACAATTCTATAACTATAACTAAGTTATAGTTTGATTGGTGTAGCTCGTGTATCACTGAGGAGGACGACCTTGTCGTTGAAACGCGTCTGATACTTAGGCGTATATTTTTACGAGATTTGTGTTCTGTGTGTTTGTTATACTGACCCATTAGGAGTAATTAAGTGAGCACTGGCGTAGCAATTCCGAGGACCTTAGCTGAATCTATATCTTCTTTTATATAGTCTTGGGTATGATCCCTCTCTTTCATCTTTTTATCAGTTTTTCTTGACCAACTGTTGTTCTTTTCCGACCATGACGCTATTAGTGTATTGGAGGGCTAAGGGGTATTTATTCCTATTCATTTTGTTTTTTATAAGACTAAAATGAAAAAATTTTCGCCTAAGAAAAACAAGGGAAAAAATCCACGAACGAAATCAATTTCATCCAATCTTTTTTCTCTCTCTCTCTACTACGTACATAAATAAATTAAATAAACCAATCCTGTTTAATTAAAACTCAAAATAGATTTGACATGCGATGGCACTCTGGAACGGAAAATATAAATTTTTTGACATTTTTGTGGAGACTAAAAAGTGGAGGGTCAAGCTGAATGTAACTAAGTCAGTACACATCAGCTTCACTAATCTGAAATATCAACATCTCCCGGTAGAAATAAATAAAGACATTGTTCCTTATAGCAATACTGCTAAGTACCTGGGACTTACGCTAGGTGCTAAATTGCGCTGGAAGGAGCATGTTAAAATAAAGAAGGACGAGCTAAACATTAGATATAGAAAAATGCACTGGCTACTTGGAAGACGTGCAGGGCTGAGCACTTACAATAAAGTGCTCCTATATAAACAAATCCTAAATCCAATATGGGAATATGGCATCCAGCTATGGGGATGTACCAAGCCCACTAACAGAAATCTAATTCAGATTTTTTCAAAACAAAGTGCTCAGAGGTATAGTGAATACACCCTGGTACATCAGGAACTTGGATATACACAGAGACTTGAAGATCGAAACGGTTGAAGAAGTAATACAAAAGCACGCAGAAAGACACCAGCAGCGACTCCAGGGACATCCGAACACCGAAATACGAAGGATGGTGGATGAACCTTGTTCACTTCGACGGCTCAAGAGAACCAAACCAGCGGATCTGATGTAGTTCAGTAATCTTTATATGGGAACAACCACTGGGCTGTTACCCATCAAACAGTGAATTTGTCAGATAGGAAGTTGCTAGATGAGATAAGCTCAGTTATAACATTTTGTAAAAATAAAAAATAAAAAAAAAATTTGGGTTTTTATTGATTCTAATTCCTTGGAATATTACCTTTAAAATGATGTATAACACATATAGGTTACAGTTATATTTCATTTTGAAAAATTTGATTATATAAGGTGATATACACTACCGGTAATGGTGTCATCGTTCCATCCAAAAGTACAACGTTCGATACACTGATTACCTAGGTGATGGTGATTCTGCTGCTTATAAGTTAGTAGTTGATAGCGAACCTTATGAGGATTGTGACATAAATAAACTTGAATGGATTGGTCACAACCCAAAACGCATGGGAACTAGGTTACGGAAACTGAAGTCAACGAAAAAAGGAAAACTATCAGATGGGAAACCGCTTTCCGGAAAAACCCGTCTCACTGACTTGGCAATTCAAAAGATTCAATTGTTTTATGGATTATCAATAAGAAGGAATACAAAAAGTGAGAAAGACATGCAGCAAGCTGTGTGGACTACCTTCTTACATATTCAGTCTAACAACGAGAACCCAACGCATCAATTATGCCCATCCGGAGACGACACTTGGTGTAGATACAAGAAAGTCATGGTTTCGGGTCTCGCATATGACCATTCAAAACATTTTCACCTACCTCAAGTAATTGCTTGAAATAAAGCCAATATTCAAGTCTTTGTCTGATCCAGTTATTCTAAGGAAATGTTTGAAAAAGAAGTCACAGAACCCTAACGAATCACTCAATAATTTGATATGTTCACATCTTCCAAAAAAAACATTTGTAGGACTCTCCACTTTGAATTTTGGAGTGTTAGAAGCTGTATTATCTTTCAATAATGGATATGTCTCCAAGGCAAAGGTGTTGGAACATCTAGGGCTTCAAGCTGGAAAAATCTTGAAGGCAATGGAAATCTTCGATTGCAAACGAGTCTAAGGAGCAGAGAATGCGATGAGTGAACTCGAGAAGAAAATAAGAATGAAGAGAACAATGGCTAAAAGAAACCTGGAAGACCAAAATATAGAGCTAGAAGACCCAGACAACCCCTCATACAGTGCTGGTGGCCATTAAAACAGGTGTACTTGTACTTTAAATCTTGTATATCTTATTTTGTTAATTATTAATATCCGAAAGTTAACATTTTTTAACTTTCACTACACATATCTGAGTAACCGCTCAATATATCTTGTTGAAATTTTTACTGTGGTTTTATACAAACAAGTTCCTAACACCAGGATTTATAAATATGTTATATAGATACTAAGTAAAAAAATATTTTCTATAAGGTTTATGAAAATTTTAAATAATCATAAGAAAAAATTAATAAAAAATTTTCATGAACTTGTAAAACCACAATCTCGTGTTAGGAACTAGGCAAAAGGCTGATCTTTAAAACAAAACAAAAATTAGAACAATTTCTCAAATAGAAAAAAAATTGTCTATTATAGATAGCATTGGGTTTAAATGGAGTCCGGAGTGCCCTTAAACAACCAGAATCTCCGATGAGTTAATTAAACAATTCCATCTATTCAACAAAATGTAAACACTTATCGCTTTCTGGTAGCTCCAACGAAAACTAAGGACATCGTTTCATAGGCGGAACAAAGCACCCGTCTTACTACGCAAACTGTTACACAAATGTGTAAAACAAGTTGCATCGAATAAATTGTAGGAGTAATCGTATATTTGTTTTTTTGTAAGTGCTTAGACATTGCGAGGAAATAGAGATTAAAAAATATATAATAAACCAAAATTTGGTCCAAACAAATAAAAGGAATTTGACGCGTTATATGTATCCATGGTTCATTTTCACTTTTCTACATATACCTGAATGGATTTTTTTTTTTTTTTAATTTTGTAATATATGCTCTTCTAAACTGAAACATTGTTCTGGATATTTGAGAACGGTTGTGTAATATTTGTTGGCAGTTTTAATTGTTTGATTAATTTACTGCTCTAGCACTATCCATAGACAATTAATGTAAATGCTATTCACTAATTGACTAATATTAAATAGATGATAAAGCTGTTGGTAGAATATATAGTCTACAGCGTACAAATGGGAAACAACGTCAAATCAATTTTAAAGTAGGATAGAGAGTTATGTGATGGTTAGGTTTGGTAAGGTTAGGTTAGGTTAGGTTATGTTAGGTTAGGTTAGGTTAGGTAAGGTAAGGTTGGGTTAGGCTATGATAGGTTAGGTAAGGTTAGGTTAAGTTATGTAAGGTAAGATAAGGTTAGGTTAGGCTATGTTAGGTTAGGTAAGGTAAAGGTAGGTTAGGTTAGGTTAGGTAAGGTTACGTTAGGCTATATTAGGTTAGGTAAGGTGAGGTAAGGTTATGTAAAGTTATGTTAGGTAAGGTTAGGTTAGGCTATGTTAGGTTAGGTAAGGTTAGGTTAGGTAAGGTTAGGTTAGGCTATGTTAGGTTAGGTAAGGTTAGGTAAGGTAAGGTTAGGTTAGGTTAGGTTAGGTTAGGTAAGGTTAGGTTAGGTTAGGTTAGGTAAGGTTAGGTTAGGTTAGGTAAGATAAGGTTGGTTTAGGTTATGATAGGTTAGGTAAGGTTAGGTTACGTTAGGTAAAGTAGATAAGGTTAGGTTGGCTATGTTAGGTTAGGTAAGGTAAGGTTAGGTTAGGTTAGGCTATGTTAGGTTAGGTTAGGTAAGGTAAGGTAAGGTTAGGTAAGGTTACGTTAGGCTATGTTAAGTTAGGTAAGGTGAGGTTAGGTAAGGTGAGGTTAGGTAAGGTGAGGGTAGGTTAGGTTAGGTAAGGTAAAGTTAGGTAACGTTAGGTTAGGTTATGAGTAAAAAATCGATGTCGAATTTGGTAATTCTGCGCAATTACTTGGTCAACCCCAAATTTTTTCATATTTTACTACGGTCATAAGGATGTTCTCAGAAAGCAAGAAACATAAAATTTAAGGCCCGCAAGGCCATCGTACAGGTTGCCGAGCGATAAGAAGGTTCAAAGTCCACGCGATAACAGTGGCTTGCGGGAGACGCAAGGAAGGCCTATAATGACAGGTTTGGCCAGGAGCTATATATATAGCTACCTGGCCAAACCTGTCATTATATATAATTATATAACGGTACTGTCACAACTGGCCTTCCGCGCGTCTCCCGCAAGCCACTGTTATCGCGTAGACTTTGAACCTTCTTATCGCTCTGTACGATGGGGAGACGCGCGGAAGGCCTATAATGACAGGTTTGGCCAGGAAGCTATATATATAGACCTATATATATATAGCTACCTGGCCAAACATGTCATTATATATAATTATATAACGGTACTGTCACAACTGGCCTTCCGCGCGTCTCCCGCAAGCCACTGTTATCGCGTGGACTTTGAACCTTCTTATCGCTCGGCAGATGGCCTTGCGGGCCTTTAATTTTATGTTTCTTGCTTTCTGAGAACATCCTTATGACCGTAGTAAAATATGAAAAAATTTGGGGTTGACCAAGTAATTGCGCAGAATTACCTCGAATTTTTTTGCGGATATATCCGTTTTGAAATCCCCAGAGTCCGTAAAAGGAGTTTTAGATTTGATGTCTGTCTGTCGTGTGTAGTTCCCTACAGCACACCACTCTACTCACAGACTAAACCTAAAACTTCAAATCCAGCGTTTTCATAAACGCTGTTCATACAAATTTGTTCATATAAAATATAGCCACAAACTTTCGCACTCACCGACTCCCTAAATCAAATAAAAACGAAACAAAAATAATCGTTACCAAAATGTCATTTCGATAGTTTTCAATCAAAATCCGACTTTGAAAAACTGTTTATACATTTAGATAAGTGCTTACATTTACTTCGCTTGTGCTAACACGTCCTCTGCGCAAGTCGTTAAATGGTTAAAATCATGATCTGGACTTCGCATATTTGACCCATCACATATACTATACTAACCTAACCTAACCTAACCTAACCTAACCTAACCTAACCTAAGCTTACCTTACGTAACGTAACGTAACGTAACCTAACCTAACCTAACCTATCATAACCTAACCTAACCTAACCTTACCTAACCTAACCTTCTCTATACCACGTTCATGACAGAATGTAAAAACACAGTACAATTTTACATTACACTCATACCAAACCAAATATAAACACATTTTTTTGTTTAACTTACAAATATCTCAAAGAAACAATTACAACACTAAATACTCCCCACTCATCCGCCCACCTAAATGTCTTATTTGGCTGTAAATTAATGACCTAAAAGATAAAATTTCTCTTCACTCCTGCAGAGTCTCCAATCAGTGACGACCAAAGTATCTTTCAATAGAAATCTCTGTGCTGCCATCTGTGTAACATCAGATTAAACCAGTAATTGATTATCTCAGAGAACCGCCGCTAGAGGGCAGAGTCTGTCAGCGTTTAATGAGACCCAACGGATTCACTTCATTTATTGTCTATTACAGACCTTCATTGTCTTTCAACTGGTGGCACGCAAATTGAAATGCCACCGAGTTGAACTGGTGTTTATCTTATCTATAGTACGTTTAACGTTAAGTTGGCATCATTGGGAGTTTCGACACTAACATAATTAGGTCATCATTAAATGACAGACCGGAGAGGAACAAATTTATTTAATGTGTGAAAAAATCTTAATTTGGGTTTTTGCAAATAACCGTTTTGGGGTCCCCTGAGTTTGTAACCCCTGAGATGGCTGTACATTCCAAGGGAGTGAACCGATTATAATTACATTCTAATTTTTTTTTAACAAAATAAAAAATTTCTAAAATTCAGGTCTAAAAATTTTGATCAAAGTGTAGACCCTAAGGACTCAAACAAAACGTCTCTTTATTTCCAAAAATGCTGATTTGTGAGTTATCGGGTAAAAACGAAACTCGGTCAACTGGGGTTGTTATAAAATACGTTATTTCTCAAATTCGGCTCAACCGATTTCGTAAAAATTTTATCGAATTGAAGATAAAATACCAAAACCCGACCAAAAAACATAAAGATAATAACTAAAATTTACTTTTATACAATTTTATAAAAATTGTTTTATAGCGTTAAATGAGGCTCATTTTAAGCGAGCAATGAAATCAATAATCACTGTTTTCACGTTTATCGCACCCAATCACGAGTAAGGTCATGTTAGGTTAGGTTAGGGTGTTGAACCTAATTGAAAAAAAAATTCACCAATCGTCAAGACTAGTACCGCTTGTCAGCAAAAGCGTTACTTCCACCTCTGACAGCAATCGACGATTATACTTCGTTTCAAAGATTGTTAAAACACAAAAAGTAAACAAAACTTCTGGAAAAGCAAACATAAAATGAAGCGAACCTGTACCTTTCCAGATTTCCCACGGGAGTCCAAACTAAAGAATTGGTGCCTATTTAATACAGTAGAAAATTGCATACGCTCGGAATAGGGTCGCATGTAAAGGACTATTTTAAGTAAATTCTCATTAGAGTTAATGATAAAAACACGTACTGAGCTTGACTTGTGAGTTAATATTGGATAGAATAAAACTCGACACACAAGAGCTCACAAAAATTACATTTACTTAATCAAACGCGTTAAAAATTATAGTTTAAATATTGTAGCTAATGTATCACTGAGGACGGCGACTTTGTCGTTGAAACGCGTTTGATTAAGTAAAAGTAAATGATGATACACAGGGTGTTTCCAAAACTTGAGGAGAAATTCCCCCCCCCCATAATACGACTTATCATTTTTAATAGAATGCATTTAATGAAGTTGTATAGACTTATTCCAGTAGTTTCCTCTGATAATTACCTGTAAAATAATGTGGCACATGTGGGGGGGGGGAATATTCCCATTGACTCCCTCTTTCGAAGTTTGTGTCAGTTTACTAAAATATAAAAAAATACAAAAAGTGTGTTCTTTTAATACTGTTAAAAATTTAATCTTATTTTGTTCTTTATTTTAAAAAAATTGTATTAATGTTCGTGATAAATAGAAAACTTTGAACATTATTGATCCACCTTTTAACCCACTTAAAACGAGAAGGCAAAAATGTTTCACTCCACAGAATGTTAAAGGATTTATCCTATGAGGTTTGGGGGAAAATAATAAGTTTTCATATCTACTCGTTCAAAAATTACCTAGGGGTTCCAATCCACTCTGTACATACAGTGTCACAGAAAACCTTAGCGTACATTTTCGGATTTTATTACACCTAAAGGAACAAAAAATTGTTTAGTAAAATACTCTCTCCTTCGTTTAGCAATCCGTCATTTTTCTATAAATGCTTAAGCTCTATTCAACCACCCCCCCCCCTAGAAGATAATTCTTTCTTACTGTCTTATTGATCTCCAAAGCCGTCGATGCTCGCCAAAACCGTTTTCGAAAAGAAGTAGAAACACAAGTACAACTACATACTTAAGCCTTTATTCTTGCTACATAGTCGTGATAGCAACAACTGGTTACCCAAGCACGGAACTGGTTTGACCTGACATCGAATAATGGGGCTTCACAAATTGAATTTGAAAAGCTGGACTAAAAAAATACACTATTGGGCTGTGCTTCAATTTAGAAAAAAAGCTTATTTAATTAACGTAGATATACTTGAAATATTTAAAAGAATTAAAACTCTATTTTACACAAAATTCTATTTTAAACAAAATTCCATTTTACACACGATTCAATTTTGCTAAAAAAAAATCTATTTTACACAAAATTCTGTTACACGAAATTCTGTTACACAAAATTCTATATTACACAAAACTCTATTTTACACAAAATTCTATTTTACACAAAATTCTATTTTACACAAAATTCAATTTTGCTAAAAAATTCTATTTTACACAAAATTCTATGTTACACAAAATTCTGTTACACAAAATTCTATATTACCCAAAACTCTATTTTAAACAAAATTCCATTTTACACAAAATTCTATTTTGCTAAAAAAATTCCATTTTACACAAAATTTTATATTACACAAAACTCTATTTTAAACAAAATTCTATATTACACAAAACTCTGTTTTACACAAAACTCTCTTTTATACAAAATTCCATTTTACACAAAATTCTATATTACACAAAACTCTGTTTTACACAAAACTCTATTTTAAACAAAATTCCATTTTACACAAAATTCTATTTTGCTAAAAAAATTCCATTTTACACAAAATTCTATATTACACAAAACTCTATTTTACACAAAATTCTATATTACACAAAACTCTGTTTTACACAAAACTCTATTTTATACAAAATTCCATTTTACACAAAATTCTATATTGCACAAAACTCTATTTTACACAAAATTCTATATTACACAAAACTCTATTTTACACAAAACTCTATTTTACACAAAATTCCATTTTACACAAAATTCTATTTTGCTAAAAAAATTCTATTTTACACAAAATTCTATGTTACACAAAATTCTATATTACACAAAATTCTATTTTACAAGAAACTCTATTTTACAAAAAATTCTATTTTACACGAAATTCTATTTTGTTTCAGGTTCAGTGACCTCTAACCTTCAACTCTCGCCAAACGACGAGACTGTAGAGAAATACGCTAATGCAACTCATGTGCACACTTGCTACGGTGTTGGAGTCAAATGGTACAATCATAAGAAACAGCTTGTGCCTAATAAAGGAAGGTAAGTGAAAACAAAATGGTGATCCAATATGTTATTTGAAAACCCTTGGAGCTAACTTAATTTAGTAAAATTTTACAAACAAAAAATTCGAGCTTACTACTTTTTTTGTTTTCAATTCTCAACGAATTAAAAATTTCCCGTATTTTAAAGAGGTACGAACCTGAACAAAAATTAACTTGGATTTGAAATTAAATTGCAGTGCTAAATCATATATTATAGTTTTTTGTATGACGAATACAACTTGATTTAATCACAAAATGAGAAATACGTAGCGTAGGTTTTAATAGTAGATTTTGTGACATGTAAGAAACAATACAATAGCCGTGGATTTTAATTGATTAATAATATTACCTTCCGTAGGTAAAACCAAGGACCCTTAAAGTTCATCCAGGTGTGTCTGTAAGTCGCAATCAATCTACACAGACTAGACGATATTTCAAACGTTGTATTGTCCCGCATTTAGGAAAAATATAGCGGTAACAAAAAAGAGAGCTTTGGAGTAAAGGGATCGAGTTGAAAAAAATTGTTTTGAAAATAATACGTGTGGGGTATCAAATAAAACTAGAAGTTATTCTGATTACGAATATGTATGTTTATTTGACGAAAACATTAATATGTTGGCGCTAGGCCGCTTTAAAGAATTCGACTCTATAAAAATAACTGCTCTTATATGCCTACGTATTCTAAGTCTTTCGGTTTTTAAATATCTGATTGGAATTTAACACCAGTTTGTAATCATTGCACTTCTTAAACTTTTCTGTAATCATGGGCTGGGTAAGTACCATGATGAACCCCATCCCTTGTTTTATTTGCGTTATACAATTATTAAGTTTTTATTTTTTTAATTTTCGATACAAAATTGTTTTTTACTTAGAAATATTTTTCATTATTTTTACTTTAAAGACTATGGAATAATCACCACTTATTCTGTGACACACCTTACTTAACAACTACTGAGGGGATTGTGTTGAAACTTTTCAAATGAAATTTGAAATATTTTTAAATTATTTGACGTTACATTTTTTTATCGTTAGTTGGTTCGCGTAGTTCTGAACATTGATTTACATTTTCATTTGGTTTGTTTTACCAACTGAACTGGATTGATCGAAACTTGCAAACATTTTAAAATTAATAATTTTAACGAAAACATAGATTTCCACAATAAGACGAGTCATCCTCAAAAGATCTACAAACAGTCAAACTAATCGCACTTGATGATGACGGCTGAGTGGTCGAAACAACGTGTTGTTGAGGAGATGCAGATTTATAAATTATTGTAAGGGTCTTTAACCTTTACAAGTTATCGAAATTTGATTAAAATCCAAACACGTATTGTTAAGAATTACAATCATTTATGGGTATGTTTAAATATCTTTGCCAGTTTTTTTTTTCTAAAACTATTTCTTTTTTCAGATATATTTAAAGAATGTTAGTCAGGGTAATAACGAAAAAAGGTGGATTGGCTATTCATTTTCGAATTATGTACATCAAAACCAATAAAAAATGTGTAATAACATATAGTCGGATTCCTCTTCATTTTCCGTCTATCCGCCATTTTTTAAAGAAACATTATAACAGCAGAAATATTTAAGATATTGTGTTCAAATTTAGTATAAGAATTTCGTATGTTACGTTTTATAAATGTACCAAACACCATGACTTTATTTTAATAATTTTTCAAAATTTGGAAGCAACTGTTGCTGGATAGTTCATATTATAACACAAATGATTTCCTACAAGATAGGAATCTTTTATAGACTACTGTGTAATGTATCTTATATGTAAAATCTGAGAAATCATCAATCATGTATATATTTGTTACTGTTATTTCTATTGCTTTTGTTTGGTATTTTTATGTGTGTGGATGCAATCTAATCATCTGTATGTATGTATATTTTTAAAGATATTTAATATTTATCTCTTGAATAGAATTAATGGAGTGATATGATCTATTGTGACTAATTTTATTCTGAGTCATGTAACGTTTATTTAATATTGATTATAGTACTGTAGTTATATGTTATTTGAAGACAAGCTACTTAACCTGCAAAAATCTCAATATTATCTTTTAAGGTATGCAGTGATAAATAAATAAATGCTTAGGAAGATTTTAAACACAAATTAAGTTTAGTCCTTATTTAAATCAAATATTGTTAAAAATAATCTACAAAAATTAGGACGAATATCACGGTTCATTGTCCCTTCCATGACAACTACTTGTTGAGTTAGTATTTCAATAGTAAATGTGTGTGAGAAAGTTTGTGCAATGTTTTCACAGTTAATGGAACTATTTTCCTTCACACCCTGTATATAGCTCTAGTAACGACCTAACCTAATGCCGGATCAAATATATTTCTGTGTGAACCGCAAGACGCAATATTAAAAAACATTTAAATTATTTGCTGGAATACCCGACGGCAGAGCGCCTTACATTCTCAGATAGGCAACTCATCGTACCTTTAAGTAAAGTAAGGGGGAAGAATCGGTCATCACAAGTTAGAGCATATTTAGCGCATGCGTAATCAAATATTCAACCCTCTCCAGATGATATTTCTATTTCCAACCTAACCTTGCAGTTACACTATACAAGTCACACTCGAAGCTATATCAGTACACGACCGTATTGTTACAAAACGTGCTGAATTGCCAAAGGGTAAAAAAGAGATACAATTAGTATCTTAAGGGGGTTGAAGTAAGGGTTGAAACAAAGGGGGTGCTTCAGTCTATTGTGTTGCCAAGTGTTATGACTTCCTGCTTCAATATGACAGACATTACACTGCAATGCATTCACTTTTTGCAATCAATAATCCATGGTTGAGATCCACCTACATATTTCAAAACATTTCTTTAATTTCTCATTTAGAGAAAGTTATATAATAGGCCAAAACATATGTCTTTCGTGGGAAAATAAGTTAAGACTTCCAGAATTATGATTGTCTGTTGAGTGTGTGGTAAATAATAAAATTTATTTACAAAACCATGTAATACAAAAGGTTATAATTCATCTAAACAAAACTACAATAAACGTAGCAAGCAAAGAACTTTCTTCTTTAATCCGGTAAAAAGTCTTGTGGGAAAATTATTCAAAAACGATTGCTCGTTATGTATCGTTCGACGTATGTGGTACGTACGCTGTATTCCTAGTCAGAGCATCAGCACAGTACTGTTTTGAATGGCTGTCACTGAAAAAAAATGAATTAAATTATTTTAGGTATGCAGCGACACTGTGCGCAGGGAAAATGCATACTTCTTCAAGTATACAGACTATTTTCGCTATACACACACACTCACGTGAACGACAGAGCGGGAGGAACCTAGCCCAAGGATTACAGGCACAATGTGTACCTTCAAAAAAGGTGTAGATTCATTTAAACTATTGTCGTGACGCTTCTGGCGTGACGTGACGAATGTCGCGTGACGTAACACTTTGATCAATAGGCGAAATCCACCTACGAAATCCTCTACAGTTTTAAGAAGTATTCACTTCAAAAAATTTAGATTCATTTATACAATTATCGTGACGCTTTTGGCATGACGTGACGAATTTCGCGTGACGTAACACTTCGATGAATTCTACTCCACCTACGAAATACTGTATCTTTTTGTAAGAAGTATTCACTTCAAAAAGTCTAGATTAATTTATACTATTATCGTGACGCTTCTGTGTGACGTGACGATTGTTGCATGACGTAACACTTCCATGAATTCATTCCACCTACGAAATCCTCTACCGTTTTAAGGAGTATTCACTTCAAAAAGTCTAGATTCATTTATACTATTATCGTGACGCTTCTGTGTGACGTGAAGATTGTTGCGTGACGTAACACTTCCATGAATTCACTCCACCTACGAAATACTGTATCTTTTTGTAAGAAGTATTCACTTCAAAAAGTCTAGATTCATTTATACTATTATCGTGACGCTTCTGCGTGACGTGAAGATTGTTGCATGACGTAACACTTCCATGAATTCATTCCACCTACGAAATACTGTATCTTTTTGTAAGAAGTATTCACTTCAAAAAGTCTAGATTCATTTATACTATTATCGAGACGCTTCTGTGTGACGTGAAGATTGTTGCGTGACGTAACACTTCCATGAATTCACTCCACCTACGAAATACTGTATCTTTTTGTAAGAAGTATTCACTTCAAAAAGTCTAGATTCATTTATACTATTATCGAGACGCTTCTGCGTGACGTGACGATTGTTGCGGGACGTAACACTTCCATGAATTCACTCCACCTACGAAATACTGTATCTTTTTGTAAGAAGTATTCACTTCAAAAAGTCTAGATTCATTTATACTATTATCGAGACGCTTCTGCGTGACGTGACGATTGTTGCGGGACGTAACACTTCCATGAATTCACTCCACCTACGAAATACTGTATCTTTTTGTAAGAAGTATTCACTTCAAAAAGTCTAGATTCATTTATACTATTATCGAGACGCTTCTGCGTGACGTGACGATTGTTGCGGGACGTAACACTTCCATGAATTCACTCCACCTACGAAATACTGTATCTTTTTGTAAGAAGTATTCACTTCAAAAAGTCTAGATTCATTTATACTATTATCGAGACGCTTCTGCGTGACGTGACGATTGTTGCGGGACGTAACACTTCCATGAATTCACTCCACCTACGAAATACTGTATCTTTTTGTAAGAAGTATTCACTTCAAAAAGTCTAGATTCATTTATACTATTATCGAGACGCTTCTGCGTGACGTGACGATTGTTGCGGGACGTAACACTTCCATGAATTCACTCCACCTACGAAATACTGTATCTTTTTGTAAGAAGTATTCACTTCAAAAAGTCTAGATTCATTTATACTATTATCGAGACGCTTCTGCGTGACGTGACGATTGTTGCGGGACGTAACACTTCCATGAATTCACTCCACCTACGAAATACTGTATCTTTTTGTAAGAAGTATTCACTTCAAAAAGTCTAGATTCATTTATACTATTATCGAGACGCTTCTGCGTGACGTGACGATTGTTGCATGACGTAACACTTCCATGAATTCACTCCACCTACGAAATACTGTATCTTTTTGTAAGAAGTATTCACTTCAAAAAGTCTAGATTCATTTATACTATTATCGAGACGCTTCTGCGTGACGTGACGATTGTTGCGGGACGTAACACTTCCATGAATTCACTCCACCTACGAAATACTGTATCTTTTTGTAAGAAGTATTCACTTCAAAAAGTCTAGATTCATTTATACTATTATCGAGACGCTTCTGCGTGACGTGACGATTGTTGCATGACGTAACACTTCCATGAATTCACTCCACCTACAAAATACTGTATCTTTTTGTAAGAAGTATTCACTTCAAAAAGTCTAGATTCATTTATACTATTATCGAGACGCTTCTGCGTGACGTGACGATTGTTGCGGGACGTAACACTTCCATGAATTCACTCCACCTACGAAATACTGTATCTTTTTGTAAGAAGTATTCACTTCAAAAAGTCTAGATTCATTTATACTATTATCGAGACGCTTCTGCGTGACGTGACGATTGTTGCGGGACGTAACACTTCCATGAATTCACTCCACCTACGAAATACTGTATCTTTTTGTAAGAAGTATTCACTTCAAAAAGTCTAGATTCATTTATACTATTATCGAGACGCTTCTGCGTGACGTGACGATTGTTGCATGACGTAACACTTCCATGAATTCACTCCAGCTACGAAATACTGTATCTTTTTGTAAGAAGTATTCACTTCAAAAAGTCTAGATTCATTTATACTATTATCGAGACGCTTCTGCGTGACGTGACGATTGTTGCATGACGTAACACTTCCATGAATTCACTCCACCTACGAAATACTGTATCTTTTTGTAAGAAGTATTCACTTCAAAAAGTCTAGATTCATTTATACTATTATCGAGACGCTTCTGTGTGACGTGAAGATTGTTGCGTGACGTAACACTTCCATGAATTCACTCCACCTAAGAAATACTGTATCTTTTTGTAAGAAGTATTCACTTCAAAAAGTCTAGATTCATTTATACTATTATCGAGACGCTTCTGCGTGACGTGACGATTGTTGCATGACGTAACACTTCCATGAATTCACTCCACCTACGAAATACTGTATCTTTTTGTAAGAAGTATTCACTTCAAAAAGTCTAGATTCATTTATACTATTATCGTGACGCTTCTGCGTGACGTGAAGATTGGTGCATGACGTAACACTTCCATGAATTCATTCCACCTACGAAATACTGTATCTTTTTGTAAGAAGTATTCACTTCAAAAAGTCTAGATTCATTTATACTATTATCGAGACGCTTCTGCGTGACTTGACGATTGTTGCATGACGTAACACTTCCATGAATTCACTCCACCTACGAAATACTGTATCTTTTTGTAAGAAGTATTCACTTCAAAAAGTCTAGATTCATTTATACTATTATCGTGACGCTTCTGCGTGACGTGACGATTGTTGCGTGACGTAACACTTCCATGAATTCACTCCACCTACGAAATACTGTATCTTTTTGTAAGAAGTATTCACTTCAAAAAGTCTAGATTCATTTATACTATTATCGAGACGCTTCTGCGTGACGTGACGATTGTTGCATGACGTAACACTTCCATGAATTCATTCCACCTACGAAATACTGTATCTTTTTGTAAGAAGTATTCACTTCAAAAAGTCTAGATTCATTTATACTATTATCGAGACGCTTCTGCGTGACGTGAAGATTGTTGCATGACGTAACACTTCCATGAATTCATTCCACCTACGAAATACTGTATCTTTTTGTAAGAAGTATTCACTTCAAAAAGTCTAGATTCATTTATACTATTATCGAGACGCTTCTGCGTGACGTGACGATTGTTGCGGGACGTAACACTTCCATGAATTCACTCCACCTACGAAATACTGTATCTTTTTGTAAGAAGTATTCACTTCAAAAAGTCTAGATTCATTTATACTATTATCGTGACGCTTCTGCGTGACGTGACGATTGTTGCGTGACGTAACACTTCCATGAATTCACTCCACCTACGAAATACTGTATCTTTTTGTAAGAAGTATTCACTTCAAAAAGTCTAGATTCATTTATACTATTATCGAGACGCTTCTGCGTGACGTGACGATTGTTGCATGACGTAACACTTCCATGAATTCACTCCACCTACGAAATACTGTATCTTTTTGTAAGAAGTATTCACTTCAAAAAGTCTAGATTCATTTATACTATTATCGTGACGCTTCTGCGTGACGTGAAGATTGTTGCATGACGTAACACTTCCATGAATTCATTCCACCTACGAAATACTGTATCTTTTTGTAAGAAGTATTCACTTCAAAAAGTCTAGATTCATTTATACTATTATCGAGACGCTTCTGCGTGACGTGACGATTGTTGCATGACGTAACACTTCCATGAATTCACTCCACCTACGAAATACTGTATCTTTTTGTAAGAAGTATTCACTTCAAAAAGTCTAGATTCATTTATACTATTATCGAGACGCTTCTGCGTGACGTGACGATTGTTGCGGGACGTAACACTTCCATGAATTCACTCCACCTACGAAATACTGTATCTTTTTGTAAGAAGTATTCACTTCAAAAAGTCTAGATTCATTTATACTATTATCGAGACGCTTCTGCGTGACGTGACGATTGTTGCGGGACGTAACACTTCCATGAATTCACTCCACCTACGAAATACTGTATCTTTTTGTAAGAAGTATTCACTTCAAAAAGTCTAGATTCATTTATACTATTATCGAGACGCTTCTGCGTGACGTGACGATTGTTGCGGGACGTAACACTTCCATGAATTCACTCCACCTACGAAATACTGTATCTTTTTGTAAGAAGTATTCACTTCAAAAAGTCTAGATTCATTTATACTATTATCGAGACGCTTCTGTGTGACGTGAAGATTGTTGCATGACGTAACACTTCCATGAATTCATTCCACCTACGAAATACTGTATCTTTTTGTAAGAAGTATTCACTTCAAAAAGTCTAGATTCATTTATACTATTATCGAGACGCTTCTGCGTGACGTGACGATTGTTGCATGACGTAACACTTCCATGAATTCACTCCACCTACGAAATACTGTATCTTTTTGTAAGAAGTATTCACTTCAAAAAGTCTAGATTCATTTATACTATTATCGAGACGCTTCTGTGTGACGTGAAGATTGTTGCGTGACGTAACACTTCCATGAATTCACTCCACCTACGAAATACTGTATCTTTTTGTAAGAAGTATTCACTTCAAAAAGTCTAGATTCATTTATACTATTATCGAGACGCTTCTGCGTGACGTGACGATTGTTGCGGGACGTAACACTTCCATGAATTCACTCCACCTACGAAATACTGTATCTTTTTGTAAGAAGTATTCACTTCAAAAAGTCTAGATTCATTTATACTATTATCGAGACGCTTCTGCGTGACGTGACGATTGTTGCGGGACGTAACACTTCCATGAATTCACTCCACCTACGAAATACTGTATCTTTTTGTAAGAAGTATTCACTTCAAAAAGTCTAGATTCATTTATACTATTATCGAGACGCTTCTGCGTGACGTGACGATTGTTGCGGGACGTAACACTTCCATGAATTCACTCCACCTACGAAATACTGTATCTTTTTGTAAGAAGTATTCACTTCAAAAAGTCTAGATTCATTTATACTATTATCGAGACGCTTCTGCGTGACGTGACGATTGTTGCGGGACGTAACACTTCCATGAATTCACTCCACCTACGAAATACTGTATCTTTTTGTAAGAAGTATTCACTTCAAAAAGTCTAGATTCATTTATACTATTATCGAGACGCTTCTGTGTGACGTGACGATTGTTGCATGACGTAACACTTCCATGAATTCACTCCACCTACGAAATACTGTATCTTTTTGTAAGAAGTATTCACTTCAAAAAGTCTAGATTCATTTATACTATTATCGTGACGCTTCTGTGTGACGTGAAGATTGTTGCGTGACGTAACACTTCCATGAATTCACTCCACCTACGAAATACTGTATCTTTTTGTAAGAAGTATTCACTTCAAAAAGTTTAGATTCATTTATACAATTATCGTGACGGTTCTGCGTGACGTGACGATTGTTGCGTGACGTAACACTTCCATGAATTCATTCCACCTACGAAATACTGTAGGCGTTATGTTGGGCGTTCCGTTATTAACTGATTAAACAAGATAATGTAAAATATGAAAACAGTCAACCTAGAGCTAGATTAGAAACTAAAACTTGTAATCTGAGAAAAGAATCCAAAGCTAAAACTAAATTTGAACTGATAAAATAATCAAGACTATATTTAATGTAATCTGGAAAACCCACTGGACGCAGAACTACGCAACACGAGAAATAACAATCATCAAGTTGAACATACACTGGTCAAATAAGTAAACAGGAGTTGTATGCCAATGGCGTGATTACCCGACGGTTTAATTGTAGTTAACAACTTTTTCTCCCCTCTCTCCAAAGTATAGCGCGTGACCTTGTGATCACTCCTTGTGGAGATTTAACGGGGAAATATCAGCCTTATATAAATTAGAGTTTTTATTTTCAATTGTTAATTAGGTTTTTATTAATAAAATCCATATTGGTCTTATTTCTACAATGGGGTGACTGATAGAATTTATTTACTTTTATACAGGACGTCTCGTAAGTTAAGTTGCGAAAATTATTTAGGAAATGGTTTTGTGGGTCAGGATCAAGAAGTAATAAAGAAGTAATTTTTTTAAAACTTAATATGGGAAATAGAGTTGAATTTCAAAATTATATTTTCTCTAGGAATAAAAATATATTTTTTTAGAGCTTTTTTTTTTACTTAAGACTTAAATATTGGATCTTTGTTTTACAATTTTTAATGTCCTTGCTCCCTACATAGTTTCATATTTCAAAAAATATATATTTATTAAATTTATTGTCTCATTTGATATTGTCGTATAGTAATAAAAGTTCCAGGTAATATTTTACAAGACTTAAATTAAAATCAATGTAGCAAATTGAAAACAAATTATTTTTAACTAACTTTCTAAATATATAGTATTTTTTACTACTATTTATATAAAATACAGCCCCTATTGGGTCTAGTGGTTAGATCTCTTCCGTATGTGTAAAGAGGTTTCTCTAGTTCAATCCCAGTAGATGCTTAAAAAGTTACGATGTTGATCCATCATCTAAAAAAAAGTTGGTAGCTATGATTAGTAGCGAAACCAAGGTATCGAAAGATAGAATTACTGCGATGGGAACTCAACGTGCTGACCAAGCTATGACAGCTGTTAAACTCGGTCCACAAATTACTATTCTGCCGAAAATTTATATTGTGTGTGTTGTACTTGTTCCAAATTGATAAAAGAAAGTAGTGGAGGAACTTTTGAAATAATTATTATAATTATTTCTTTAGGGTCCACATTGAGGATATCAAAGAAGGTACAGCAGGGAGTCGACTGTTTTTCGAGAGGCTGGAGACGAGCGATGAAGGAGAATATTCCTGTAAGCTAGCAGGAGACAAGGCGTCCTTCACGCTGAAGGTTATAAGTAAGTATATTCCTGCTATTTTGTGTTTTAAATAAATAAATTTTTATCAATTTAAGGGTAAATGATATAGAGTTGAAGTATTATAAAGAGCCAATTTAAAAAAAAAAAAACATATTTAACCGACTCATTTCAAAATGGCTGTTATTTATACTTTTTAACGCTGGATATCTCAAAAACCGTTAATTTTGCAGACGATTTAAAGACACAATAGATACTTATTACATATTTATTATTGGATGTGTTGATAACTCAGTTGTTCTTTAAACTACAGGAAGATGTGGAGATAACAATTTACGGAATTCAAATAATATTACTTCTAGGCTAATCTTGGACATTTACCAAGAATTAATGTTTTCAGTTCATTAATAACTCATTATTGATAACTCAGTTACCCTTTAAGCACTAGAAAATATTTAAAAAATTGTCTGTTATTAAAATTTTTTAAATATTAAATACTTAATAATTTTTAAAATGAACGTATCAATTTATGAAAAATTGTATTATAAACTTGTAAATGTTGTAATCAATTACCAAAATGAAACTCTGCATTTATACGTGTAAAAAGTTACTTCGTAGGAACAATTTGAATTAGCGGCCATATTTGAAAGATTTTTTTAGTTTTCTTACAGAACCATAAAGCGTGTGCTAGTTTCAATGAAATTGTTTTATTAGTTTCTGAACTAAACGAACCACTAATACACAGATGATCGGATGTAAGGAAATACAACAGGTGTTTTAACCTAGCTAATATTATCTGTTCAAATTCAACTTTTCCGGCAATCTGAAACAATGTTTTTTTGTTCTAATTAGGACATTTTCTCCATTAAGGATCAGGAATCAGAAAATGCAACGACTAACTAAACCATAAAGCTCGTGTCAATTTTGATAAAATGTCAGAAATTAAATAAACAGATGGTTTAAAGTTCCATGATATAAATGTAACATAATATCTTTAAATTTCAAACAAAATATATCGATACTTCATCAAACTTTCTCTTTACTACGTATTTAAAGTGAGAAAGTAAAAAAATATATAAAATAGAAACTCCGTCCTCGAATACTCTGCTACTCTACTAGCGTCAAAGTTGGGAAAGAACAAAAAATGGTCAATATAAACATCATAGTTAAGATGAAAGAGAGGGATCTAACCAAATAATGCATGAAAAAAGGTGTAAATCCAGCTAGATACCCTCGGGATTGCTAAGCCCGTACGCACTATAAGTGAGCCCTTGAAGATAGAGACGTGATAGGAAAGATAAAAGAGAGGGATCTAACCCAATACCTAGAGGCAATCGTCCAACACTTCAACGCCTATGACTGAACTTAGAAACACTAAATTCACGAAGAAAAGTCTTACCAAAACGTAGTAACCCAGTTGGAAAGGGTTCTTTTAAAATCTGTACGACATTTTCACAGATGCTATCCATACCATAATAAAATTGTTGAATACTGTTACACCTAGTTATATACTACCATAGTATTTTGTATTACAGCATATAGTACGTACATATTATAACATTGTAATATTTTTATATCCTTAATATTATTTTCATTTTGTGTCTGTTACAGAAAGCATTTCTTTCGGGACGACACAACAAGTCCAAAAAACTAGTGAATTCCAAAACATAACGTTGAAATGTGAAGTGACGGGAGTCCCTAAGCCCACAGTGTCCTGGCACTTCAAGGGCCAATCTGTTGTAGAAGGTAAGTTCAACCTTACGTTAAGGATCTCCTGACCTAACCTAACCTAAGCCCACAGTGTAAAAGCACTTTAAGGAGGTAAGTTCAAGTATACGTTAAGGATCTTCTGACCTAACCTAACCTAAGCCCACAGTGTCCTGGCACTTCAAGGGCCAATCTGTTGTAGAAGATAAGTTCAACCATACGTTAAGGAACTCCTGACCTAACCAAACCTAAGCGCACAGTGTCCTGGCACTTCAAGGGCCAATCTGTTGTAGAAGGTAAGTTCAACCTTACGTTAAGGATCTCCTGACCTAACCTAACCTAAGCCCACAGTGTCCTGGCACTTCAAGGGCCAATCTGTTGTAGAAGGTAAGTTCAACCTTACGTTAAGGATCTCCTGACCTAACCAAACCTAAGCCCACAGTGTCCTGGCACTTCAAGGGCCAATCTGTTGTAGAAGGTAAGTTCAACCATACGTTAAGGATCTCCTGACCTAACCTAACCTAAGCTCACAGTGTAATAGCACTTTAAGAAGGTAAGTTCAACCATACGTTAAGGATATCCTAACCTGACCTAACCTAAGCCCACAATGTCTTGTCCCTTCAATGGCCAATCTGTTGCAAATAGTAAGTTCAACCATATCTTAAAAATCAGCTGATCTACACGCCATCTTGTATTAAATGTTCATGAGAAAACCGTTAATCTTGTCAACAGTTCTGATAATAATGATGGCGAAGTGCGATATTACATTTTAAGAACCTTTTTTCAGAATTTCGACAACTCGATTTCTCTTCTTCTTTTTTTTTAAATCGAATCCCATTTATTTGTTATAAAACTATGTTCTTAATACTAGGTTTAATATTAGGTTTAGCAAGAATCATCACACAAAGGTTAGGTAAATATCCACACAACTATGCTTATCCGCGGATATGCAAATAAGATAATCAATACCATGATAAAGTGAGATAACGAAAGGCAATATGCAGATAATCGAATAATCAATGTAGTAACAACTTTGTATTTTGTTTACTTCCTAATTTATTAATTTCCTTATTCTATATCCATTCTATACCTACCTATAAAGTGAAATTAAATATAGTACAAGAGTCTAATGTCTTGTAAACCATAGAATCAGCAACATTCATTTTTTTAATTGTTTTGATTATTATTTGGTTGAAAAATCATTTCTCTTACTAATTTTCAATTAAGAACATAATTTTTAGACAAAAAACTTGTAAAAAAAGTTCTCTACTTTTTAACAAATAGCGAAGTTATCGTTGAAACTATAATAAACCTAACCTAACCTAACCTAGACACTGATACAACGATGTAATATTGACACAATTACGAGGTTCAAATACCTGTGTAACAAATGTTTAAAACAAACTTACACTCCATAATAATGCCCGTGATCTACCAAAACAATTTCACTTTTCTTACAAGGCTCATGAAATCCAATTTATTCCATTACATTTGCTTGTATTACATTGTATGATGAGGCTGGGTAAGTACTATGACGACCCCATCAAATTGTTTGCATTAAAAAAAAATCTAAATATTAAAAATGTAAAATACCGCCTCTCTTAAAATACGGTTATTTTTAAAATAATATAAGGCTTGTGATATCGGGGAGAGTTCTTGCTACGGTGATGAACTTTTCTTCTTTACACAATTAACAAACACAATCATTACCTTGCAACCATCCCCCCCCCCTTCTATTTGCTTCGCTCGTGCTGGATTATTCTCATTATTTTAACGCTGCAGGTTAAATGTGTTGCAGCAAATTTCTGTAAAAAAAACTTTTGTTGGCCTTTAGGGTGCAACTCAACTCGGGATTCTATCCCCACCCCTCCCCCTCTCCCTTGATCCAATTTACAGTGGTTTTAAAAATATTTAATTAAATACGTACAGGATATGACAAAAGTCTGGTATTTTGTATCTCAGCTTCTAATTTATGTAGAAAAATGGATAGCAAGAAAGCGACATTGAATAGCAAGAAACCGACATTGGATAGCAAGAAACCAAGTGTATAAGAAGAAATTGTTACTATAGAAGTGCATAAAAGTGCATTTTGAGTGTATCGCTACACTGTTTTAAATATCTCCGGCTCTATGTATCGTGGAAAAATATTAAAACATTAATGAAAACACTCGAAAATGAAGAGACTACCGAAATGGTAGGGTATAGTAACATTAAGAGTACTTCCTAACCTCAATAAATTCGAATGTATGGATTTAAGATTTTTTTTCACTAATAATGCAAAAAATAGGGTAAAAATCATCAGATCTTCCCGAAAATTGAACGTAATATGTAATATTTACTCTACAAATCTGTGGTCAAATTATTTTTAAAAAATAAAATCATTTTTTCGCCCACATTCGTCAATTTTTGAAAAACATTTTAAGCATTGCAATTTAATGAGAAGTGGTAGTAGAATAAACTTCTTTTTTTTTTAATTGTCAGTTGTTTTACCTACTTACTAATGAAAATTCGCAAGAATTTGTTTATCATGATAAAGTGCCCTTTTTTAATTTAAAAAAATTGGTTTATTTTTTAACCTAAACTGATTTCCGTAAAAAAAATTATTTAAACGTCATTCTCAATCAAATTAACAAACTTTCAACTAAATGTTGAAATTTCATAAATGGGCGATTTACTGAAAAAAATGACAAAAGAGTAAAATGACATATTTTGTTTATTAAAAAAGGGCACACTTTACCTTGATAAATAAATTCTTGCTTATGTTCACTAGAAAGTAGGTAAAAAGCTGACAATTTAAAAAAAAGTTTAATCTACAATCACTTCTAATTTAATAACAATGCTTTAAATTTTTTTCCAAAATGGCCAACTGTGGCTGTAACTATGATTTTTCTTTTCTTTTATTTGCAAATTTGACTCCCGACTTCTAGTGTAAAGACACATAATTTATCCAATTTTCGTGAATATCTGATTATTTATACCCATTTGTTGCATTATTAGTACAAAAAAATCTTAAATCCAGAAATTTGCTTTATTTTTATTTATTATTATTTTTTTTTTTAGTTTGAGAAGTACTTAATGTTACTCTACCCTACCATAGTCCCTTCATTTCCGAGAATTTTCTTTTTTCAAAATATTTCTACGACACATAGAGCCGGAGATATTTAAAAAATATTGTAGCGATGCACTCAAAATGCATAAAAAATACACTTTTCTAGCGAAGCTCCGATCCGATTTCACTGATTTTTTTTTTTTAATTTCCCACTCATTCGCAGTACAAAAAGATAAAATTAACTTCCCACTTATACATCACTTCTCATCAATGTTTTGGTCCAATTTCCTTCTACTATGGAACAAACATTGCACAAAGTTTTTCACGCACTTATTCACAATCTAAATAATAATAATCAAAACTGCTCGAGGTATAAAAAAAAAGAAAGGAAAAAAAAGTAAATACTATGGACTCCTTCATAGATTTTGTAAATTATTTTTAACGATATTCCTAAAAGAATTTATTTTACTTCGCATTGTGTTACAACCTCAAATTTATAAGATGAAACTAAGTTTAAATGAGGACGAACAAGGGTTTTTTTTGGAAATTGTTGCTTAATGGGAATTAATTGTTTATTTAGGTGTAATCGGTAGAGACGACTTTGAGAAATTGTTCAATAACCAAGTTTTAAAAAAATATTATTACTCTAACTGAAGAACTGCCATTTTTTTGAGAGACGGTAACTAATACATCTGGGTACTTGAGGGCTTAAATCGTAATTTTGCCCTCCACATACCAAATTTGATTAAAATCTTCTTTTTTTTTTTTTTAGTTCTAAGGCATTCTACAGATACAAACATCATTCCCAAAACCATTTTTTTGGACTCAAAAAGGATATTTTCCCGAAAAACTCGACACAGAATTTTTGACCAATCATATAACTTATTTTTATAAGAAACACGTGAAAAAGCAAAAATACAGTATGCTCCAGAAATTAACAAAATTTAATTTATTTCAACTTTATAAAATCTAAATATAGAATTAATTTTAAATTTTCAAATAGTATTTATTTCATTACTTCTTTCCTTTGTGTTGATATTAAAGGTGCGCAGTGGACAGACTAAACTGGTGGGGGGGGGGGGGGTCGCGCGAATTCAAATTGCCACAAATCGCCACACTTGTGAGTATGGACGTGGCAATACCGATGTACCCTAGCTAGATCTGACATTTCTTATATAGAATTAGATTAAATCCCTCTCCTTATCTTTCCTGTCAGGTCTATATAGACCAACTCTTGTTCTTTTCTGACCCTGACGCTATTAGACTATTTGTGGGCTAAGGGTTTTTATTTCGTAATCTTTTCTTCCTATTTTTAGAAGTCGTTAACAAGAAGAAAAAAATATAATAAATATCGCGACTGGTTGCTGCAACTTAAATTTTTTTTTTTAAATAATAAATTTGTGTTGATATTGTTAAAGAGAAATTAAGATAGTTTTAGTTAAATTATTGTAAAACTATGGGGGAAATGTAGATTGGTCACCATTTTGAAACTATTTGAACCATTTTTTTTTTTTCAGAAAAATAAACAAGTAAATAATATTAATAACCTTTGTAACAAATTTTAACAACAAAATCGACAAAAATTTAAAGTTAGAACGCCAGAACTCTCTGTTTTAGAGATACATTTAGAGTTTTTATATCGAACATTTTTTACGTAGAATTACATTAAATCTATGTTATTTTCTAAATCCACGTATTAACGTCTGTATTTTCCTAGTTGTGGCAAAATATTCTGTGATAAATGGAAAGAAAACTCGCTTTTGTCTCAAAGATACTTAAGACCATTAGTCTACCGCCACGGCTTAAGTAGGGTAGACGGAGGGTTATTACCCACTCCCTACCGCCCTTATAGTCCCTTACAAAGGGACTTTAATATTTGTAATAGAAGACAGCGGAGCCGGACGACCGAAGTGCGGCGCCAACAAAACTCCAAACCTCCATCTAGTTTAACTTATATACAGACGGAATGGTGCGCAAATATTGCACAACAATGACTATGAAATATCGCGTAATTGAGATAAGTGGATATTTGAAAAATGACAAACTTTGAAGTTGTTTGGCATCGAGGAAGAAATCAATTGATATTCGTTTTTGTTCAGTCTGTTATCAAGATCGTTTAAAGGTTAAATAAATTTTATAATAAACTATAAACTATTTGTTGTTCATTGCTAAAAAATCTTTCTTTGTTCCATTTTTGAATGACTTCAATTTTTCAAAATATTTCACAAATTACTAAGAGCCACAATAATGACAAAAATGTATTTCTTAACTTGTTTGGTCTGTTTTACAAGGTAATTTGAAGATCAACTCGGCTTAAAACAAATCAATGTGCGCTATTTAATATTTTATACGGTTTTATTGTACGCTAATAAATGAGAATAATTAGTTAAACTTTTTTTTTTTTAATCCTATATTTGAAAATCTACTACCCTTAAACCATTTGTTTGACGGAAAATATTAGTTTTAGATTTTCAGAGTTAAATTTTGGCTTTACGCGCCAATGCTCTACCAACTGAGCTATACTAGCCGCTTCCCAGCTCAGGGCGCAGATTTCTCACTTGACTTTTTACGTTTATTGCTACAATTTTGAGTTTCTAAACTAATTACCTCGCATATGCGACATTGAAATTAATTTTTACTCATTTATCAGCCCTTACGTATGTATTTATTAAATTTAATTTATTAATTTTTCCGCTTATACGATTTTTTACTTAGCAGGTATTAAAAATACAATAATATTTCAAGTGAAAAATATACGACTTAGACTGGCAATCGAACCCAGGACCTTTGGCTTTACGCGTCAATGCTCTACCAACTGAGCTATCCTAGTCGCTTCCCAGCACAGGGCGCAGATTTCTCACTTGACTTTTTACTTTCACTGGGTTTAGTTAAACTATATTATATTGTTATAGTGTGCACTGATCCGTGTCCTTCTCTTTTCCAGGTACTAAATACAAGATAGTAGCATCAGGTCTGGAGATCAGAAACGTAACGCTGGACGAGGTCGGCGATTATCAGTGCAAAGCCTATCAGACATCCCTCACTAATTCTGACAAAAAGGATATGACCATCACTCTAAAAGTAAATCGTAAGTAGCAAGTTATATTATATATTTTAAACAATTGTTATTTTGACAATCACCCCTTTACTTAAACAAGGTAAATAATAATAATTGTATTTCTATTCAAGACAAAGTCCTTTATAAACAGAGATGGGTGATACAGAGATGTAAGTACAGTAAATATAAGTTTAACTATAGTGTTTTTTTAAACTCTCCTAACAAACTCTGGGGTATTGTTTTTAGAATAAAAATAGACCAAAAACTAAATACAACCATGGGGATCTGTCTCGTTTCGCTGTCCGTTTAAACAACAGTTCTACAGAATTGAACCAAATCTGGGGGAATTGTTGCTATCATTAGTATATTAAGTTTCATTATTATAACCCAACACGTTTCAAAATGGCGGCCATTCAAAGGTTTTTAATTAAAACGACTCTATAAATATATCTATTTTACTAAACAATTACAAGAACGATTTTTTGTAGTAAATTTTATGACAAAAAAATGCATAGTTGCTTTTGTAAAATTGGGTGAAGAACAAACGAGATTAGAAATTTCTTGTCCGGCCTTGGTTACCAGAAATTATGGTTCCGATTTTTCGTCCATAACTCTGTTATCCTTTTACTTACAGAAAAATATACAAAAAACCGTTTTGTTTGTCATTAAAAAAGGAAACTTTGTCGTCTTTTTTTGAAGTTTTGTGTGAAGTTGATGGTTTTCGAGACATTCAGTATTGAATATTTTAAACGGCCGCCATTTTGAACATATACAATTTGAAGTCTTTATTTTCGATACACTTATAAAACGTAACATACAAAATCCGTACATTGAATCTGAACTAAATATCTTTTTTACTTCTAAAGTTATAATGTAAAAAAAAAAAAAAAAACAGTTATCATGAAAACTAAGTTTTCGGAAAAATTTTCCTCCTGCCATAAAGAGTGGTAGCTTACTTATGGGGCACCCTGTATATAAAAAGTAAACTCCATGGTGCAACAGCCTGTGAAGAGAGTAGGCCTGTCGAGTAATGTGTGATTAGAACATCAAAATTCCCGTCACTGTCGTTCTAGACTTCTCAACCAGAGATCGCTGCTAAATTTACCTTCATAATTTTACCTCACGAAGCCGGATAAACTCTGTAAAGTTTGAGCATCGAAGGAGACTGTATTCGGAACATTATCTTACTAAGAAAGCTAATCTCTAAACAAGGGTTCTTTATATTTACAACCAGGGTTCTTTATTTTATGCAAGTTTTAATCCCGGGTTGAATATTATAAAATTAAGTTGGAAAGTGCAAGAGATAATACACCCATCTATTGCAATAAATACGGCAGTTACACTATTATCAGAAACACAATATTCACCCTAACCTACCAATCTGTTAAATAGCGGCAGTATTACAATCAGTAACTGGAAAAATGAAGTTTGACATGCAAAATCATAACCCGTCCACGCATGCGGAAAGCACCATGTCCATTTCATTCTGCAGCTTTATTACATATTGTGGTTCAACAATCTGCAGTCATTAAGTGTCTAATGATGTGTAATTAATCATTCATTCATTAAATACAATAATCGCAAAGCAGTAATTAAGCGCCTACATGGTCGATGACGTTAATTGACCTAACTTTATCAATATTTAATTATATAATAGTGTAGCTGTACTTTTGTCCAATAATTCTGCTCAAATATTAAATTAATTTATTTAATTATCGGGTGAAAGATTCGAAATGTACTGTTAGAGGGAAACAATGAAATGTGAAGGTTATGGTTTGGTAGATAGTACGAGTGGATTAGGTTAGGTTAAGTTAGGTTAGGTTAGGTTAGGTTAGGTTAGGTTAAGTTAGGTTAAGTTAGGTTAGATTAGGTTAAGTTAAGTTAAGTTAGGTTAGGTTAGGTTAGGTTAGGTTAAGTTAGGTTAGGTTAGGTTAGGTTAAGTTAGGTTAGGTTAGGTTAGGTTAGGTTAGGTTAGGTTAGGTTAGGTTAGGTTAGGTTAGGTTAGGTTAGGTTAAGTTAGGTTAGATTAGGTTAAGTTAAGTTAGGTTAGGTTAGGTTAGGATAGGTTAAGTTAGGTTAGGTTAGGTTAAGTTAGGTTAGGTTAGGTTAGGTTAGGTTAGGTTAGGTTAGGTTAGGTTAGGTTAGGTTAGGTTAAGTTAGGTTAGGTTAGGTTAGGTTAGGTTAGGTTAGGTTAGGTTAGGTTAGGTTAGGTTAAGTTAGGTTAGGTTAGGTTAGGTTAGGTTAGGTTAGGTTAGGTTAGGTTAGGTTAGGTTAGGTTAGGTTAGGTTAGGTTAGGTTAGGTTAGGTTAGGTTAGGTTAGGTTAGGTAAGGTTAGGTTAGGTTAGGATAGGTTAGGTTAAGAGATTAGCTTCATAGGAGATTAGCTGTTTTGATTAATAAGTTAATAAGGATCTCCTGTTATACAAGATGATGTCGCTATATTTGATTAAATATGGCGGACATATGAACTTGTCACTTTACAGTTGTTATAAAGATATGTCAAAAAAAAAGTACCCTCAAGTTTCACTATTTTAATGGTCAATCGAAACAAAATGGCGTAATAACAAAAAGAACATTAGTTTTCTGGATGGAACCACTTTCACACACAATGAAATACAAATAAAATGTGGATTGACATCTGTTGAATCTCGATCAGGTGTTGTTTTGTTAACACACAACAATGAATTTGGTTGTTGTGTTCAAACAGTTTATGTGTGATACCTAACCTTAAAGGAATGATTTTTTCAATTGAAAAAAAGTGAAATGTTGTTCTTGTACTATTGATTTCGAAAAGGAATATAAAGTGATAAGGTGTTTTCAAAGAATCTACCTCCATTAAAAAAATCAATTTATAAATGTAAAACTATGCAACTACAAACTGGATTAGCTTCGAAGAAAATCATAGATTTTCTAACACGGAAAATGAAGGCCTTCCATGTACTACTTTACTGAAATTTCAAAACAGAGCTAATTCACTTGCCAAAAATTCACCCGCTATTGTCGTCAGTTCAAAGGTACGCCAAGAAAAACGAAATACATTTTTTATAAAACACATTTAGTTTTGTTATTACTGGAAGATGATCGAAACAGAAGAGTGGAATTTTGTTCCAAGACCATTGAGAAGCAGGAGTTTTTTTTTTAAACACTCTCCCCAGTCTTAATAATAATTGAAAAGCTTGAAAAAAATGTGAAGTGATATAAAGAAATTGCACTCTCAGATGAAGCTACATTTTACCAAACAGTATCTGTAAACAGACATTGCATTATTATTACACAAAATCCCCATATCTTACCGAAGAGGGCTTGATATCAAAGGGTAAAACTGTTTGGGCTGCCGTCACCAAGGATGGTGTTTTATCGTATGACATATCTCATCAGACAATGACTGGAGACAGATACGCATCTATACTAACTGATCACATAGTTCCTCAGCCGGAGATGAGGGACTTTTCCCCCAACGTTATGGAGCTCCTCCTCATTATGCTAATGTGGTTAAAGCAGTTTTAGATCGGAATCTTCCCAACCGTTGGATAGGTTGTGACAGCAACTTCATGGACTAGGTTCTAATATCCCCAGACTTGACTATTTGCGATTTTTTCCCAAGGGACTTTTTGAAAGAAAAAGTTCATTCTAACCCTATAGCAACAGATGATGAATTAATAAGGCTGACGGAAGAGGAATTACTGTTGATATCTCGGCAATTTTTCAAAAATTCTGATGAATCTCTGTTTCGTTTTTTGTTCTTCTTTTATGGACATAAATTCGAATAAATGTCAAATTCGGGTAATTAACAATTTATTACTGTTATTTTCCCTTACTGTTCTTTATTAACCCTTAAACATTTCATATTATCTGCAAACCAACGATGAAAGCGTACTATTATCTAGTTATTCCGCCATTTTGTTTTGATTGACCATAAAAAAAATTAAACTCGCGGATACTTTTGTTTACACAATTCCTTAACGTAACTGTAAAGTGTCAAGTTTGTAGAGTGTTCCATATGTCCGGCATATTAATTCTTCGATGGACAACCTGTAGGCCTATAGGCAGCAGGAAAAACTACCGGTGACCTTACTATCAAAGAGAGAGGGGGAATACAAAATTCATGTTCTTATCTAATATGGACGCTAACGTGGGACTACGACGGACGGACGGAAAATCGAAAAACACTTTTTCAGTTTCCTGAGTTCATGACACGTAAAAATCTCTAAATTGTTTACCAAATTTATCCTTTACTGGATGAGTAATAAGTATACAAACTATGTACAACAACAATCATAGAAACAATCATTTTGAAACTGATTATCAGCCGTAAAGTGAAGTATGAATTAGACGAATATATTCAGTAAAGGTAGTAGAGTATACGGTAAAGGTACAGTAGTAATATACACTGTAGTTGTAATTACAGTAGGATTTCAATTACTGTGATCATCCACGAGAAACCGTTATATCCATTTCATTATGTTATACACTAACTATCTGCACTCATTGAATGACTAATGATTTCCCCAATAATTATTCATTCGTTCAAAACAATAACAGGCATGCTGTTAATTCAGTTGTAATTAAACACCTACAGTATCATTGTGTGCGCGTGTGAGTGCGTGCGTTGATTGACGCTGCTAACAAAGAAAAGGTAGTGTGTCGATTGTCAACGTTGCTTTTTCGTAATCGGTGGTAACTATTGAGTAATTTTTTAAGTTTCGTTTGAATGGATTTTCCTCCAAAAAATGTTTTTTTCGAAAATAGTAGTCTACTCTTAAAAACGGTTCTAAGCCCCAAAAGGGGTAAAACGTAGTTTGACAATTGTCAGGTTTGATATATCGTAATGTCCAGTAACTTTATAGTAACTTTATTTTCATTTGACTGGATTTGCTTAAAACCAATAATTTTCAAAAAAAAATAGCCCTTTAATGCGGTTCTGAGCCCACAAAAAAAAGATAAAAGGTAGTTAGACGGTTGTAAGCATTGAACTGTTTGTAATCAACGTTAAGTTTTGTATAATATTAATTTTCCTTTGACTAATTTTACTCTGAACTAAGAATTTCGAAAATAGTACCCTTTAGAGTGATTCTAAGCCACAAAAAGGGGTAAAAGAGAGTTTGACTATTGTAATCATTGATACTGCTTGTAATCTAAGTTAATTTTTGTATAATATTAATTTTCCATTAACTGGTTTTACTCAGAACTAAGAATTTTCAAAAATAGTACCGTTTAGAGTGGTTCTAAGCCCAAAAAAGGGTAAAAGGTAGTTATTCCTAAGAAACAGTTAAAAGTTATAACCTAAAAATTAGACCAACGAAATGAAAACCCCCTAGAAATTTGCAATTATAGTAGGATTACATTGGAATTGTCTAATAGGCTTCTTGTATGAGAAAGCACTATGTCCGTTTCATTGACAGCTGTTTTACATCAAGTGGAGGAAGTTAATCTAATTGTGTCAAAATTCATTTCAAATAAATCCTCTCAGCTCCGAGTAATTCAAACAAAAGTAAAACATTTCCCATAAATTTGTCTCAATCTTGTTTTGCTTTGACAGACAAAATGGCGGCTTTAAGCACTAATGTAACTAAAATCTTTTATTCAGGTCAACATAGCTTGTCTATAAATATTACTCAGTATTTCTGAATGCTGTGTAAAACAAACGAGGGTGTAAATGAAATAGTGGAGTTTTAATTTGACTAAAAATGCATTGTGTTTAGCTGAAACGTTTATAGAGTAAATGGAACTGTACTAAATTAATGTGGGCTTCTTTTATGTGGGCATTCCACTGGACGTTTGTCAATTTTTTTCTACAACTTTTAGGTATCTGTTATAAAAAAGTCAATTTTTTGAAAATCAAAATTTGCTCAAAAGTAAGTCCCCCTCAAATTGATTGCCATCTATCCAAAAACACCGGCTCGTGAGTTATCTGTAAAAACCAAACATTCTGACATGGAGCTGTCATAAAAGTCGTGGTTTTTCAAAAACTGAACAAATTTTATTCAATTTTTGTATAATGAGATAATTGATGACCCAAATCCGTATGCAAAATTTCAAATGACTGCTATCATTTAAACTTACTTTCATCTTTTAATATTTATGCTTAAAACTAGTTTTGACACAAGTAAAACAAGTTCAGACCTTATACAGGGTGTTTCAAATATCTCCTTACAAACTTCTGGATATTATTGCTTGGATAAAAAAATCTAAAAAACCTAATACAACCGGGTGTCTATCTCGGTCCGTTGTCAGTCCGTCCGTATTTGTTTTAAAAAAAAAAGTTTTTTTTTCAAACGTTGTACAGAAATGAACCAAATTTGTATGCATTATTGTTAGTTGCAGTTGGTGTGTTAAGTTTGATTGTAACTCAACTAGTTTCAAAATGGCGGATATTGAAAGTTTTAAAATTAAATAACTCTAAAACTAGCCATTTTACAAAAAAAATTACAAGAACCATTTTTTGTTTATTTTATGAAAAATCTATAGTTGTTTTTATTTTTAAAATTGGGTTGAAAAATAAGCGAGATTTGGAAGTTCTTCTCCGACCGTACTTGGCCATGTTCTTGTCCCCTTCACAATAGGCTAAATAAAAACAACAATGAAATGGATAAATAAAGTTGTTTTTTAAGTATAGATTTCAATTGGCGTTTTATTTAAACTTGTTTATTAAAAGTTCATTAACTTAAATTCTAGTAGTTGTAAATAAATGTTTTGTATGAAATTAAATGAGTATGACAATTGATAGCGGGAATTCAACAAAACAGCTGTTATTGTTACAAACAATAGATCAACTGACTAGTCTGCTGTTAATGTATCAACAATGACAATTTCTTTGAAATATTACTTTACAGAACAAGAACATAGCCAAGCACGGACGGACAGGAGATTCAAAATCTCGTTTATTTTTCACCCAATTATAAAATCAAAAGCTAAATTGTCATGAAATTTAATATAAGTAGTTGTTCCTGTATTTTTTTCGTAATTATAAAGAAGACAACGAAATGTGTTTTTTCTAATTAGTTTACCATTACTTAATTTTGTAAAAATCGTTACATAAAACAGGATGCATTAATTTCTAACAAGATGTACAAAACTCGATTTTAAGATAAAGTTAATTTTAAAAGGAATGTGGAGTGACATTACAGCACTGAAAGTCAAAATGACGTAAAAGAGTGCCCCTGATGGCTAAACGGTTACATTTATGAAAAAAACACAGCGAGTACAAAAGTCTTAAAATTACATTTTGTATCCAAAATCATCATAAAATACAGGTAGTTCCGTAAGAAATTTTTACGTTGGGCGCCATATTGGGAAATGGCGGACAAATATGGAATACACTCCAAAAAAATGTCAAATAAGAGGAGTCCATCACTACAATTAAACCGCAAGATTGTTGAAAAGTTAGCTATTGGTTTACCCTGTATGTATATTTACTTTTATAAAACATTTCAACCAATATTTATAAAAAAATATTGAGTTTGACTTGTGAGATAATATTAGACAGAATAAATTCGAACACAAGATTTAAACTATAACTGTTATAGCTTAGTTATAGTTTAGATATTGTAGCTCATGTATCACTGAGGATGGCGACTTTGTAGTTGAAACGCGTTTGATTAAGTAAACGTAATTTTTGTGAGATCTTGTGTTCGAGTTTTATTTTATCTATTTCAACCAATGACAGAAAATAAGTCGACTGTATTTGAAAAATTAACGAAAACTTAAATTAATGATAATTTTATTGGGTGAACATTTAATATTAACGAACTGTGCAAATGTAAATTGTGCGTCCGTTACCACCGCTCCATTAAGCTGATTTTATCAGATGTTGGGCAATGTGCCTCGTGCCTCTTTCCTCATTATAAATGTCGACAAAATATTGCATTAACTTTCCCACCTATCCTCAAAACTAAAATAAAAACCAACCAAAATTACACACGTTCAATT
This sequence comes from Aphrophora alni, assembly GCA_963513935.1. Lineage (NCBI taxonomy): Eukaryota > Metazoa > Arthropoda > Insecta > Hemiptera > Aphrophoridae > Aphrophora > Aphrophora alni. Next base: position 35,750,611 of record OY740778.1, read on the forward strand.
TTTTTTAATTAGTAAAATAATGAAAATTAACTACGGAAGTAATCTTAGTTAGAAAAATATGTACGTATATAAATAAGGACCTAAACGTACTTCGGTTCTATCATAACAGTATCCCTTGCGTAAATATTAGATAGAATGAAACTCGAACACAAGATCTCACAAAAATTACGTTTACTTAATCAAACGCGTTTCAACGACAAAGTCGCCATCCTCAGTGATACATGAGCTACAATAGTTATAGTTATTGTAGCTCATTTATCACTGAGGATGGCGACTTTATCGTTGAAACGCGTTTGATTAAGTAAAAGTAAATGATGATACACAGGGTGTTTCCAAAACTTGAGGAGCAATTCCCCCCCCCCATTATGCGACTTATCATTTTAAATAGAATTCATTTAATGAAGTTGTATAGACTTATTCCAGTAGTTTCCTCTGATAATTACCTATAAAATGATGTGGCACATGTGGGGGGGGGGGAATATTCCCATTGACTCCCTCGAACACAAGATCTAAACTATAACCGTTAATAGCTTAGTTATAGTTTAGATATTGTAGCTCATGTATCACTGAGGATGGCGACTTTGTCGTTGAAACGCGTTTGATTAAGTAAACGTAATTTTTGTAAGATCTTGTGTCCGAGTTTTATTCTATCTAATATTATCTCACAAGTCAAGCTCAATATTTATTTACGCGTAAATCAAATTTATAACTGCGGCGAAATTTTTGACGGCGAACTGTTTGATTCGAATTTACACGTGGCTTTGAAACCACAAAAGTGAGAGGGAGGGGAGAAGTGAAATTGAGAAGTTAAACCACATAAACCAGATACAGTTAGTTTATATTTTGTGACCAAAATAAAAATTACAAAAATGGCTAAATATTCCTAACATCTATGATTATAAATATAAAAGTTATTCCTAAGAAACAGTTAAAAGTTATAACCTAAAAATTAGACCAACGAAAAGAACCCCCCCCCCCCCCTAGAAATGTGCAATTGTAGTAGGATTACATTGGAATTGTCTAATAGGCTTCTTGTATGAGGAAGCACTATGTCCGTTTCATTGACAGCTGTTTTACATCAAGTGAAGGAAGTTAATCCAATTGTGTCAAAATTCATTTCAAATTAATCCTCTCAACTCCGAGTAATTCAAACAAAAGTAAAATATTTCCCATAAATTTGTCTCAATCTTGTTTTGCTGCCGACGTAAGCTTTGGCAGACAAAACGGCGGCTTTAATGATCGGGTGTGTGGAAATTTGTGTGTCATATATTTTAATCGTTTGTTTAGGACATTCTGTTATATACAAAGTTGGAAAAACAAACGGAGATTGTTATATTCTAAAGCTGCACAGTTTTAAATACACTATTGATAACCTACAGGGGATTTATTCCCGAAAAATTGCAAAAACAACCATTTTGAAATTTTAGTTTAACTCCATGATCTACCAACATTCCTTACAACCCACAAGAAACTAACTTGTGTGCATTACATTTTAGAGGATCTGCTTGTATTAAATGTAATATAGGGCTTGGTGGGTACCATGAAAGCGCTCTGAAACTAACTTTCTAAGGCGATGAGGACCGAGAGGTCCTCTAAAACGACAAAGATTTTTATGATTCCAACTCTGGACCTAAATCTTTGCACACTCTATATTTAACGTGTATAGCAGTTAAAATGTCATTCTATAGGAGAAATTTAATACACTTTTTGTCTGTTTAGATAAACCTGTATGGATAAACCGGCCTAATAACTCAGATAGAGACATGTTCTACGGATATTTAACTGGAGTTGTCAACCTCACCTGTGAAGCGGTCGCTGAGCCTGAAGCTAACTTTACTTGGAAGAGGAACAATAAACCTTTAAAACCAAGTCACTACAAGGGCTCTATACTGACTGAACTTCATCGAAGTATATTGCAGGTAACGTTTAAAATACAGGGTGATTCAGAGCTTGTTCTTTTCGTAAAAAAAAAAGTCGCAAAAACACTTAGTTATTGTAACTTTGGAAATAAATAATGTTCAAACTGACACAAGCATTCTTTTTATGTTATTTTTTACAAGTGTTTCAAAAAGACTTTGTGGATTTTCAAAATGGCGGCCGAAGTATTTAACTTTGAATAGTTAAAAAACTGATAACTTTATATTTATAAGAGACAACAAATTTCTTCTTTTAATGAGAGTTCTTTGTATTCTTTTCTTTTTCTTTTTTTTTAAGAAGATGGCAACAGAGAGGTTTTTCTTCTATAATGGATAATGAACACATAAAACTTTTAAACAAGCTTTTAAACTTGTAAAGAATTACATTCTGAGGAAATTGATGTAAATAAAGTCAACTACATAAAAAAAAGAAATTATACTTTAAACATTTTAACGTTTTAAGCAAGTTAAAGTCTACTTTTTGAGCATGTTATAATAAAAAATATTATTGATACTGTATAATAAGAAATAACTAGTAAGCCTATCATAATGTTTTGGTGTTATTGACAATTAACAATTTTTTTTCGTTTTAGATTTTTTACATCAACTTAATTATTTTTCAAGGTATAGAAAGTTTTTAAAACTCATTTTACTTGTCATTAAAAATGGTAAATACTTTGTCTCATAAAATTTTCGTAAAAGTTACGTTTTCCGAAATATTTGACTTCAAAAAATTTCAACTGTCACCATTTTGAATGTTTACTGACATTTTAAAATATTGAATATTTTAAAAAATTTTGGGTCTTGATAGATAAAAAATAGTATAAACAATGCGCATACCAAATTTAAACTCTTAATTTTACTAATTTCAAAAGTTATCATTAATTGTTTTAACACAAAATGGCCGACAGACGGAAATCGAAGCGTTTCCAGATCTACCGGGTGTTTCAGACCACATGGACACTATCTGTAGCGCCTAAACGAAACCAAATATAAATTTCCTTCCAATTATAACCCCCCTTTTTTGACCCCAAAGAATTCAGGAAAATTATTTTTGTCGCTCCTCGATGACCCAAAAGGGTGTGACGAAATATTTTTAACCAATAAAACGCCATTTTTTTTTTATATACCGTATATATAATTATTCAATGGTGTAAGATAGAACCAAACTTTCAATACAAAAAATGTTTGTTTTCAAAAGGTCTCTCAAATGGTACAATTTTCAATCTAAGTTGCTATTTGAATTTTTTTTACTTTTTGCTCTATAAAAGTAATTAAAGTTTGAAATTTATTAAAAATTTGAAAACTACATAGAAGTCCATACTCTACCCCCATATCTCCTGAAAGGGTGTGTTCTTGTAAAACTAGGAAAAAAAATGGTTGCCCTATCTTAGTTAGGGAGCTGGTAGTCACATTTCCCGCTAAAAACAAAAAAAAATATATTTCGTCACAGCCTGTACAGTAATAAAAAGATAACAATTTTTTTCTCCAAGATGTTTAGAAAAGAGTGACCTTTAAAGTGAGGTACACCAGGTCTAGCTATGTTCCTACAGTATTTGAAAATTTTCCAAAAACACCACCCTATCCCCTCCCCCCCCCCAAAGTGCCCTTTTGGGTCATAGAGGAGCGACGAAAATAATTTTTCTGAATTCTTTCTGGTCGAAAAAGGGGGGTTCTAATTGTAAGGAAATTTTTATCTGGTTTCGTTTATGCGCTACAAATAGTGTCCATGTGGTCTGAAACACCCGGTATGTTCATATCAACTTTTTTTATTACTTTCACCAGTAGAACTCATCCTGGAATGTTTTCCTTTTTCGTTTCTTCGTGCAATACTCTGTATATTTAGAGATAATCTTTTTGAGTATATTTCAGTTTACTTTCGTTTTGTGGATGCCAACGAGTGAAACAAGACATAAAACAATATTTGTTCTGGAGGCTGCAATTTACTACTTTCTTAGGGATGTTTTAAAGTTACAGAAGAAAACAATGTTTGTTCTTGTTTTAAGAAAAAGTTGCAAAACTATATCTATTGTAGTTTTTTTCTTAGTCAGTTTACTTAGGCAAGTTTTGATATATGTCAAAAATTTCGACCTTCGATGACCTTAAAAAAAACGAAATAGTATATTTCATCATTAGGATCAAAAGTGAAGCTTTCCAATACAAGCTCAAGTTTGACGGCCGAAGCGAAGCCAAGGCCGGAAAAATAAGCGAGGATAGATTCGTTATACTGCAAACAATATAAAAAATCAATTTTACACAAAATAAAATGTTATATCCTATTTACATTCAAATCGATGGTAACAGCCGTTTTAACGGTTATTTACAATCGAGAGTATCGGTTGTTTTTATAGATGTTTTACAATCGTTAATTAATTCGTATAAACGAAGTAACAGCTGATTACCTCGACCTCAGCTGATGTTTATAGGCCCTAGGGACTAAAAACAACAACTTTAGCATCTCAATGGAAAACAGTTTTTGAAGTAGTACGACGAGAAAGTTATTTTTGACAGTGTGTCCGTCCGTCGCCGTTATTGTTATTACAGCGCGATAGCTGCCACAAAAATTAAGCCAGGAACATCAAATGTGGTAGAGAGAACTAACGTATGGGGTCTTTTCTATTATACGACCGCATGGCTCAAATTAACTTAACCTAACCTAACCTAACCCAGACTTAACCCAGAAGTGTAAAAGTCATAAAAACGTTCACATGTAATTAGTTTGTGTTGTGTGTTTTTCTATTTTGTATATTTGTGTGTTTTGTGAAAAACAATAAAACCATTTATTTTATAGATGATTTCATCAATTGAGGTTAGAAAACCTACTTTATTATCATTCTGTTAGTATAGTACAGTAGAACCCCTCTAATCCGCCCTCGGGTGGTCGGTTACTCCGGTTAATCCGACCGTGCTCGAGCTCGCGATATTGTGCCGACTTGTCGATGACTCACCGCCCGTCTGGCGTCATTCTTTCCGGTTTGTTATCGCTTTCCCGCTTCAGTGCTTTGTCATCTCTCGTGTTGTTTCTATTGATTTGCTATAGTACTTGCAAAGTTTATATATATATATATATATATATATATATAGACTTTTAAAAGTTTATATATCACTTATTTCACTTTTAAAAAAATCTCTTTATATAATATATAATAAATATTGACTTTTTTTGGATAATCCGACCTTTTTTGCGTTCCGACCATGCCCCTAGTCCCGAAGGGGACGGATTAGAGGGGTTCTACTATAATTTGAGCCATGCGGTCGTATAATACAAAAGACCCAACGTATGTTCAACTGAAACTCAGAAACGTGGAATAGAAAATGTCGGCGGATATAAAAAAAAAGAAGTTTTTTCTTCAAATCTCATCTTCTTAATCAACTTATAACAAACTAAATTAGATAACAATTTGCAGATTTCAATTCTGCATTTAACGGTACGATGACTAAATGTATTTTCGAATCCGGACCTCCAAAGAAAATACGACATTCCAACAGTACCGGATACAAGCCTAGAGTGGATGTTCCTTCGCATATTTATAACTTCAAGGCCCACAAGGGCCGAGACACTGCCACGAGCGAAGCGAGTGGAAACTTTTCAATATATACACATCTACGAGGCCTGTTACTCCCCAATTAACATTTCCTACAACGTCCAAGAATCCAACTTTTACGCATTACGTTTAAAAGATTTCCAAGTATGATAAAATGATGGGGGTTGGGTAAGTACCACGATGTCGTGTGTTGTAAAATATCTACGTTTCTAGAGTTCCTTAAGTATTTGTTAGTTTTTAGATTATAAAGAAAGTGAGACGGGTTCGAAGTTGATGGAATTGTTTTGTAACTTCATAGTTTAACAAATTAACTTTAAAGTGTAGAAATTTGTAATGGATTTGAATGTAAATTTGGTACGAGATGCTTCTTGTTAACATTTTTATGCTGAATTTACGATTTTACATTTTTTTTTTAAATAATGTAAACAACGCTAGTAAGCTTGTAGGCTGAAAGGTTATGCAAATATGATTTTTTTTATTAATTGTAGCTTTTCACTCACTACGTTGGCTTTTTAAAACTGTACTTTACGGAGATGGTAAAGAATGTATTTTATTTGGATCTTTAGAAGCTATATTGCAGTTGAATTTCGTCGAAATCGTTTTAACCATTTTGATAAACCAGCCATTCTTTTATAAAGTACACCTCGTGTCAAAAAAATAAAATTTTTTTTGTAATTTTAACACCTTGACTTAATGTATAAACATCCATATAGTTCATAAAATAAATATGAATAAATCCATGATTTCCCCCCAATTTTTCATTATGATATTGATTTCAGTATTTTTTTTTTTTAAATAGAAATAGGCCCTATGATTCACAGCCTACAAGAGCATCTACAGTTGTTGTGTTATTGTAACTTTAACAAAATATAGGCCTAGTGTCTTTCTCAGATTTATTATGGAAATTTGATAAAATATGAATTTTAGGGCTACTGGAATAACTTCTTTAATTTAATTATTTTCCATTTGTTCAACCAAAACAACATGTAACAATTAGTGTAGTTAACTATGGATTATCTTTAATTTCATAAATAAAAAGTATTTCTTTCATATATTGTATTTCTTCTACCTTCCACTACACGTGTCACGTCCGTTACAAAACGATGTCACGTCCGTGACGACAGGAAACATTTTTTTTCTCTCAACAGAAATAAAATAATAAAAAATAGATATTACGGTTATAAAGATTATATATTAAACAATAAAGTAATATTTTATTTTATACCCTAACTGTAAATACTTAACAGAATTTTTTATAAGACTTGCCGAACCTCAGGAGACAGGTGAATTTCTTGTCACGTCCGTTACAGCCAATTAAAGTTTAATAATACCTAGACTATTCAATCATGCCACATGAAATTTGGCATACAGTTAAATAACCTTCATTCCTTTAGGCTCAGCAAAGAAATATTTGCTAGTGAATAATTATTACCATTTTTTTCTACTGTAAAGTCATCTAATTTTCACGTCCGTTACAAAAGAATGGCTGAAACACAGAATTTTTAATTTCCGTGTTATGGTGGGTATCTTTAAATATTGAGTTGTGAAAACATATTTTAAAAAGGCACGGCCAAAATATGCCAACATGCCCGTTTGGGCTGTAGGACAGTGCTACGAACTGCATTTCAAAAACCACTTCTTTTGATTAGGCGGTAGAAGAGATGTGTTCAACATCGATTTATCGCCCCAATCCCCCATTACTTTCTCCGTACTATGAATATGGGAGAAAGTAAAAAGGGAAAACAATTTATTTTGCGTTCGGTGGAAAAGTTATGTGACCCTAAATTAGCCCTCACCAAACCTCCCTCCGCGTGCAACGAATATACAAAATATGTTCCCAGCTGTCCACCAACCAATCAGAGAGCTAGTACAACGCGCATGTTTGTATTACCACTTGACACTTTTCCTTTATGACGAAAATAAATTTACCGCTGAGACCGCGAAATGAAATAATGTTTCAATCTAAAGAATAACTGCCAAAATAATTTAATATTATAATAGTTTACACAAAAATAACTTTTTTTAACTTACATGTTTCGCCGTTAAGCATCGTCGGGTTATTGAAATAAATCCTAAACTTTATATGAGTGACAACAATCATGAAAATAGTGCAAAAATATTACACTAACTTTCTAACTTCACTCTTCTACAAAATCAAATAAAAACGCTCCAAAACTAACCGGCAACAGAAATATCAATTCGGTAGTTTCAATCAGAGTGAAAACATGGACGCTGTTTTGTAAAAAAAATATATATTTATTTAAAAAAGGGCCTAAACATGTCTTCATCGTAAACTGTACTATATTAAAATCAAGCTTTTATTGACGGTCGTCAAGGTTAGGTTAGGTTGGACTGTGTTAGGTTAGGTTAGGATAGACTAAATTAGGTTAGGTTAGATTAGGTTAGGTTAGGTTGGGATAGGTTAGGTTAGGTGAGGTTAGGTTAGGTTAGGTTAGATTAGGTTAGGTTGGGATAGGTTAGGTTAGGTTAGGTTAGGTTAGGTTAGGTTAGATTAGGTTAGGTTAGGTTGGGATAGGTTAGGTTAGGTTAGGTTAGGTTAGGTTAGGTTGGGATAGGATATTTTAGGTTAGGTTAGATTAGATTATGTTAGGTTAGGTTAGGTAAGGTTAGGTTAGTTTAGGTTAGGTTAGGTTAGGATAGGTTAGGTTAGGATAGGATAGGTTAGGTTAGGTTAGGTTAGGTTAGGTTAGGTTAGGTTAGGTTAGGATAGGTTAGGTTAGGTTAGGTTAGGATAGCTTAGGTTATGTTAGGATAGGTTAGGTTAGGTTAGGATAGGTTAGGTTAGGTAATTTGTTACCAATTATTCGTGAAGTTTATTTTACTTACGATTTCACACACGGGTTTGCGTCAATAATCTTTACATTTATCTAAAATTGGCAACAAATCGCTAGACCCTCCTGGCTTTGTTGTTTTAGAACAAACCCAAAATCGAGTTTGTTTTGTGTGTTACCTACAACTCACAAACACGTATTTTTGAAGGGAAAAAAATAGCGAACAATACTTTTTATTTAGGTTGTTATAGGCTTTAAGTTATGAACAACTAAAAAAAAGGACACATATAACTAAAATATACACACAGCGATTATGTTTTTGTAAGATGTAAAAATAAAATAATTGTTTGTTTTAATTTAGCATGATTGATATTTCGTTTTGAGTTTTTAATGTGAGAAAAATTTTGTGCGGCCCTTATTTTGAGTACTCAATAATTATGTTTACATGAAATGTTCACAGCTCCCAATACTCAACTCCAGCTACTACGGGGAGTACGAATGTCAAGCTCACAATCAATTTGGGAAGATCGATCGCATCATTGTTTTAGAGAAAGGGGAAAAACCCGATATGCCCAGTTTTATAGAAGTGAGGAAGATTACCGTACATACAGCGGAAATCAAAGCTATGAGTTCCGATAAAGATGATGGGATCATTGGATTTAGGATTCAGTTCACTATACGGGAACCGGGCAAGGAAGTGGATTGGACGAGTTACGGATATCAGGACTTTAATAAAACCAGTAAGTTGTGCATTTAGCAAATTCCTTAAATAAGAAAATATATCATTGCAATTTCAGGAAATAAGGAATAAAAGGTGATTCAATAAGAATTAAGTGTTGAATAAAAAAAGATACATATTAAATGTCGAGCTTGACTTATGAGAAAAATTAAACAGTATAACAAACACACAGAACACAATTCTCACAAAAAAATACGCCTAAGTATCAGACGCGTTTCAACGACAAGGTCGTCCTCTCCAGTAATACACCAGCTACACCAATCAAACTATAACTAAAAATATTATATAACTAAAAATAAAATAACTAAAAGAAATATAACTAAAATATAGTTATAGTTTGATTGGTGTATCTCGTGTATTACTGAAGAGGACGACCTTGTCGTTGAAACGCGTCTGATACTTAGGCGTATTTTTTGTGAGAATTATTGTGTTCTGTGTGTTTGTTATACTGTATAAAGGATACATGTTGCCATTATATTTGAAAACATTACATCTGGCATAATCATATGTCCTACATGATTTGCTCTGCATGTTGCAACTCGATGAATGAAATTTGTTTCAACCTTCAGACAGGTGTTCTCCTCGAACAATCCCGAGAGATCCTAGCTGTATATACACCTTTCATATAGTCTTAAGTTAGATCCCTTTCTTTCATCTTTCCTATCAGGTTTGACTAACTTTTCTTCTCTTTAATACTTAGAGAGTTCCCCCCCCCCCCCATTAAAACCACAATAAAAATATGATTCTGTATTAGTATTTATGTGACAAAAACTAATGCTGTATTTCTCATTGCAGACGATGGTATATACACAATAACAGATCTATTGGAGAACACGCCTTACGACGTCAAAGTGGCGTCACGCAACGTTGCCGGACTCAGCGATTTCTCAGCCGATTATTCTTTAAGAACACAACTACAGAACGACAATACATCCGGCTCTACAGTACATCTGGCAACACTGGCGGCGATTATCTCCTCACTACTTATGTGTGCTGCGCATTAAAATCACTTTCATTCAAATCTAAACGTTTAAAAAAAATCTATCTCAATATTATCTCCGTAATATTGTTTTCAAAAAAAAAAAATAATAACTTTAATTACAAAACCTTCCAATAGTTTCAGAACTAATTGTAACTAATATTTATTCTTTATCTTCCACGTAAGCCAAAACAATTTTAACGTATTTAAAAGAGTGTTGTTTCCATTGGGACAATGTGTGGAATTGAATTGTTTTTTCGTTGTGAAAATATTCGCTAAACCAGATTGTTCTTTAACCTTCTACTGTTTGCTGATTTTAATTTATTTATATTTTTTGAACGGTTGTTTCGATTCAATGAGTCATCATCAGGATATTACAAAAACGTGTAATTTTAAAACTCGACCTATGCTCACATTTAAGTTTCTTCCCTTGCGGGTCGTCCCCATGAGGTGATGAAAAATGTATAGTTGCTTTAAAACTAGATTTTAAGGTATAGTATTGATGTGCTAAGTTTTATTTATTTAATCTGCAACGGTTCAAAAAATATAACGCCGTTCTGATAATTTTTGAACACCCTGTAGAGGCTCGGATTGATCATTTTCTTGGATTTTTAGGTTATGTTACCAACATGTCATTTATAAGCCATAACTTACTTTTATAGTATTATAGGAATATCCCATGCGGATCGATTAATGTTGATTTTAACTATTGTACAACCTTATAAAAGCAAAGCGATCAACAAAATAACAACTTAAATTCTGTAGACCTTTGGACCAACTTATGTAGTAGTTGGATTTCTCTTCGTCAATTTCCCCGTTACAGGAAGTGTAGGGTAGGTTAGGTTATACTCTGTACATTCGTTCAGACAAGTAAAATGCAAGCAAATTAGAAATGATAATATTTAAACCAGTTGAACAAGCATTGCTGTGGAGTACAATATTGTTATAAATTATTACAAAAAACGTTACATATTAAATCATCTTGTATTATGTTTATTAATGAACTGTATATGTCATAATATTCTGATGATGACTCATTGAAGCTGAAACACCTGCATAAAAGAAAATGAAAACTGATCTCCAAGGAGTAGGACAAATAAGGTCTTTCACGCGTTTAAAATTAAATCTAACACTGTTGCAAAATTATAACTAAAATAATTAATTATACAATTTTACACTTCTTTAATACACTAAGACTGCCTGATACAGAGTGTCTCAAAAATCAGGAACGATAAGTTTACATTTCGTTTTCATTTTGATATCTAACAAACTAAAATTTAGTAGTGGCTTTAAATTTGAGAAGAAAACTATCTACAGGATATTCCATAAGTAAGGTATGAAGGGAATGTTTCAGCACCGTTTATTTAGAAAAATATTACCTGGTTAAAATGAATGAACATTACATTTTAGATTTAAGTTTGCCATCCATTTTCTCTGGAAAATGGAACAAAGAAAAATATAACTGAACATGACGATGTAAAATATCTTGGTGCATATTTTAATGTTGTGAAAATTCATAAATACTTCGATAAATTCCATTCGTTTGTGTCGATTCATGATTTGAATCGATTTTCTCTGTTCAAACTGAAAATATTTTGATATAAAAACTAAAAGTACATTCCATTTATTTTTACTAAAACAATTCCAGTTACATTCCAAACATATTTGAATTATATATAAACATTTACTAGTATATTTTTGTTTATTCAATAAAAACAGACATTTCTTAGCGCAGCTTTAAATATTGATTAGTTTAAAGACGCTGTGTTTCAGAAAATGTAAACCTATATATATGTATTCAGGTTACAGAGAGTAAATGTAACAATGTAAAATTCTGAAACTTATTTTTTTTACTGAAAAACATTTCAATCATATCTGAATTGGTGTCGGTATGTATGAGAAATTTTGTAACTTATCTCAAAGACAGGTAGGCGAATTGTTGAAAAGCTTTTTTATACGGTTCAAAAAGTGATGATGAAAAGCGTATTTTCTTTAGGAGGGATGATAAAATAAGTTTAAAATCTAACCTTGTATAGTTTTAATTAACCCTTAAAAAGGTAAAACGACTATTATTAGGTAAATTATTCAACAATAGAAATGTAGTTTTATTAAATTTCTTAAAAAAAACTGTTCATGAATGAGGAATTTATTGTTTAAAATAATTTGTCACAGGTGACAAGCACCCTTAACTTTTGTTAACTAAGTGACATAAACTAATTTTTTATCAAACAACAAACAAGTTGATGACTAGGACCGTGGTACTAACCCAGCTCTATGACACTGTACAATGAAAGCGATTCTCTAAATGTAGGTAATGTCCAAAAGTTAGTTTCTTGAAGCTTGTAGGTAATGGTAAATTGGTCAAGTAGAATAAGTTTGTTTCAGTTGTAGACAGGTTCTCTGAACTACTTTTTAACGTCGGCTGGGTCCTTCCGGGCCTCTAAGATATGTATAAAAGCCTCCACTCGCTTCGCTCGTGCCATGGTCTGAGCCCTCGTGGGTATCAAGGTTGTACACACGTGAAGAGCCTTCATTCGCTACGTTCGTAAATATTCCAACAATCGAGGAATTAATGTCGGTAGGGATAATTTTTAAACGTATCTCAAAGATCGTAAAACGGATTGATTTAAAACTTTTTAAATCTCTAAATGATATGATTTTGTTTAAAAATGGTAGAAATGCGTATTTTTACTAGAAGGGATGAAAAAAGGAGTTTAAAATCAAGTAGCTTTTATCTTTGCTTTAATGAATCCATTGTACTCAAACTCCCCCCCCCATCCCAAAAAGCATAATTAACCATCATTATGAAAATAAGTTGGCAAGAGTGAAGGTAATTTTTAAAGAAACAAACCGACCCTAATTAGAACACAAAGAGTGTTTAAACTTAAACGGTCTCCGAGGAATGATTGTTAGATAAAGGTTAAACACCATTTAACACAGAGTGTAGTTCCAAAGCTATTTTCTTTACCAGATTACAAATATGTTTAGTCTCGAAGTAAATTATAAAATATAACATAAATTCCGATAAACATTTGAACTGAAAAATATTTCAAAAATTTAGGAATGATTTTTGTAAATAATAAGCTTAATATGAAAAAGTGTTTTCATTAGTAGGACTAAAAAAAATTTAACTCGTCTTGTAACAGGGATTTGGTGGTTTGTTTTAATATGTTCTTTATACACAAACCTCAAATGTGGATTATAAAAATAATTTTTCAAGGGAGAAAGACGTTTTAAGAGATACCAGCCGATTCTATTTAGTACACAAGGGGAGTTTAGGGTTGAACGCTCCCTAAGGAATGATGTCCAGAAGAGGGTAGACCGCCTTACAAGTATTGTATACAACAGTAGGGTTAAATCTACCCTCTTAAATAAATCCAAAAAATGTACACGCTATAAGTGTTCAAGTATTAGTAGGAGGTCCGATACTTGAGTCCATGAAATCATTGGTGGGGAAATTCCCTCGGGTAGGGAACATTTTCTCTAAAATGTGGGGAAAATTAACAATGATTTCAATATTTTAGGTTTGTGTTTTTAAAGCACAATTGCAACAAAATTGTAAATCAACACAAATGGGACATTTTGAGGTTTCTTTTCCGTAATTTCACTCAAATAATTGTGCAATAATTACTAGTTATCAACCCCCCCCCCATTTTGAAACTCACCACCAAGGGGGGTAGCACACGTTCAGTCGATCTCCATACACACTCCCCCACTTTTTGAACGATTTTTCGAGGGAAATTTCGCATATCCAAACTAATTTCCTTATGAATAAATTTTCAGAAGAGATACATTTTGCTATTTTCTAATCGTGAAAAATAAATTCCGCCCTGTAAAATGGACCGTACTTTTCAGGGCTTTTAATTTTCTCATATTTCAGGAATTTCGGAGTGATTTTCCCACCTGTGAATGTACAATTCCCTTACGTCATTTTTATCTACACGTCGAAATAGTACCCTACATATCTGAGCAGTCAGTCATTGAACTCCAATCAATATTACCCGTTTAGTAAAACAAATAAATTTTAAAATACCAAAGAAAAATTAGTCAAAATTAGTTTTAAACAAAAACTTATTCAAATCTAACAGGGTGTTAGCGTAAGTGAATTGACATTGGAATTGAACTTGTACTAATACTAGTCCAATCAAAAAATCTATTTTTAGATTCAAACTAGGATAATACCGGGAGTGAATGGAATAAAAATCTAAACGAAAAAATTACTTTATAATAACGTTGAGATAAAACCTAATACAAACATTTCCACGTTCAAAGGTTTATCAATGGGAAAACAATTTTTTTTTAATGACCCGGTAATGGTTTTGTGATTTGAAACGGCCCAAAAAATATAAAAGGGAATTAAAGGATCACTTCAAAATCACAACAAATCAGGAAAATTTACTTAATTTTATGACTTTTAAAAAATGGTCAAAATAAACGTGAAAACGTTTTCTAAAAATCGGGGGGAAATCTCACATTTATTAATCTTAAAATAATTAATTTTTGTCTCGTAAAAGAGTTTTTAAAACTTTTGACACTTGATTTTGTTACAAGTTTAACTGACTATATATTCTAAGTCGTACTATAAAAGTATTGTTTGTCAGAAATAAATTAAACTAATATTTTAAAATTACTAAATGTTTAAATCAAATACAAATTAAACTCCAATATATTTGTTCAACATTTTTAGCATGCATAATATTACGGTTTTAATTGTCAAAGGAAATCTTAAATCGAAAAATTAGCGTTTTTATAAAGATTTTCAAATGTTCACGTATCGATAGTTCACGTATTATTTTCTTCCAGAATTATAGAAAACGTTTTTCACTTCTTTTTCACTATTAAAATATTGGCCAGTTAAGGATTTCCCCTAAAAACTTATACGAAAAGTCAAACTAGAAATAAACAATTATACTTTGATTTTCCATCTTTCACATTTTTTTTTTTTTTTAACCTTTTTCTCAGTACGTTTTTCACTAAATAGTGTGTAAACTATTTTATTTTTTATAACGATGGTAAAATATTCGAGTATCAATTTTATAAAAGTTTTGTCTAGATGTTATTACGAAGAAATTCCCAACAGTTAGGATTTTATTCTTTCATTTCCAAAATGTTGACTCTAAAATTTGACTGAACTACTATTAAGAGAATTTTAATTTAACAGAGAGTAAAATTAGCGTAAATAGACATTGAAGTTGAACGTGTCTTAGATAAATGGAATAAAATTCTATTCTTCTATGCAAGTCCAATGTTAGCTTTTTTTTATCTTATAATTTTTAATTAGTGTAATAATGTCTAATTTTTTTATCTTAAATCTATCCTATTTATATTAAATGTCCAAATAAACTAAATAATAATTGTAAAATAACAATACTTTATCCTTTTCTGTAAATATGTGAAAAAAAAACAATGTTACCATAATTTGTTCAAAGCTATAGCTATAAATGAGCTTAGTGTTGCATTGATGTAGAGTTTTAAATTTATTATTACATGCTGTTAAAATGTGGGGTATTCATCTATTTGACTGGAAGTACAAATTGGTTGGTTGTAAGATTTATAGAACAGTTATATTAGTGCATAATATAAATATTTCGTGAGACTTCTTACTTAGTACATCATACAAATCTTTCGTGAGACTTCTTACTTAGTGCATCATACAAATCTTTCGTGAGTCTTCTTACTTAGTCCATCATACAAATCTTTCGGGAGACCTCTTACTTAATGCATCATACAAATCTTTCGTGAGACTTATTACTTAGTGCATCATACAAATCTTTTGTGAGACTTCTTACTTAGTGCATCATACAAAACTTTCGTAGGACTTCTTACTTAGTGCATCATACAAATCTTTCGTGAGACTTATTACTTAGTGCATCATACAAATCTTTTGTGAGACTTCTTACTTAGTGCATCATACAAAACTTTCGTAGGACTTCTTACTTAATGCATCATACAAATCTTTCGTGAGACTTATTACTTAGTGCATCATACAAAACTTTCGTAGGACTTCTTACTTAGTGCATCATACAAAACTTTTGTAGGACTTCTTTCTTACTTAGTGCATCATACAAATCTTTTGTGAGACTTCTTACATAGTGCACATACAAAAATCTTTTGTGAGACTTCTTACCTAGTGCATAATACAAATCTTTAGTGAGACTTCTTACACAGTCCACCATACAAATCTTTCGTTAAAAATATACATTATGGGATATAGTTTTTCTATTTCAATTTGGAAATAAATTAATCACAGAATATAATGTGATTCAAAACTAAGGAGACAAACGTTAGGAAGTGACTATACATTTAAAATAAAGTAAAAACCTCCTATTTAGGTCTTCCAATTTTCAAAATTTTACTTTCTCAAATATACATAGTATAGAGAAATTAAGATAATCATTTTGACGTCCGTTGAGCCTCCAAATTTTCAAATTATTTCGGTTTGCATAATCTGTCCCCAACTAGTTGACTAATTTTATACGTGGGTATATTTTTGTTTTATCTGAGAGATTTTGAAAAATAATAATAATAATAAAAAAAATTGTTACTAATTCCAATAAGACGATTTTGATGAAATTTTGCTCAAATGCAGGCTTTAAAAACTTAAATAAAACGTAAACATCGCTCACAATATAGCGGTTTAGTAGTTGCCGATGTAAAACTCAATCGTCCACGGAGCTATTATAAAAGTTATCATTTATCAAAATAGGCTCAACCAATTTCGTTAAAATTTTGAGTATATGTGAAGTTATTGAACCACACCGGCGTTCAAAACCACTAAAGAACATTCCGTTTCAGGTATAACTGACAAATAGCATCTTCAAAGCCAAGAATAAACCGGTAATGTTCAAATCAAATTTATGGCAGAATTGAAGCAACCTTAGGCTGTTTTTAAATAGGAATTATTACAACACAACGCTCACTATTTGAAATATAAGTAATTAACAGATATTTTGGGGAGGTTTCAGATATCATATCATTTGACTTTGTGGATTGTTGATTGAGAAATTTAGTGCAATATTTTTGCACCGTAGGCCTATAAGTAATTAAATATCTGCTGGCTACATCAACTATTTATAAAAAAATGTAAATTATAGGAAGAACAAATTTTGTCAGCTGGATCTTATATAATGTTTCTACAATTAACAAGCATTGTGGGGGGGGGGGATATTCTTTTTAAAAAATACAACCAGTCATAATATGAATACCCTACACTAGCTAGATATGTCTACATAAAAAAAAAAAAAAATGTACATTTAGAAGTTCAAAACTTCATTTATTTAGTGCCAGTTTAAAACTTTATTTAGCATATTGGTTTTCTAGTATTATAGTATTTACAAATTTATGCCAAAACGTTGATATTTATCTTATAGTCTATGTAAAAGCGATGTAAAATCTTGCTTTGTTTAAAAATATAAATCAAGTTTACAAAGAAAAAAAAATTAAAAATTTACTCCTACATGTTAATAACTATGTCTGTATATATATGTAGAGGCTAACATATAGTTCTATTTATTGTAAATAATATAAAGTATCATCGATTTGTTTACATAGCGAAAATTAAACTGTCCTGCTGTAGGATATTGGTCTAAGAAAAAAATTTATATTTGTGTAAAAATTAAAAAAAAGCTTTAAAATAAAGGAAAAAATTATATTGATGTCTTGTGTATTTATTTCTTACATCTCACTTGCAATAAAGTAAAAAACAGTGTGGAGGGGAAAAGCTGAAAAACTACTTTAAAGGACTTTTTAATTTTGTATGTATTTGAATTTTTTGGGTTTTACAGAAAATGCAATAAAAACGAAATCATGGGATAGAGTTTGGTGTTGCAGCTAAAAAACTATCGTTCCATAGAAAACACATGAAACTATGATAGTCAAAGAATTTATTACATCTAGTGAGGAGTGTAATGTTACAAGCGGGACGCCCCGCCATTTAGTGATCGTTTCCCCGCTTCTGATATCCTTCACAGAGTACGAAGCTACAACATTGTGATCTCAACATTAAAACATAAAATATTACTTTTGGTTAGGTTAGGTTTGGTTAGGTTAGGTTAGGTTAGTTTTGGTTAGGTTGGGTTAGGTTTGGTTAGGTTATGTTAGGTTAGGTTATGGAAATAATCATCTCATTATTTCCATTATCATGGAATTCCATCATGTACCGACTGTTGTAACATTAAATTATAGGTTAGGTTAGTTTTAGTTAGGTTAGGTTTCATCAGACGTTGTACTAAGTTGTTTGTATAACAAAGTTCAATTTCAAATTAAGTTAAAACTAAGGTTATTTTTCCATTGTTGGTCAAGGTGCTATGTGAGCTAGCATTTTAAAATTTATTTAATTTTTTTTAATTAAGGTTATTCAAATGTGTTGCTATCAGGTGAGAAAGGTCGTGCAATGTTCACATAACAAAACAGAGAATGTTCCGTTAGCCACGCACCACCAACTAACCATTTATTAATCATAAAACCTACCCTACACCCCCCACCCTTACAATAAAAAGCAATTAAAATGCAAAACAACCCAACCAGAGGTAAAAATATATTTTATATAGATTCTCTGAAAACGAACAAATGTTTGTTCCTTACTAACTAGAATTGTTAATAAAACATTGAAATAACAAGATATAGGACAATCATGATAATTTCCCAACACACTGTCAGACAAACCAACCACACAATTGAATTTCAATATACTTCTGTTTTAACCTTGTTCCAGTATGAACCACAAAATAAAACGTGTTTCCATCAAAATAAATTGCAACTGTATGCGATAATTGACAAGCATCCTGTGGGAATCCCTTTCCATTCCTGGAATTAACCAACCTACTCACAACCAATTTTAATCGCAATCATATTTCCTCGGGAAAGATTACACTTTGTAATAACTACCTATTTTAAAATCACAAAATAAATGGAACAAAAATATTACAAAAATTCATCTATAGAACCAATCAAAACTATTAAACCTCAGTTCAGAAGATATCAGTGACTGACATGAACACGGTTTCTAACAAGAAATATATTTTAGAAAACTTACATCCAATTGTGACATAAACTCGAACTTAAAGTAATTGTATTTTACTAAATTCAAGCAGCCCAAAGAGACCCACTAAGGGTGTGATAAGAACCTAGCTGTATCAATACGCTTCATCGATCCTATCAAGTCTCTCTTGACCAACTCTTGTTCTTTTCCGACACTTACACTATTATTTCCATTTAAAAACAGAAAAAAATAATAAAATAGAACCTTTAACCAGTGGTTAAAGTATATTTTTGTCAATTATTCTTAAACCATAATATTTCTTACATGCGATTTTGTGCAGAGTTTTGGGTCATTAATTTCACTAAAATTTGAACGAAATCGATTGAGACGATTATGAGAAATCACAATTTTATAACAGCCGCAAGGATGATATTTTAGTTGATTTTTTTAAAAATAAATCAAGAACCGAATTTTCGGACAAATGTCGACGAATACACTTGATCAAAATCATTAGAGCCAATTTTTAGAAAAAAAAAGTTTTTGATAATTATCGCCAAATTTTGATGTATTGAAAAATATCAGTAAAAAGTCCCGATATTAGGCCAAAATATACCCACATATACCAAATTTGATTAAAATAGTTCTACGCCTTTGGATTTTACAGCACGGCAAGAACGACAGACAGACACGATTCCAAAAACTGCTTTTTCAATCATAAAAACCCTTAAAAATAAATATCTGTAAAAATACAGGATATAGATTATTTTCTAAACTTTCATATAATGAATGTTCCCTACATTCTGTGAAAAGTTAACAACTTCTCTATTGCGCCTTCAATCGTTGCAATACCACCAAAGTAACACAGCAGTTGTCAGGGAAAATCATTAATTAAATCATTATCGTTTAGATATTGTAGCTCACGTATCACTGAGGATGGCGACTTTGTCGTTGTAAGATATGAATGAAAACATAAATATTATTTAAACTATACATCAAACCATATTTTTTATCTGCGCAAATTTTATATTCTCGGGATTAATGCCTCGCCTGTAATAAAATTCGAATTAAAAGGTCAGCTCAAAACCTAACCTTAAAAATAGTAGAACCATGTATAGTGCCTAGAAAATTACATACAAGCAATGAAGATACAATTTTCAATTTCTAACAGACAATTTGCATGCAGAAAGTGATATGACGTATCAAGGT
Organism: Aphrophora alni; assembly: GCA_963513935.1. Classification (NCBI taxonomy): domain Eukaryota; kingdom Metazoa; phylum Arthropoda; class Insecta; order Hemiptera; family Aphrophoridae; genus Aphrophora; species Aphrophora alni. The sequence goes on from OY740778.1 coordinate 35,770,768, forward strand.
GTTTTAAACGTCATCTAAAACTATCGTCTGTCGGTCTTGTAGGACAAACGAGTGAACCGATTTTTATCAAATTTGACATGTATATATTTTTACCAATAACTAAGCTTTTCTTAAACTCTCATAGGTTTATTATGTGATTTCAAAATTATATTTCGATTTTGTTTACGGATATATCCATTTTGAAATCCTCCGATTCCACAAAAAACAAAATGAGAGGTTCCTTCCATTAAATCTTTTAAAATAAACGTAAAATTACTTCTTTTTTTTTTCAAAATCAGCTACAATGATTTTTAACAAATTCGACTTGTAGATATATTTCAAGAATAACTAAGCATTTCTTACTTTCTATTCTAGGGCTATTACGTGAGCCAAAAAATAGATTAAACTTTTTAACGGATATATCCTTTTTGATATCCTCGGAGTCCAAAAAAAGTGTGTGTTTTTGTTGGGGTGGGGGAGATCCCCCTCGTGGGAGGTTTCGCCAAACAATTAACATAAAATTATTATTTCTCAAAATCAGCTATAGAGATTTTGATCAAATTATACTTGTAGTATGTATTTTAGCAACTAAGCTTTTTTTAATTTTTATCATAGGCCAATTATGTGATTCAAAAAACAGATTTCGAGTTGTTTGCTGATATATTCATTTTGAAATCCTCCTGGCCGAAAAATCTGTATTTTTGTGAAGTAGGGGAAATCTTCTCAAAATGGGAGGTTTCTTCTATACAAAAAATAATAAAATAACTTTTTCTCAAATTCGGTTATAACGATTTTGGTAATTGTTTACAATTACTTTGTCACCTCTAACTTCTTTAGTATTTAGATATGTTTGGGCTGGTGGATGGGCGTCGTGTTCCTGTTTCTGCGCGACAATTGTGAGCTAACTAAGTACTAAGTTTATAGTTACTTCTAAAGTAAGTATCCCACTTTTTTTACTTTTCCGGGCCATAATAAATGTTATTCCTTTATTTACAAACATAAATATGTCAAATGTCTTCATACTAAAAAACGTTAGAGTTGACAAAGTAATTGTAAACAATTACCACGATTTTGATCAAACTTTGTTCAAGGGAAGCCTCTAAAGAACCAAAAACACATCCTACTGTTAAACCATCTTTTGAAATATGCTGGTTCAAGAAAATCTGTTGTATGGCTTTTAAAAAAGACGCAATTTGACAAAATCCGCTCTTCAAACCACATAAATTGTTTTGGAAATTTGAAGATTTACGATCTAAATCCGCGTATAAAATCAGAACTGAAAAAAATATTATGGTTCAGAAATAATTGGCAAAAATTTGACCGCCATCATTAGAAGCTCGGTTATAATTTATGACGCGTTTATGGGACAACGAAAGCAAGTTTAGACGCTTATAAAAATATTTTTCTTTAATTTCAAAAACAGCATCCATTTTCATTTTCAACAGACTACCGATAGTTAATGCGATAAATTCAGTACAGTAAATATACTTGCCAACGTTTATTTGTTTTAATCAGGAAAGGGGAACTAAGCACAATGTCCAACATCTGATACAATTAGCTTAATGGTGCGTTAACAAACGCATAATTTACATTTAAACACTTCGTTAGTATCCGACTGTTTGCCCGACAAAATTAGCATTAATTTAATCTTTCCTTAACTAAGTAGCCTACAGTCTCGCTCTGTCATTGGTCGAAATGTTTTACAAACGTAGACCTATATATATATATATATTCAATTAACTAAGCGTTATTACCTGACCTAGTAGAGTTTGAAAATCGCAAAAAAATTGGTTTATTCTATAATATTAATAATAGCCTAATTCGATTTTTTAGTTGTTTTTTTACCGATATATCGTTTCTTTCAAATACAATAAACAAAAATATCATTACTATTTAATTACCTTGTATTGGTGTGTTACCGTCGAACAATCCTTACTTGTAGTTTAAACTATCTTGTTTCAACTATTTGTCAGTCATTTTCCAATATAAAAACACATAGAATAAACACTCAACGACACATAATAATTCACATTTAAAAAACACGATTAAAAACATATATTTTTATAAATGACTGACAAATAGTCGAAACGCGCCATATAAGATAGTTTAAACTACAATACTTGGATTGTTCGACGGTAACACCTCAATACAAGGAAAATAAATAGTAATTAATTATTAACAATCCAGTTGGGCTGTAGTAAGCAAACATAATGGAAAAATATCACCCTGCTTAAACATTAGGGTACTTACGTATTAACGCCACCGCAGCAGAAGTTGCTAATGCGCATGCGCCAATATTTGCTTACTTTGCGATTTAATTATATATCACGACAGGTTTGGCCAGGTAGCTATATATATATATATATATATATATATATATAAACACCTGGCCAAACCTTATATATATAATCACCTTGCCAAACCTTTCGTAAGTTTATTGAAGTTAATAATTTGAAATTAGATCATGGATAAACATGAGCTTTAAAAGTGAAGTGCCGCCAATCTACGCCTAAAATTTTTGCGACAAATCATAAAATGAAAGTATATGAATCTCAAAGCTGAAAAAAATGGAATTCTACTTCCCTTAAACCAGTTTGCTCTTTATTGGCGCATGCGGTGGCGTTAATACGTAAGTACCAACATTAGAAAGTTAAATATCTTGTATAGTGTTAATATTTTGTAAAATTAACATAACAAATGTTAAATAAACGTCACAAAATAAACAGTTAAGTGAAAAATTATCAATTTTTTTAGTACACTGTAACCAAATACAACATAACATTCTATAAAATTACTATGAATTAGATTTTTTTATCTGTTTTTTTAGCGATATATCGGTTCTTTCAACTACAATAAACAAACATTTCATCCTGCTTATCATTAGAAAGCTAATTATCTTGTATAGTAATAATGATTCGAATTTGCCCCAAACTACAATCACTAGAAACTTCAAAATAAAACACAATTATCTGATTAATTGTTCTTTAATAATTATTTCCACTAAATGCCCTTATGTACATTTCGATAACATGGTTATCATCATCGGAGGGCCCTGTATATCAAAGGGCCAGCACAAGCCTCTATCTTACTGGTCAACTGATCTCTGGAGTGGGAGGGATTTTAGCTTGCACTCAGGTTATCATAGTTTTAGGTTTAATTTTATTTCATTAGTAGATATATAAGTTTAGATTTAGTTTATAAGCAAGACCCTCCGATGATGATAACCATGTTATCGAAATGTACATCAGGACATTTAGTGGAAATAATTAATAAAGAACAATTAATCAGATAATTGTGTTTTATTTTAAAGTTTCCAGTGATTGTGGTTAGAGGCAAATTCGTATAATTATTGTGAATTTCACCACAGTGCTCAACAAGATTGTATCTTGTATAGTGTTAATACTTTGTAATTAGTAAACATAACAAATGTTAAATGAACGTCACAAAATAAACAGTTAAGTGAAAAATTATCAATTGTTTTAGTACACTGTAACCAAATACTACATATAATTCTATAAAATTCGGTAGCCTATCCAATATCTCATTCCTCTATGAAATTATAAATTGTTTTTGGAAATCATTTTTTGAAAAAGGTTTTACAACGGAAATAATGCTTTATTTATAAGACAAAATCGGCGATGTTGACAAATATTTCGAGTTTTGCTAAAATTAATATTTTTCATGAATACAGGAATTTGGACATATTGTTGTACTAGCGACAAGAGTCAGGTTCAGACCTGCCGAGCGTTATTTAGCTATGACGTCACGTGACCTTGAACTTCTCGCTGTTCCCAGGGTAGCTAACACGCCGCTAGTTTCATTAAAAATTGTGAAATAATTTGGACATTCAGAAACTGTCGTAAAATTACTTAAAGTCTAACTCACGTAAGATCGTATTAAAAGTACAGTTTAAAGTCAAGTAAATTCTGTCAAGAAGTAAAATAAATTTAATAATAAAAACCAAATGGAAAAAAAATAAAGAAAAATCCAGATCGACAGTTGGGACCGAACTTGGCGAGCTAATGAATTGATTCAAATTTAACGTAAAAAAGATATATCAGAAATAGAGTTATACCTAATCAGACCTAGGTAATTCTGAGCAATTACTTGGTCAATCCCAAACTTTTTCATATTTTACTACGGTCTTAAGGATGTTCTCAGAAAGCAAGAAACATATAATTCAAGGCCCGCAAGGCCATCGTACAGGTTGCCGAGCGATAAGAAGGTAAAGGTAAAGCGAGCGAGGTAGCGCGAGCGAGGTACCTAGTAAAGGAACTACAGATCTGGGAAGTTCAATGTTACCTTACCAGACCTTTAGTTCCTAGGTCTGGCTAGATCTAATATAAATATTGATCTGTCGAGACCTAGTTAACATGATTCTGAAATCATACAGTGTAGTAATATTTACCTGTTAGAAGACAGTAAATGCGCACACATCTAAAGACACGCTATTCTATTAGCTATCTATAACTTATGAAACCTAAACGCATAGGCTCATTGTGTATTCTGAACATCGAATGCAAACTTGTAAATTGCTCAAAATGAGGTATGTACAGCCCGATTTATTAAATTTTAATATAAAATCGCAACGGAATCAACACTAGACACTCATCAACTGGTTAGCCTATGTCTACAGTACATTTAGTACACATCAATATTGGTTGTTGTGTTGGAAACATCACATCTTCTGTCCCTGTGATTAACGATTGGAATTTTGCCTGCTAGGTTAACGCTAACGAAAGTTGGAAAAAAGACAAATTATTTAACGAATCGTTCCATTATTTAACGGATTGTTAAATACTTAACGTTTCACAAGTCTAACCTAACAATTTACCAGAATAGATTCTTATTTTTCCAGCTTACATATATACACTTCTAAGCCATATAATTAAATCTAATGTGACTAGGCTACCCAACTTTTGTGAAAATCAGAAAGAGAAAAACAACTAAAAAACTCCGGGACTGATTTAACTGGATGAAAAATTTGTCCAAAATTCTATTCCTGATATTTTATAAGACGATTCTAGTGGTCACAACTTTTTGATTTAATTCAAATTTGAAATTTAGGCTTCATAACACGGTTATGCTTGAGGAAGCGTTATATTCATTTCATTGTCAATTATATTTATTGCCTGACCTTAAAATAACACGATATTTATTATACTTAAATAAGCAACTTATAAAACAACAAATAAATCAATGAAACAAATCAGAGAACAAAGACAGTCAAAGCCTAAGTGTACTTACTTGGAATTATTGCAATTAATTGCTTGTATTTTAATTATTACTTCAAATTATTGCAATTCACATCAAACTAATTAAATCAAGCTGTAAGTTTAAAATAAACACTAAACAATAAATTAAATTAACACAATTGTACACAAATATACATACTTCACACTTTAAACTGTATTTTACGCGAATAAAGAAAACATAACCTAAAAACCGTTACGGTATAGCCGAGTGCCGGCTATAAACTAAGGTAGCTAGATTGTTGTGGAACTGTTACCTTTGATTGAAGAGATAAGGAATTGTGTTGGCAGTGGCTAGGTAGCCATGACGTCATCATTATATCAGTTTACTCTACTTGGTAAATAAATAATACACTTAGTAACCAATAATGTTCTTGTGTTATTATTTATAGGCATGGTTTTGAGGTTGTAGAAATTGACTTGGTTAATAAATGGTGCAAATATAATGCACAAACTTTCTCTCCCACATTAAATACACGAACAAAAACCGTAATTAGGCGATCTAAAATAAGTAGTTTTTAAAATTTCCCACTCCAAGGGTGTTTTTTACGCCTAGGCCCTATATATCTGGATCCAAGATGCCTAGAGTTATGAATTTTTTAACATGTTTTGGGGTAGGTCTGTAGGCGCGTACTAAGAAAGGGTTTTGAAAATTTTCCACTCCAAGGGTGTTTTTTACGCTTATATCTCTCGATCCAAGAAGCCTGGAGCTATGAATTTTTTAACATGTTTTGGGGTAGGTCTTTAGGCGCTTACCAAGAAAGGGTTTTGAAAATTTTCCACTCCAAGGGTGTTGTTTTACCCCTATATCTCTCGATCCAAGAAGCCTAGAGCTATGAATTTTTTTTTAATGGTAGGTGTGTAGAGGCGTACTAAGAACGGGTCTTGAAAAATTCCCACTCCATGGGTGTTTCTTACCCCTTATCTCTCGAACCAAGAAGCCTAGAGCTATGAATTTTTTAACATGTTTTGGGGTAGGTCTGTAGGCGCGTACTAAGAAAGGGTTTTGAAAAATTTCCACTCCATGGGTGTTTCTTACCCCTTATCTCTCGTCTCAGAGAAGCCTAGAGCTATGAATTTTTAACATGTTTTGGGGTAGGTCTGTAGGCGCGTACAAAGAAAGGGTTTTGAAAATTTCATCTCCATGGGGGTTTCTTACCCCTTATCTCTGGATCCAAGAAGCCTAGAGCTATGCATTTTTTAACATGGTTTGGGGTAGATCTGTAGACGCGTACTAAGAAAGCGTTTTGAAAATTTTCCACTCCATGGGTGTTTTGTTCCCCTATATCTCTCGATCCAAGAAGCCTAGAGCTATGAATTTTTTAACATGGTTAGGGGTAGATCTGTAGACGCGTACATAGAAAGAGTTTTGAAAATTTTCCGCTCCAAGGGTGTTTTTACTCCTATATCTCTCGATCCAAGAAGCCTAGAGCTATGAATTTTTAACATGTTTTGGGGTAGGTCTGTAGGCGCGTACAAAGAAAGGGTTTTGAAAATTTCATCTCCATGGGGGTTTCTTACCCCTTATCTCTGGATCCAAGAAGCCTAGAGCTATGCATTTTTTAACATGGTTTGGGGTAGATCTGTAGACGCGTACTAAGAAAGCGTTTTGAAAATTTTCCACTCCATGGGTGTTTTGTTCCCCTATATCTCTCGATCCAAGAAGCCTAGAGCTATGAATTTTTTTAACATGGTTAGGGGTAGATCTGTAGACGCGTACATAGAAGGAGTTTTGAAAATTTTCCGCTCCAAGGGTGTTTTTACTCCTATATCTCTCGATCCAAGAAACCTAGAACTATGAATTTTTTAACATGATTTGGGGTAAGTCTGTAGACGCGTAATAAGAAAGGGTTTTGAAAATTTTCCACTCCATGGGTGTTTTGTTCCCCTATATCTCTCGATCCAAGAAGCCTAGAGCTATGAATTTTTAACATGTTTTGGGGTAGGTCTGTAGACGCGTACTAAGAAAGATTTTTGAAAATTTCCCACTCCAAGGGTGTTTTTTACTCCTATATCTCTCGATTTAAGAAGCCTAGAGCTATGAATTTTTAACATGTTTTGGGGTAGGTCTGTAGACGCGTACTTAGAAAGAGTTTTGAAAATTTCCCACTCCAAGGGTGTTTTTTACTCCTATATCTCTCGATCCAAGAAGCCTAGAACTATGAATTTTTTAACATGGTTCGGGGTAGATCTGTAGACGCGTACTTAGAAAGGGTTTTGAAAATTTTCCACTCCAAGGGTGTTTTTATCCATAAAACAACTATCATATCTTTGTTATTTATGGGTCGATTTGATCAAAATTGGTGTATTGCTGTATTTGGACATAATGTACTCCATAGTGCACTATTAGGGTTATGCTAACAAAATTATTTCTTTATAAAACTATCTCAACTATCGCCAGGTGAAACTGGAGCCATCAGCTAGTAATTAAATAAGGATAAAATACTATTTTTTATAAAAAAATATATTTTGTAACTTAATTTAAATAAACCAAGGGGGAAATTTAATAAATAAAGGGGGAATCTGTAAACGTAAAGGAGAGTAAATACGAAATGTATTGATTGTGTCAATCAAATTAGATGTATTAAGCACTTTTCACCATAATTAACTATTGTTTATTTTTAAAGGAAAGGGATATTTGATTATTAATTTGTTTATATGTCTTTTTTTTTCATAATTTTGAAACCGCCTACTATATTTTGGAAAGCGATTTGCCCAAATTGGACTTAGAGACGTTTTGAGTGTCAATAAACAATACTAGAAAAACAATAACGAATTCTACCTCTAAATATCGGATCAAAAATATTCAACCATAACGTGATAAAAGTTCAATGTAAATCCCTTAAAATTTGATCAAAATAAATTTCATCCCTTTTTTGTCTGGATGTAACTCTAAAAATCAAATTCAATTGGATTTTTTTTTAAATTTCTTTGGCGGTAAAGAATTCCTGATTTTCACAAATGTAAACTAGTTGATGGTCGCCATCATGTTACCTACCCAGCCCGCTCATACCAACAGATCTTCAAATTGCAACATCCAAGAGTTGGTTTCATGGGCCTTTTAGGAAATGTTACATATTGGTGGATCAAAGGGAGCCAGGAAATTTGCTTAAAACAGTTGTTACATAGTTACAAATTCTAAACTCTGGATCACTATGTTCTCGAGCCTCACGTAGGTGTGTATTAAAAACCTCCACTCGTGTCAGTGACTCGGCCGTAACGGATTTCACTCGATTCAACTGGATCGAGTAACTTGGTATCATTACATACGAAATTACAATCTGCAATTTTTTATCCTATTTAATGTGTTACAAGTTGAACAAAACACGAGATATTAACAAAATACTATTTACATGACCGCCATTTTGAAACTTCCAATTTCATTTTTCTGAATTCATCGTTCTCTATGAGCACACTAATCTCCTCTGTACCAATTTTATGTCCCTATTTGTGGCCATGCGCGGTTACGTACGACGATGGATTAACATCATAAAAAAAAATCAACTTTTCCCCTCAGACATGCAAAGTGAGGATGGATCAAACAAAGGAGGTCTAGCGATGCTGACCTTCCTCCTGACTTCCTATAGCCTACAGGTAGTAGGATTTGCTGTAATCTTGACAGTGATTGTATTTAGATATGTAAACGATTTACAGATTTTTATTTCTAGTGGATTGCTGTTACATGGTCACGCTTTTCATTTTTGACGTAAAAAGGTTGATTAGAGGGCAAATCCAAGAACCCAAACAATTGATCCCCCCCATCTTGCTAAACACTAAGAGTTTTAAAATGTTAAACAGGGTAAAATAAACCATCAAAGCCCTAAGTTTAGCCCTATAAAGTTTGGTTTTATAATCTTCACAATTAACCTTAATTTTTCCAAATATTGGCGAGTAAACGACGATTCTTTTTCACAGATTCCGAATCGACATTTCTGAAAATAAAAAGCGACCAATGTTTTTTGAATGGACCCTCGAAGGCTAGATTTTATCAAAATAATTGAAATGGCCCAATTGGGGACTCCCCTTCCCTTAAAATTTTACTGGACTCTGATTTTGAGTATTTTGTGTAAGATCGGTGCTAAAACAAATAGTGATATTTTTTTAACTCTTAATAACATCCTGCAGTTGACTTCCAAATTTTATTTTTCACTATATTTTCTAAAAGGTCTTTACAATAAACGTGTAGACATATTGCATAACAAGCGCCGTGAAAATATCACTACAAAGCGCTCAGTTTTTGCGGAATAGAATATCTTCGCCTGCGTAACTCTATAACTAGATACACACACACACTAGAAACAAAAAGATATTGGGTTATTTTGGTACCTGCCCATCTCAGTTCGGAAAGTGCATTACAACAACTTGAAGCCATTCAGCCAATATAGGAGTACATATACTACAGGTGCGTCATTTTAAATTGAGACATGGTATCTCAATAAACGATACAAATATATTGCACAAACTTTCTCACAAACACATTTACAATCGATATACTAACCAATACATAACTATTTGTCTACAAATATATCAGTGGGAGTTGGCAATATATATATATATATATATATATATATATATATATATATATATATAGGGAGAGAGAGAGAGAGAGAGAGAGAGAGAGAGAGAGAGAGAGAGAGAGAGAGAGAGAGAGAGAGAGAGAGAGAGAGAGAGAGAGAGAGAGAGAGAGAGAGAGGGGGGGGGTCTTAAATTTAGCGCCTTCAATGTACCATATATTAGTAAAATCGAATTTTAAATTACAGCGGACAAGGTTTTTCCCAATTATTTGTGGTCCGTATTTTTTTTTTTTTTTTTAATTTCTATTTTATTCACGGGTTTAGGTTTTGTAACATTTCATTAAATTTTGAACGAATCTCTAGGGAAAATTGTCAAAAATTACGTTTTTTTTTACAACAAATTCATTGTAGACATTTGTTTATAACTCACGAACTGGTTTATATTGGATAGTTGGAGCCCAACAAATTTTGTTTGTTTTGTAAGAATATGATAAAACATATCCCTAACATTATCACCGGTTTTTTTTTGGGAACCTTCAAAAATTTAATCTCTTTCAAAGTCGCTACCTTAGAAGGTCTTGTATTTCAAAATACACTTCTGGTATTTCTAGATGTTGTAAAATAATATTTTTCAGGACAAAATAAAAAAAAAAGTTTGTTTCATAAAAAAAAATTGTTTTAAAACAATTTAAAACATGACCTCAGATGTTTTTATCTGAAAATCATCTCAAAACTTTGTTAAAAGGAAACATAACTTTTGCTTCATCAGATATTTAATTTGTAAACTGCACATCATAATTGCTGTCTTAAAGTCTTATATCATGAAATAGGCTACAAAATTTCATGAAATTTAGCCATTCTTCACAAAATAAAACGTTTTTATTAAAAACCTGAAAGAATTTTCGACACCTCATTTTATGTCTCTACAAAACACGGATCAAAAATACGATTCACTAAATTTGAAAAAAAAAATTGTATGTATAGTTCAAAAGTTTAAAAAACATTCAATTTTAAATATATCGTCGGTTTACTGCAAAAAGTGACCAATAAGCAAATTGTTAATTCTGAGAAAACGAAGTTTTTATTTTTCATATGAGTGTTAAAATTCTAATCATCAATATAAAATCAAGTAATCTATAAAATAGTTATAATATTATTTACTTAGGCAGTTTTAGCAGACAATTCCTAACACCACAATAAGCAATATTGCAATATTATGTTACAAGCTTAGTTACATTTTTAGAGAAAAGTGTCTTGATCACTTTTTGCAGTAAACCGACAATATGATGAAAAAATGCAATACAGGATACCAAACAAACAGAACACAATTCTCACAAAAAATACGCCTAAGTATCAGAAACGTTTCAACGACAAGGTCGTTCTCTTCAGTGTACACGAGTTACACCAATCAAACTATAACTGAACTATTTGAGTGTTGTGTATCGCTGAAGAGGACGACCTTGTCATTGAAACACGTCTGATACTTAGGCGTATTTTTTGTGAGAATTGTGTTCTGTTTGTTTGTTATCCTGTATAATTTTTCTTATAAGTCAAGCTCAACATTTAATATAAAAAATGCAATAGTTAATAGCTATAGTGTTACCATAGTTACCAGAATAATAAAAACTAACAGCTGACTAGCTTGATAAAAGAGAATTCCGTTAAGATAACGTCTACAAGGAAATTAATTATTTTGTTACGTAAGCAAGCAATTTAGGTATTGTAAAAGCTTCCTCTCATTTATACTTACATGACGAAGAAATGAATGTGATTGTCCATTTTACAGCGAGAAATCTTTTAAACATTTAAAAAAAATCCAATTTAAAAGATATCGAGAGAAGAAGTATCCAAACCTAAAGAATTACCGGAGACATCAATATAACAAAATTTAGTTAATTATTTTAACAGCCGATTTCAATTTACTAAGTTCAATCTAAATTTACAGAATGTGTATAGAATTTCTGTTTTTTTTTTTTTAATTAACATTATTCAAATGTGTTTCTACGAGGTGAGAAAGGTTGTGCTATATTCACATAACAAAACAGAGAATGTTCTGTTAGCCACGCACCAGCAACTAACCACTTATTAAACATAAAATATCCCCTCTTCACCCACCCTTATAAAATAAAAAGCCATTAAAATGCAAAACAACCTCTAACCAGAGGTAAAATATATTTTATATAAATTCTCTCCAGTTCTAGAGACTAATGTTTCTTACTAACAAATATTCGATTTATTACGAACAAGTTTACGTATTTTACTATTTCTTGAAATAACTAAATATAGGGTAATTATATTACTTACTCAACTCTGAGAAGAGAAGTAATAATTATAAAACATGAAGCGTAACAGTGGAAATTTTTAATATGAGAGAAATATGAAAGCAATAATGTAAGGGTGAATATATTGCAACCTCTACCGATATATTAAACCCCCTACTTCCTGTCTATATTAGTCCCTTCAACCCAAATTTCTTTACGAAGGAGGTCAAGCACGGGTATCTTCTTTAATTAATTCTGGTACATTTCCAGTCTTCTAGAAATTTTGTGCATTATTGCAGCACATTCGACTACTATTGTTAAGTCTCTTCCTCTTTTTGAATCTGCAGGTTTCATTATTATATTCGAACATCCCGATACTTCGAAAGTGTTCTTGAATCTACAATGCTCTGACAGAAGTCCTGTCAGCATTTTCAGTATCTACTGTGTCTGATAGACTTACCTTAGCAACTCTGTAAAAGGATGATCCATCTGGTCTAAGATCACCAAGTATCCAACAGGCTTTGTATGCGACACGTTTTACATGGTTCCATCCATCCAAATGTAGAACAGGTCTATTTACACTTTAAGGATAGGCTGAAAACAGAAGGAAAAGGATGTAGTAAGGGAGAATTCAAAAATGAGAGATCAAGAAAGGGATGTAGTATAGGTGTTATGGAAGACTTCAGAACAACATGATGAGTGTGTATCTGAGGACGTTTGCAGATGATGATCACTGGGTGATGTCCATGAGACAAATGGTAACAAAATAGAAACATTAAATAAGCACATTAACATTGGCAAGATAATTGTTCAAAAGAAAATATTTCTCTCGACTCACATTTCACCCCCCCCCCCCACTCCCGCTGGGGTGGGCAGAGTTTTTTAGTTAACTTTGTATACAAGCATGTCACCTTAAAAATATACAGGCGACAAATTTTCCAAATGTAAAATTATCTATAATTTTCGTATTATAGTTCTTGTACAATACAAAATCAAGCATACGGATTTTTTTGAAAACAAACCATTGTTGGGTGGAATGAAAATTTAATCTCTTTTCAACACTTTTTGTACTAATTGCACGAAAAATACAAATCTAATAATTTTAAATGATCATATACGAAGAACTGCAAATAAACTAAGTTTTTTTTTTTTTTTAAGAAGCCAGAGTAACAAAAATTATTGTGACAGACCTGAAAAACTAATGAAATTTCTAACCTTGCAAGTACGATGGATGTTATTAATGTAAGAGTTGTATATAAACGTTAAACTGGGAGAAAATGGAGTCAATTGATCCAGAGAACATTTGCTGGAGGTTTTGAAGATAGGCAGACGTACTGGGCGAGAGTTTCCAAGAGGATCGAACCGGCAAGAATCTGCGAGAGTTGCAAGAAGGGTGAGCAAACTTTATGTAAAAGAACTTATAATTATTCAAAGTCAGTTTATTAAATTATTAGCGTAGAATCAGGTCTATCAGTCACAATAGTTAGTCTTCTGGATTCTTAGTAGTAATAGGATTAAGATATTTTTATTACGATGAAACTGTGAGACAAATAATCGGGTTATAATAATAATAATAATAATAATAAAGAAGCATTGGTTGTATAACTTAACCACTGTTTTATTTAAGTTAAAGTGAAAGAACCCAAGCAGAAAACTTGTTAAAATTATATCCTAACACAACATAACATTGTATTTAATTTCTGACAATTACGTATAATAGTATGTATTACTCTATTGTAATTAATAATTGGAAACAAGTCCATTTTTAAAAATGAGAACATGGTCATGAGACTTGTGATTAAACACTATATTGTAACACTTAATTCAGTGGTAGAATCGATTTTATAGTAGCTGTCTTCTAGCTTCTGTTTTTAAATACTACAGACAAATTTAATGTTTAAACCTATTTATACTGTAATACTGTATTAGATTTCGATGTTAACTCAATGGTGGAACCTGTTTTCGCTTATAGAGAATACGACCTATAGGGTATGTTAAGTAATCACTGAAATTTTTGATTTCAGTTACTAGCGTGATCTTCACATTTTTGGCTTCAAACAACCAAAAAGCTGATTTTTGGCATGCTGTAGTTGTCTACACGATGAGACCACAAAATTTAAACATTGTCCATGATATATTTCAAATTTTGACTGACAAGTACCGAACTGATAGTTTTGATAATGAGGAGTTTTGTTTGGTTTTTTTTTGTTTTGGGAATTAGGAGTAAGCATGTTTATTTAAATAAATGACTGGATCTTGTGTAAATATTTATGTATTTCTACACTATTACAGATCATATGGTGTTAGAATAAATAGAATTTAAAATGGATTGTAGACATCATTAAAGTACTAAAGATGCACTTGTCAAGGGTCAATTATCAATTAAAAAATTCATGTCGTAGTACCAAATTGCAGTATAATTCTATAAGACAAATGACCTGAAAATACTCCCTTAATACCATCAGAAAATTAAAATTACAGCATTTCAAAAACAAAAATTAAAACATCACTTACTCCCTTTTTCTAAAATGTCTAAAACATTGATTATAAATCTAATTAATTATGCATTACGGAATTAATTTATCACTACTAATCAACAATTAGGGTTACTGAGAAAAAATATTTCTCAGTGACCAGATAAAAAAACACAAAGTGCACACATTGTTTTTCTAAAATAAAGAAAAAATAAAAATGAATAATGATAGTACATAATTATAAACTAATTACATCAATTTAATATTATATGATTATTACTACTAAGTGTCTATGAACAAGGGGAAAAAACCCCAAACCACAAAATAACACAACTACACTGAATTGTACCTCTGAAGATGATAGGAGAGATATCGAAATGTACATAAGGTGATACAAACTCATTATACAGTTTTGTGTAGTTGTTATTTTGTGGTTTGGGTTGTTTTTCCTTGTTCATAGTATTTTATCTACATATTCCAAGTGATATTTCCTCATATGCATGTTTAAATATCCTGTATTAGTAAATTTACCTGGACATATCTTACAACTGATTGGTCTATTTTCAGAGTGTGTTTTCATATGTGATTTCAAATTGGCTTGTTGTGAAACTTTATAATCACAATGTGGGCAACTGAAAGGTTTCTCACCAGTATGAGTTTTCATGTGCGAGTGTAAATTACTATTTTGTGCAGATTTATAGTTACATAATTTACACACGTATGGTTTTTCCCCAGTGTGTCCCCTCATATGTATTGTAAAGCCCGACTGATATTTAGACCGGAAGTTACATTTAGTACATTTAAACGTTTTTTCAGTTGTGTGTTTAGTTATAATATGTGATTTTAGAACATTAGTAGCTACAAATTTACATCCACAATGATCGCATGAATATTTTTTTTCACCAGTATGTTTCTTCATATGAAAAGTTAAATCGTATTTCATTGCACATTTAAAATCACAAATTCTACATTTATGTGGCTTCTCTTTAATATGTTTCCTTTTAAAATGCTTTTGTAAAATAATCAGACTACCAAACATCAAATCACACTTACTGCAATTGTATAATTTTACTCCATTGTGTTGTATCTTGTGAGTCCTTAAAGAAGATGATGTGGTAGTTTGATATTTACAAAATGAACACTTATATGGTTTTAAACCTGCATGCTTTGACATAATATGATATTTTAACATCTGAGATGACGAGTAAATACACTCACATAACTCACACTTAAAAGGCTTTTCACCCGTATGCGATCTAATGTGTAACTCTATATAAGATTTTGCACATCTGTATCCACAATAAGAACATGTAGCGAGTTTATTTTTGCTATATCTACTTGTATATTGTTGGTGGGTTGAAGTATGTTTTAACAAACAATATTTTGAACCGGAACTAAAATCACAATCATTACAAAAGAACAAACATTTTTCCAACACAAATTCGTTTTCTAACGAAATATTTTGTAATTCTTCAGGTCCTTTCTTAAGTGTTAATCCTTTCGATATATATTTTGATCCGTCTTTATTCAATCGACTACCGGCAGAGACTTTTACACCTGAGAACAAAATTAAATTAAAACTATACAAATAGAAGATTGAATTGGTAATTTAATATATTGTGTAGAAAAATAATCATTCTCTTCCATTACAATGGACTCAGCTTAAATGTATGCAACTGCCATGACTGACATTTTCGAAATGCACTTCCAAACAGCCCCCCTCATTCATCCTTTTCTCCAAATTTGAACCTTTGCAAATTGATTTTCTATGTACACATTTAGAAATAGTTTAATGGAAAAAGATTTGCAATAGAACAAGGTCATATGTAGTTATAGAAATCATAAAGATTTTTAAAGGGAATAAATAAGTTGGCAAACCACCAGAAGAAGTATATTAAGGAGAATATGTCAAGAAATAAATCAAATTTAATTAAAAACACTTTATCAGACAATGACCACCTAGGTCTACAAAGTTCCCATTTCAAACTTTACTGAACATATAAAAAAAAAAAAAAAAACTCATTTAGAGTTACACTATCATTTGACATTTATTTCATGTATATATTAAATTGTTTTGAACACCAAAACTTTCCAAACACACTATTATACAATGAATTTTAAATAATATCGTAAATATATTACTTGTTATAATACAATTTTAGATAAATGTCCTAAACACGGCGAAAGTTTAGTTAAATAAAATCAGAGTCAGAATCGTAATTATTTCATTCACATAACGTGTAGCTTAATTTAAATAAAAACCTAGCGTGATTTTTTTTTTTTTTGGTACAAAATAGCCTTTTTGGGAAATTTTGGAAAAACATAATTTCACAAACTCAATTATAGCAATTAATTTCATTCACATTTTAGTGAAATAGGAAAATTAATGACCTAGACCAGTGTTCAAAATCAAAAATTAAAAATATTACACTTCAGGAATAATAACCAAAAAACAAAAATGAATATTGAACGCTGTTTATAAAAACTCAATTTCAGTCCAATATGACTTACAATGAGAACAGCAGCTATGTGGCAAGTTTAGACCTTTATATAAATATTTTTGTACGAAAAGAAAATTACCCAAAACCACAATAAAACACTAACATTTACCACTTAGAGTGTGTATTGTACCTTTGAAGATGATAGCAGTGCTATTAAATATACATAAGGTAGAATAAACATAACTATACAGTCTTTGTGTTGTTAGTGTTTTATTGTGGTTTTGAGGAATTTTCTTTCATTGTATATTCACCACAGTGTTCTAGTGATTCATATGATCTAAATATTGTTTATACTGATGACCGACGGTACTTGATAGAATTCCATCTTATACAAATAAAACACACAAAAATTCTACAATTTATTGGTCTAGCCGACCATGGTTTCGCCAGTTACGGCATTGACGAGGCTTATATATATATATATATTTTTTTTTTCCAAAACTGTTTCTTAATATGTCTAGAACCATTCTTCAAAACAGCAACAACAAAAATCTTGGATGACCGTAAAATATCACTTCGCTTAAACTATTTAATCCCCCCACCTCCCAGTGATATTTCAACTCCTCGAATTACCCTCCCCTAAAAATATGATCTGAAGTTGATCTCTCCCCCCCCCCCAAACAGGTACACATTAATTCCTCTGTCGTTCACCAAACCACTTTGCTACAAATCCAGATTATTTTAAAACTATTTACATAAAACTTACCAATATTCTGAGGGCCTGGTTTACTCTGAAACATAAAAAAAAGGATAAATTTTCTTAACTGAAATGTGTCAAATTTGCTCAACCTAAAAGCATTTTAAATATAAAATCTACACCTGAAAATAATTTCAGAACAAATACATGCATATTTTAATAAATTAAATAGAAACATTGCACCAACTTTCTAACTCATCCCTCTCCAAACCAAATTAAATAAAAAAATTAAACATACACACCGTTCATGTCAAAATGAATTAATTTATTGATTTTAACGCTTATACATTATTTTACCAAGCTAGTATTATTGATTAAATAATTATTTCAAGTGAAAAATATATCATATGTCATAACTCAAAAATTGCAAGCCAAAAAACAAATTCAAGTGAGAAGTGTACGCCCTATGCTGGGAAGCGATCAAGGATAGCTCAGTTGGTAGAGCGTTGGCGCGTAAAGCCAAAGGTCCTGGGTTTGATTCCCGGTCTAGGTCGTATATTTTTCACTTGAAATAATTATTTAATCAAAATAAATAATTAAACAATTATTTATATATTTAAATGAGGGCCTAAATTTGCTTTCCTTACACCAATAAGCAGTATTTGATTAAAATCTAGCTTTTTAATGATGTGGCAAGGTTCATTTTTGTTTTTTGCCAATTATAACTAAACCATAATATATTTTTACCTATGATTTTTCTCATAGATATGGGTCATTATATTCATATTTAATTACAATTTGAATGAAATTGGTGAAGTTTATTTTGAGGAATTGAGTTTTTTAGTACCCTCAAGGTCGAAAACTAACTCATGAATCGGCACGTTTAGAGAGACAGTGATTAATATATTTTATTTGGATACTTAGAGGTTACACCTGAGCAAAATTTGATTAAAATCATTAGACTATTTATGTTTTTCTTATGGCAATTATCTCAATTTTTAAGGATCGGAAAAAAGAAAAAGTCCCAAAATATGCCCACATACCAAATTTTGTGTACTCAGTTTAAGCGTTTGGGCTGTAAAAGATGCCAGATATTCCAAAACTCACTTCATAATCCAAAATGGATATATCCACACAAAAATCAACATCAATTTTTTGACCCATCATAACTTTTTCTATACTACCACCCTGGAGGAGGTTCATCCATATTTTTTTGTGGTGGCAAGCCATTTTATACATTTTGTAAACATATTATTAAAAAACCGTACAAATTGAACATCTATTGAAAATATAACATGTGAAATACATTTTATTTATAGAATGTATGTCTTACAAAATTGAAAATATTTTTTTCTGAATCAAAATTTGTAATATTTTTGTTTGCTTTTTATTTATGAAGTTGGGCATACTGCTGAATATCCACTTGCATACCATAAAAAATTCAAAATAGTCAAATTTTGTAAGGAATTAGAAAATATATACTTTATAAGGCTTATATGGAAAAATAAGTTGTACAGCAAATTATGGACACTGCTCAACAGTAGAAAACCCTTCATTTTACCACACAATAAACAAAAATGTGGTTTTTATTTGACGCGAGTAACCACGTCAGTGTTTTTTTGGTGGTTGGATAATTTGTTTGTGCGTACTATTATTTGTTTTAGTGTTATATCGTCCTATATCGTAGTGTACTGGTTGGATGAGAGTTTCCGAAAATAAATTGTAATTGAAACACCAAAGCAGCGGCGAGTCAAACGACTTTGTCGATAGCGGTATCCCATTGTCGGCGGCATTAAAACACCGCGGCATTGGCACCCGTCGGTATAGCAGACACACACAGACAAAAACGTTTGATGGGCCGCTTTTTTTCTATGAATCAATAAATTTAGTATAGCCTACATTATGGAAAATATAACATTTCTTTTCAGTTTTCTTGGAAGCGTATGTTGGTTTCGTTTGAGACGCGGTTAAATGTGTCAAAAGACCAGACAGAGGGGAATCTGTAAAAAAGCTTTGTAGAGTTTAATTTTTCATGTTTGATGTATAATATACATAACATAATATATACGATACATTTATGTACAATAAAATGAGTTGCAATTTTATTGACTAGACCGGTTAAGAGGGGTTCTACTGTATAGTTAGTAACTTTCTTTTAGTATGTAAAATAAGAACACAATTTAGCTGTATAATAATGTTTTTACAAAATTTTAAAACGTTTTAGAACGATATATCTATGCTAAAAGGTTTAAAAATACCATAGTTTATAACTTGTTTTTAAAAGTATGTGAAATAAATAACGGGGTTTAACTGTATCTTATGTTTTTATTAATTTTACCACATGTTAGATTTTACCTAACGTGCGAGTAACGGTGTGACGCGGATAGGCGCGAGTGATCGCGGGTTAACTAATACACTAGAACTATAAAATAAATATAAAATACTAAAATTCCAAACAATAACGTATTTATGCTATCATGAAGTAAATATCAGCTGCAAAGCAATACAAAATATGTCAGCTCTACAAGCGCCTCTTGCCACATTATTTTTAGTTGTTTCGTCAGTCGAATTGATATGCTAATTGGTATTGATATGATAAAATGGTATGCTTAAAATGGAAAGTATCAATTTTTAGCTTTACAATAAACCTAAAATCATCAAAATTGTGAAATATTTAGTCATAGTAATATCTACATGAGGAATACCATTTCAAAGTAGGAAACCTCAAAGGACATCTGGAAATTCTCAGAGCCACTCCTTTATTGGATATGGCTGCTGCAAGTGACCAGATGAAAGTAAAAATGATCTTTGATCACAAATACAAAGTTCGCTTCCCCATTAGGGAAGACTGGACGGGAGGCACGGAATGTGTGCCAGCGGACTCCCAAAAATGGTTCACAGACGGATCCAAAATGGAAGGTGGTGTGGGGGCAGGAGTGGTGGGACCAAGGTTCAAAAGACATGTGTCCCTCAGTGCTGACGCCACCATCTTTCAAGCAGAGGTACATGCCATCCATTTGGTGGCAAATCATCTGATCAATAAAAACCAATGCAAAACAGAAAATTAGCATTATGTCGGATAGTCAAGCGGCATTAAAAGCACTTCAAAGTAACAACTTGAGATCAAAGATGCTTCACGAGTGCCATCAGGCCCTAAACCAGCTGGCGGACAAGAATAAAGTTGAACTTGTCTGGGTGCCAGGGCATGAGGGAATAGCAGGCAACAAGGAAGCAGATCAGCAAGCTAAACTTGGTGCATCTAAACCCTTTACAGGGCCATTTCCTATGTATGGATTTGGCCCTAGGGATTACCAGGAGGTTATTACCAACTGGGCCAACAAAGTAATCAACAGAACCTGGAATACATTGCCGGGTCTAATACATTCCAAGAAATTCCTTAGCCCTAATAAAAAGAGAGGGAAGGAAGTGCTAAACCTAAGCAGAAGAGAGCTAAAACTCCTCTGTGGTATACTAACAGGACATATCCATTGCAGGTACCACTTAAGTAAGATGGGCCTGGTGGACGATGATACTTGCAGGTACTGTGGTGAAGAGGTGGAACGCATGGAACACATCATCATGGAGTGCCCGGCCTTATTTCTAGAATTTATCTTCATTTCGGAAGAAGAATTACTTAACCTCCCGACCAGGGGTTTGATCAATTTTGTCAAAGACATAGATCTCTCCTGAGTCCAACAAGAGGGGGGCACAAAAGATCTAATTAGGTCGCAGTGCAGGAGGCGCTTTTAAAACACTCCCCCCAGTCTTAATAATAATAATATCTATTAGTGCAATTCGTGGTTTGAAGTTTGATAACAATGTTTGCCATTACAGAATTGATTTGAGAATGTCGCTTAGCGATGTTAGTCATTTCTAGGACTAAATAAATGGAAAGTAAATGCATCTATTAATCCTTGAGGCGTTACCATAGAGATCAGTATAACAAAAACTAACAGATAACTAATTTAATAAAAAAACAAATTTTACAGGATAACATATTACAACTGAAATTGTTGCAAGGAATACGTTCTTTCATTCACACAAACTTATAAATTGTACACTTTACAACAGGGCCTATGAATATTTACCGCTATTTAAAAAATAATGTTTAAAATAAATTGGGAGAAAATGATGAAATCAGTAAATAAAGAATTATCAAACTCATCAATATAACAAGGTTGATCTTAACATCTTAACAGCTGATTTCAACTTTATTAACTGTTTACATCATTCTGTTGAGCCAATAGAAAATAGCAGCTAGTTAAATTTTAAAGCATAGCTTTGTAAACAGATTTTTCATAAGATGTAGAGAAGTTTAAAATTTTTTTTAAATTATAAATTTTCTCCTTTTTTGCGAAGACATTGTTCGGACACAATAAGAAACAACTGCACAATACAACAACAACAAACACAATAGCGCTATACTGCACGGCGTGACTCAACTACCGGGAGGACTGAGGAGTAATGGCCGTCCAAGGTCACCACCAGTGTTGCCACATTTTGAAAACAAACTATTGTTCCTGGGCATGAAAATTGTCGTACTTTTGGGTAAAATTATTGTACTTATATTTAGATTAGGATTAGAACAAACTTTTTTAGGCTAGGGAAAGTCTATATTTGAAACCATATTTTACCACGTCAATACCGTCTTGGGATGTAACCGCGGGCCGGATAAAAATCCCTCGCGGGCCGTAGTTTGCCGTGAGAGAGGTCTAGTTATGTGAATTAGGAATAGAAAGTGAGAAATTGTCCAAATACTGACTATGCCTGCAGGCCTACTCAATATTTGATGTGAAAATGGCACAGTTGGAGAGGGGATATGGGAAGGTTATAAATGACCAGAGAGCGAAGTGAAAGGGAATTGTTTGGGGTAAGAGATCAAGAAGAGAATCTGACTAGAGGAGAGAATGTTAATGGAGTTGGACCTGAAATTCGAGGGGCCAGGCAATCCATACTCTAATCAATCAACTCTAAATAAGAGAATTTTAAGGAGCCCATTTATTTTTTATTTGGAGTTTCATTTTAAAAGTAAAGCAAATTCTAAAATCAAATTCAGTTTTTAAATATTCTAAATTGGAGAAAACATAATCAATTCTTTTGAAGATAGAATTATAGTTGATATATTTGGGTTTTTTGTAAAATTTTAAGTTCAGCTGCATCGTTTAATTATCATGTTTCTGTAAACTAGAAGTAAGAGATAATTTTAGTAATTATGTGTGAATAGATTTTATTGTGTTCCAATAAATATATGAATATGGTTTAGATATAATTTAGTATCTTAAAATAAATACCTCTTGCATTAACTGATATAGTTTGTTCTTTTGCCACCCATAACCTTTCACCTATGATCCCTATTGACGAACAACAGTAGGAAATATCTTTCAAAATGATACATTATCTCGTCTGTGGTGTTTTTCTTTTTTTTTAACATTTAATTAGTTTGATAAGTGATAAGAGAAGAATCACGTCTAGCTCCATGTTACAGTGTTTTAGATAGGCACTTAAGATCTTCCCTACTTTTAATTTTGGACACATCTATACAATGGCAAATTTTGTAAGAAAACTCAAATTCATAATACATCAATCAGAATTCATTACGATCACGATGGTCGGTTTCAAACTCTCTCAACATAATGGAGTGATTTCCCTCCTGATCATAGGTTTTTTTTTGTGGTTTTAAGACGAAAAACTATTGCAATCATTATCGCCTAAGCTGATCATAGGTAATATTGATAATTTTAAATTTTCTGTAAATGATATGTTGGATGTTCATAAACAAATTACCAATTAGCACATCCATTTATCTTTATAAAAAAGTGGTAAAATACAAATAGCTCCATGAATTGGTACTGCACATCGTTAGATTAAAATTCATATTAATACTGTCTAATGCAGATTTTATTAATTGTGAGGTTATATTTTTAACAATAATAAGTAACTCATATTTTATCAAAAAAAAAGTACATTTAGGTACCATTGGATACATATCTTAAAACTTTATAAAATTAGCTATTACAGAACACTGTAAGATCTATCAGTACAAAATTATCTTTAAAAAACATATTTTTTTACATTATAAAAATTCTTTTTCAAATTTACTAAATGATTATGGTTAAAAAATTTATCCAACGACTTGCAAAGCCAAGCCTACATTTCAAATTTGTTCAAAATTGAATTAAAGAATGAGACCACAAGACACACAAATATATTACGACTGTTTGATAAATCACTCATTTTGATAAGGTGGTGTTCAAATTGCAAATTTCATTTTTTATGTTTTAGGTATACACAGATAATTTCAAGAGGATATGATTAATACATTTGACAATTAAAATTGTGTTTCTTTTCTGCATTGGAAAAAAGTGAATTTCATGTGTTGATAAAGCACTACTTTATTGGTGGGAAAACTGAAGAAAAAGCTAAAAAGGTATTATGGTAACTCTGTTCCGTCACTTGAAATGGTTCAATACAGATTTGTTGTGGTCATACGAGTACGAATGATGTTGAATGCTTGAGACATCCGAATAAGGTAACGCTGAAAAGTTATCAATAAAATTAACTATATATTGGACGACAACCGCCGCGTGAAGAAATACAAAATAGTTAATATTGTAAATGTTTCAAAGGAATGTGTTGTTATATCCTGCATGAACATTTGAGTCTGAGAAAAATATTGACTAAGATGGATGTTAACAGACCAAATATAAAATCATGTAACTATTTCAAAACAGTATTCTACACTTCAGAAATAAAAGATCAAACAAAATAGTGAATTTTCCTGACAAACATGCTTTCAAGAAGACAAAAATGGAATCGTGTAACCATTTCAAAACAGTGCTCGGACATATTCAATTGTAGTGAGTTTTTGAGGCATTATGAAACCAATGAAACATAATTCCAATTACTACACTTCAGAAATGAAAGACCAGGTAAACAATGGATTTCTCCGGACAAAAATGCCTCCAAGAAGCCAGAGTTACATCAGGGGAAAAGGTTATGGCCACAATTTTCTAGGATTCACATGAAATGATCTTCATTGACTACCTGAAAAAGGAAGAAACAATTACTGAGCAGTATTGTCTCTTGGTACCAATTTTGTGATGAATTGTTGAAAAAGCAACTCCACTTTGCGAAGAAAAAAATTCTCCTCATCTATTACAATGCACCAATTCACACATATGCAATTTCCATGACTAAAATTTTGAACGACGAACTACTCCCTCATCAAGATACTCTAGATTTGACGCTTTGCCAACATCAAGAAATGGCTCATTGGAGACATATTTGTATCCAACAAGGTCATTGCCGAAACTAATGAATTTCTGCAGAGTGGAAGAATATTTTTCGAACACTTAAAAAAATGGAAAAGTCTTGTACAAAGTTATTGAGCTAAATGGAGACTATTTCAACAAATTAATCAAATTTTAATAGCAATAAAAATTCTTTAATTTTACTGACTTATTAAACATTTCTTATAACTAGACTTTCTATACAATGGGCCATAAAGTCATGGTGGACTTTCAAATTATGGCTCACTAAGGAAACATTGTAACAGTTGTTATTTAAAGCACATGATTAAACCACTCTTGTACATTTCATCTAAAAAATTAACACGATACTCGGGTAAAGGAAAGTTCAGTCCACTTTGTAGATTATAAAATTAATTTCTGTAACTCTAGTAAAATGTGAGTATCGTTGTGGGTTTCATAAAGAATCTACACACGCGAAAATAGACAGTTGAAAGAAACTGAGAGCTTATTAAATAAAATATATAAAAGTTCAGAGAAGCTGTTAATCGGCAATGATAGTTGTGTTAAAACATACGATGAAGCATTTCACAAAGTCAAAAATAATTTGTTCAAAATGTGCTTGTGAACTAGGTGTGCCTTACAGGTTATCGTCTGATTGCAAAAAAAAGATTAAATTAAAGGCACAATTAAAATTTTCTGACCCGAGTTATGGTTAGTAATGAGGCCACTTTAAGTACTTCAGGACATGATGGACAGTATTCGAATTTGGGTAAATAATTCCTGCATGCCTTCATTAAAATAAATATAAGCATGTAGCCCAAAAGTCAATGTTTGACGTTGTAACATTTCATACTTTTCTGCACAAAGAACTGGGTTTAAAATTCAGTTTGGTTGGTGATGTATGGTTGAGCTTGACGGTAATCACAAAAAAACTCGATCTAAAATCTTCAGAGACTAGACGAGTGGTTATGTTATCAAATTTAATTGTACAGACAGACAAAAGCTGTGATGTGTGATAGATTAAAAGATAATAATGATTAAATAATCATGTTAACACAATATAATGACCAGGGATCCTTGTAAATATGAATATGTTATCTTTTGTACAAAATAACCATGTTCAATTATAAATTAAAACATACTATAAAATGTTGAAATATACAAGGAAGCCAAAGACTGCTTAATAAACCGAGAAAAAAATAGAACGAGAAATTTTCTTATTGGCTTAAAGATGAGCCAATCAGAAAATTAGTAGATCTTAGGTGGGGACCGTAGAGTTTGAGGGAGATAGACACTTCTGTCTCAGGAGCTGGGCTGAAAATATTAACTGGTCTCTGACCAACAACGATAGATTTTGGACAAGTTGTGCATAGATCTAGTTTAATTTTTGATAAGTTACTATAGTTGAACCTACCAAGTGATAGGCAAGACTATATAATGAGAGACAGTGTGCAGGCATTTTTTAATGCATATATTAAAAGTTATATAATATGATAATTTTTTTTTTTTTAACTTAAAGGTATCAGAGATTTTGAACAATTTATAAATCTAATGTGTATAAACATATATATAGGAATGAAATTTTGATATAGAATGAATGAATGAAAATATATATATAGAATACAGAATATTTGATTATTTGAATGTAAAAACAGAATTTACAAAAATGGCTTAGAATAAACTTTGTCTGAACTATCTCTTATATATTTATATTTAAGTATCTTGATTGACATTGACATTTATTGTGTATATATTTGATATTTGATTGTTTTTTAGAATAAACTTTTATTTGTATGTATTTCAGAAATATTGACTCTGTATATGACTTACCAGTACATAACATTCTAGTAATCCACGAAACTGAGTATATGTTCTCAAACAAAAATATTGGCGCTTTTGGACATAAAATATATAACTGAGTAAACCACTTCAGGTTAAAGTAAATTCAAAAGGAAAACATACGAGAGGAAGATTTGAATTGTTACAGTGTGCTCTTCCTCGGGATCACATTATTGGAACCTTTCAATTTTCTGAAAGCACTGTAAGTGGAATTGTCTTGTCTACCTTGACATTCTGGAGCTATACGCTATTTCACAAATCAAGAATGAAAACGTGATTTTTCACCAAAATGGGGCCTTACAGTGTCCAGAACTGTGATTAGAGGCAGACTTCTGTACTCTTGCTATTACCCATCTAACTTTTTAGCCCGAGTTAGCAGATAACATGTAAGTTAAGTATTTAATAAAGGAGCTTTAAAATATTTAAATCGCTTTACATTTATTTTCTCGCCCGAGTGTATCCCGATGGACTTACATCGCCTGCAATCTCGACATCCTAACAATGTTTGAATGCGCAGGAATGACCGGATAAGGATCTCAATAGACACACGACCGCCCTGGAACTCAAATAAGTTAAAGCTAGCAGCAAGGACCCCGTCACAATAACACCAATATAATTAATTCATGTTTTCCTTGATGTTCAAAATTTTCAAAACATTGAGTCAGGGAAGAGGTTGGTGGAAGGCGACCATACTCGCCCGATCTTTCACTCAGAACTTTTATTTCTGGGTGTATGTTAAACAAAATATCTACAGGAAAAGGATTTGGAATATCAAACATTTGAGATAATGAATTCAAGAAGATATTATAATTAGCTTCTTTAAAAATTAGTTATAAAAAAGATGAATATTTAATGTTTCTTCAGATGTTCTGGTCAGTGTGGGAAAAGCTGGAATATTGTTTGCAGAGCTATCCACAAGGCAGACATAGAATTCTGATAATGATGAAGAAACTTTCTGATCTGTTCTTTCATTTTATTCATGTTCTTAAATAAATACTTTTCTAAATATATTTATTGTTTTGAAAAATGTCCTACCATGACTTTATGGATACCCTGTATTTATTATACATTGATAAATAATATATTTCATTACCTTCATATTCACATTTTTTTCTTCCGTTTCAGTCTTAACTTTAATGCTCGAAGCTGACATTTCCTTTTTAATATTTGGTAACAAATCTAAAGTAACGTAACAATCTGTGATGTTATATTTCTGTAAACAATAAAATTGACAACTCTTATTTTTCTGTGGTATCACAAATAGCCCTATTGCTATGTTTTTCCTCTTTCAGGTGACAAAACTATGGCAATTTTTTTTTGTATTTATTGATTTTAACGCTAATACTTTTTTTTTACCAGCAAGTATTGAAAGTACAATAATATTTCAAGTGAAATATATAGGAGCTAGACTGGGAATCGAACCCAGGAATTTTGGCTTTACTCACCAATGGTCTACTAACAGAGCTATCCTAATCTCTTCACTGCGGGAAGTTGGTAGACCATTGGCGAGTAAAGCCAAAGATCCTGGGTTCGATTCCCAGTCTAGCTCGTATAATTTTCACTTGAAATATTATTGTAAAAACATTGCTCTGTACCAGTCTACCATTTGACGACGTACTTATATTAATTTGTTTCGGTTTAGGTTAATTTCGATGAAAAAATTTAGGTTATTAAAGCTTTGTGTACAGCATTGTGGAGCTAAATGGGTGTGTTATTCATTTTCACAGCCATGGAATGTGGTAACCTAGAAAATCTTTTGTTTGCAGAAACACGCAATTAGACTCATAGCCAGTTTAGGCCATGTGATTTACAGTGATTAATTAAAAAACTTCAGCATCCTGCTATTTTCATATATCTACATTCTAAAAGTAAATAGTGCATTACAAATTTATACTTTGTAATATTTGTGCATACACATAACATTCAAAATAAATATGACTTCCGAGGATAAATGCACAGATTAGTTAAGTAAACATCTCCTTCTGAAGCTGAACTCATCGTAATTAATAAATTTCCAAAGGAGTTTAATGAAATTTCGTAAGTCAGTATATTTCAAACCAAATTCAAAAGCTGTTTGGAGTCAATGCTTTTTACTCGATTAAGGAATTTCTAGAAGCCACACTAAATTTTTTCTGTTACATTCACACTTGGTATTGTTATTGGCTGATTATTTATATTAATGTAACTGTCATTTTAAACTAATTTTTAATTATTTTCGTTGTAGCTTTTTATGTTCTTTTAATGATTTGAAATATTTATTACTATTTTTAATTCAACTAATAACGGTTGTATTTTAATCTTTTAAAAACATTAAATAAACCAAAAAAATTTGAAATAACCAAAATACACTAAATGATACCTTGATATACTTGTTATTTCTTGACTTCACAGTTGAACTGGAAGAAGGTTCAACTTTAATCTTTGATACAATATCCATCGTTACATCCTGTGATGGACTGGTGTTGGCTAAAGTTTCTTGTTTCTGGAAACACAAGACAATCACACATCACACTTTGACAACCAAATACAAAGTAATTATTATTATTTTTTTTTTAATTCAACTCATAACTGTTGTATTTTAATCTTTAAAAACATTAAATAAACCAAAATTTAAAAAAAAAATGATATAACCAAAATACACTAA
Organism: Aphrophora alni; assembly: GCA_963513935.1. Taxonomy (NCBI): domain Eukaryota; kingdom Metazoa; phylum Arthropoda; class Insecta; order Hemiptera; family Aphrophoridae; genus Aphrophora; species Aphrophora alni. The sequence goes on from OY740778.1 coordinate 35,800,119, forward strand.
ATGATACCTTGATATACTTGTTATTTCTTGATTTCACAGTGGAACTGGAAGAAGGTTCAACTTTAATCTTTGATACAATATCCATTGTTACATCCTGTGATGGACTGGTGTTGGCTAAAGTTTCATGTTTCTGGAAACACAAGAAAAACACACATCACACTTTGACAACCAAATTACAAAGTAATTATTATTATTTTTTTTTTAATTCAACTCATAACTGTTGTATTTTAATCTTTAAAAACATTAAATAAACCAAAATAAAAAAAAAAAATGATATAACCAAAATACACTAAATGATACCTTGATATACTTGTTATTTCTTGATTTCACAGTGGAACTGGAAGAAGGTTCAACTTTAATCTTTGATACAATATCCATTGTTAGATCCTGTGATGGACTGGTGTTGGCTAAAGTTTCTTGTTTCTGGAAACACAAGAAAAACACACATCACACTTTGACAACCAAATTACAAAGTAATTATCATTATTATTATTTTTAATTCAACTCATAACTGTTGTATTTTAATCTTTAAAAACATTAAAAAACCAAAAATTTAAAAAAAAATCATATAACCAAAATACACTAAATGATACCTTGATATCCTTGTTAATTCTTGACTTCACAGTGGAAGTGGAAGAAGAAGGTTCAACTTTAATCTTTGATACAATATCCATTGTTACATCCTGTGATAGACTGGTGTTGGCTAAAGTTTCTTGTTTCTGGAAACACAAGAAAAACACACATCACACTTTGACAACCAAATTACAAAGTATTTATTATTATTATTATTTTTAATTCAACTCATAACTGTTGTATTTTAATCTTTAAAAACATTAAAAAACCAAAAATAAAAAAAAAAATCATATAACCAAAATACACTAAATGATACCTTGATATCCTTGTTAATTCTTGACTTCACAGTGGAAGTGGAAGAAGAAGGTTCAACTTTAATCTTTGATACAATATCCATTGTTACATCCTGTGATGGACTGGTGTTGGCTAAAGTTTCTTGTTTCTGGAAACACAAGACAATCACACATCACACTTTGACAACCAAATTACAAAGTAATTATTATTATTATTTTTTTTTTTTTTAATTCAACTCATAACTGTTGTATTTTAATCTTTAAAAACATTAAAAAACCAAAATTTTTAAAAAAATGATATAACCAAAATACACTAAATGATACCTTGATATCCTTGTTAATTCTTGACTTCACAGTGGAAGTGGAAGAAGAAGGTTCAACTTTAATCTTTGATACAATATCCATTGTTAGATCCTGTGATGGACTGGTGTTGGCTAAAGTTTCTTGTTTCTGGAAACACAAGACAATCACTCATCACACTTTGACAACCAAATTACAAAGTAATTTAGTTACACAGTACAAAGTCAGATTTAAAAATTTTAAGTTTAAGAAGAAATGTTATTTCAATTACCAAATAAAACATCTAGTTTTAAATAATTAACAAATAATACTGCTCAAATATATCCCTACATGTACAAAATTAGATAAATTTGAATTGATTAAATATTTCTTAAAATTGAATTAAAAATAACGCTATTTTCAGATAAAGAATACAATTAGAAATTACTTATCAACACATAGCCAATATTGTACCTCTTGTTTTACTGTAGGTAATGCCAATGGGTCCTCTTGGTTTTGTCTTATCACCACCCTAAAACAAAAACAGTGATAAAGAGTAAGAAGTCAAATTTAATAAAACAACGTAACAAATCTTACAAACTTAGGATAATCTTAGGACCTTGTATAAAATGATAGGTCTATAGAAATGTATACATCATCCCAATTCTTTTCTCATAAAATTTATAACATACTCTACCACTCACCAAGGAGGAAACGTTATTACTTGCTCTTCCTCATCCAGCAATTCCTCTTTAATATTGACTAGTAAAGGAGATTCCATCCTGATCAAAAACAAAACAATAAATACATTTTAAGCTATAAAAGTTTATAAACAGAAAATACAACAAAAATATTTACCATGTAAGCAGACATGTATTTAGCAATTATTAGTTACAAAAATATTACAAGAATAAGAGGATAGTCATTTTATATATATATATATATATATATATATATATATATATATATATATATATATATATATAAATTAAAGAGTACCTGAAATAAGAATAAGGAAACAATTAGCAAATTAAAAAAGGGAGGGTTTGCGCTTTACAGTAACTTATTAATGTGTTGGAACTTAATGTAAAATATATTGAGAAAAAAAGTGTGGAAAATGGCTCCAGGATATTTTTTTCGATAAATCGGGTTAATACCAGAAATTACTAATCCGAATGGCAGAAAGTTATATTGTAACTGCCCGAAGTGATGATGGATGAGGTATATTTCTTGGATTTCTCTTCCATATGAATCTGAAAGTATGTTTTGATTTTGGTTCAAAAAGGAAAACCATTTGGCCTTACCTAAGTATTGGAACACAGATTCTAAAGTCAAGATGGGATAACCTAAAGCTCTGCAAGTTCATTTATGGGTTTGTAGTTAACAATACAACAATAACTATTGTAGTTAACAATACAATACATTCTAGTCTTACTGTCTATGCATGGAACTAAAAAGGCAGGGCACGCATAAGGTGAATTTTGTGTGTGATATAACCCCTTTATTTAGTAAGTCATCAACATACTTTCTTAACACCTGAAGCTTCGAGAGAGCATATTGTAGGTGGGAAATCTGACCTTAATTGTAGTGTCTTTTATCTTAATAAAGTATATAAACAGGTTAGTTTTCCCCCAATGTTTTGCTAGTTCTCCAACTGCTGTCAGATATTTGAAATGCATTAATTATGTCAGCTTAGACATAGGCCTATATGAATAGATATGTCGAGTTAGTAAAAATGATGGTCAAGCCCTTTTACACTGTTGGGTAATTATTAATCAACCTTGCGCTGAAATCATTTACTCCTACCTACATTATTTTGGAAAAAAAAAAAAATAGATTATATTAGGTGTCAATATAATACACTTATAGTGTCAATATAGATCCACTTTTGAAGTACCTACCAAAATAAATTAGCTCAGGTTATGAATGCCTTGTACTTTAATAAAACTAAAATAACAAAACTAACTACAAATTAAATGAAGAGATTTTTCAAAAACCTATCCACAATAAAGTCGTTTTAATTGAAATCATTTTAAGAAGACACAAAACAAAATATTTATAAGTTGGCTAGTTGTAAATATAACCTCAAAAGGCAATTGACAACTCTAAGATCGCCACCTGTTGAGCTAATATAAAAATTGACTAATGAAAAAATAATACTTACTTAATTTTGCTAATATTCTGTAATTAATGCATAAAAGTAGAATGAAAAACACTGAATTGCACTAAACTGAACAGAAGTCTTTATGAATACTCATCAAAAGTCTAAATAAATTATTACAATTTACAGTATTGCTTGGACTGGTAATAAATTGGAAACAGCTGTGCAATGAAATGAATTTAACAGAATCAGATGCATTTTTAGACCTAACTTGAGTGACTTATCATATTTTACATTTTACACATCATTATGTACAAATTTAAATCTGGTTAGTCAACATTTACATCCACTACTTTTTGGTATAGTATTGTATAGTGTATACAACACTTATAATGTATACCCACATAGGACGAGACGAAGGTATAAGTGTACTTGACCGTATGTATTTTTTTACCTAGCTTAAATGTACAGTACATTGTAGTATAAAGTTATGTAAATTCTAAAGGCAGTGCCTACTTCAGGGGCCGCTAAACGTTTTGAAAATTGTGATACACATTATAATAAATGTTTTTTTGTTTTAAGAACTAGTTACTAGTTAGTGTTTCACATCATATCACAATTTTTCTTAGCTTATAAGCCGGGACAACGAAAAAAATTCAGACTGATGAGCTGCCAATATATTTACCTATAGATACTCACAATTATATACCAGCAAAAGGTAAACAAAAATCTTTAAAATGTAAATACAGTAATGAAACTGAATCTCTGTCTTTATATGACAATAATTCAGCTTCACATATTCAGAATTTTTTTTTTATATAATTAGGAAATATGATGAAAATAGTGTAGGCTCATTTGAGATTATTATTTGTAACATAAGTAATTAGGTAATTCAAAATTAAAGTGGTTACACAACATAACCACTGCACCTCAAAGAGTTAATAAATAAGGTAGGGACCTATATAGAATTGCCAAAAATATCAGTAACTATCTTTGTAAATAACCTACCTGTAATTATTTAGTTAGTCAATATACAGATTATTTAAAAAAAAAAAAAATTGTCAAATTCTTTTACTAGGCCTACATAGGCCTACCTTATTTTGAAATTTTAATGTGAAATAAACTTTTCACTGAAGAATTGAAAAGTATCTTTTTAAACTAATATTTTTAATTAATAATTGTGTGTCTGGTCTTCATCCATAACGTTAAGAACCTGGTAGGCTTAAATGACAAAAAACATTCTATGAAAACAAGTTTTAATATAAACGACTCATAAGACATGTAATGTGCATGCATCATATGATGAATCTTGATATTTAGGTGATGATTATTTTACATAGGTACCTCATTATGAAACAATTGGATCGTCCTTAAAAGCTAGGAAGACCATTTTAAGGTATGAAAATCCATTATTTCTGTTTAAAATATACAATTTAAAAGTTTGCATTCAATTATCAGAATACATGATGAGCCTATGCGTGTAGGTTTCATAAGTTAAGATTAGCTAATAGAATAGCGTGTCATTAAAAGTGTCTTATAAAAGATATGTATTACTACACTGTATAATTTCAGAATTGTGAACAATATCTCGGGAAGTAACTAGGCTATATATATATAGGCTATATGTGTGTGTCTGTGTAGTTTCTTTACCATGTCTACTTTAAAACTAAATATACATTAATACATATAATCACTTATCCGAACCTGCTTGCTTTGCGCGGATGAACATAAACTTTGAGCGATGAGACCGTCAATATATTCACAATCATTGCCATATGAATAACCGTAAACAGATAGGCTACCTTAACTTAATAAGGTTAGGATATCGTACTTTTAAATTGTTTATTTTAGACAGAAATAGTTGTCTTCCCCGCTTTAGGATGATCCAATTGTTTAATAATGAGGTATGTAAAACAAGATTTCATGATATTTCTATATTAAATTGCAACGTGGTATTAACTGAACATTTACCGAAATTTCACAGTTAAACAATTACTTTCTTTTAAAGTTAACGTTTTAGAAGTAATTTTTAAACTTGTAAATTCCTATTGTGATGTGTGTACTTTTCAATTTGTAATTTTTCAGTGAAAAAGTGAAATTCACGTTAATATATTATATTACAATTTCAAAATAAGGTACGTAGTAAAAGAATTGGACAAATTTTATAAAATAGGCACAATCCTTATATTAACTTATCAAATAATAACTATAACATAAAGTCATGACTCTGCCTTATCAAGAGTCAAAACTTTAAGAAGAACTACTATATAAGCATAATTATTACTATAACTACTAACTATGGGTTTAATATTAGGGGGATATACAGAGTCACTATGTGTTGTTATTGTAAGTAGGCCATTCTGGCAGTTGTGGATGTCCACCTCAGGTTTTTCAATATTGTGCACTAGACAACTACATTTATTGACACTACACAAAGTAGGAATTTACTCAAACGTTGCATAAAACTAGCAATGATATTTGAGTTGATGGAAGTGTGCTTGAATTTTTTTGATTTTGAGATTTAGAATACGGTACCATTCTTTGGATTTCCACGTTGTCTCGGTGATATAATGATATAGTAGAACTTGGACAATTCAAACGTCTTTAATTTGAAATTGCCTTTAATTCAAAGTTTTGGGTTTAGACCATTGAAGTTTATATGATAGCAATGTAAAAAATTGTAGATAATTCTAATTCAACTTCTTTAATTCGAAGTTTTGGGTTGATCCCTTGAACTTTATATCACTGTAAACAAATTATGGATAATTCTAAGTCAACTTCTTTAATTCGAAGTTTTTGTATCAACACTAAAAATAAAATCTTGTACTGTAAAAATGATCCCCTTCCGAGAATTATACTGTACACTGAACAAGACACTACCGGGAAGTAAAAGCCTAGCCGCTATTGTTTGGACAAGTGTTCTAATTCCAGGCGTGCTATCGCCTTCCAAGAATGCTCTAGGTAGTCTGTCGATCGATGCTCTGCTCAGTCTCAGTCTGTTGTTGCAATATTGTACAGTATTTTGAAAGTGATTGTTTGTGCGAGTGATCAGAATGTCTTTGAGTAAACCAAGCATTCATTACAAGACATTAACATTTTATGTTAGTTAAAGCAATTGTGTGAGTTTCAGTAATACATTTAAGGACAAACCAATATAAGTGAAGCTGTTTTTCATTCTCTAAACGTACTTGAGGATTTTGCAAACCATAAAAGAATTAATTCTACAAAGCAATCGGACATATCACAATACTTTGTCAAACTTTAATTAAGAGTGTACATATGTCTATAAGCTTACTGTATACAAGCACTGTGTATAATTAAATAGCTTAGTTAACTTTTGATTTGTAAAAATAAAGCTTATATAATAAATGTATACACTTTAATTATTAATTCTAGCATTTTGAAAACCTATAACTTGAAAAAGAAAAAAAAAAAAAAAAAAAAAAAAATGTAAGTTTTATAATTCGAATTTTTTCATTGGTTGCTTCAGCTTCAGATTATCCAAGTTCTATTGTATAAGATTAATCCCCAGTCACAATGTGGTTTAAAATGTTTGGCTATAGCGTTTCAAAAATGGCAGAACAGCACATTTACATGATTTTTTTATTCCTCTGTAAAGCATTCTTAGAACACAACTGGCATACATTTTTTTATATTGAAGCTTAACAGAAGCAATGTCATGAATTACAAATCATTCATTAATAGCAGCAGTTCATTAATAGTGAAGGGCATATTTTTACTAATATTTTTATCAATTTGTTTAAGTCCTCGGTGATGACACTTGGCTGTAACTCATCATGAAGATTAAAAGTTCTTCCTTCAATAAGCAGCCTACACCAATTATTATGTTCATTTCCCTCTTTTTATAATTCCTTCATCATACACTTTCACAAGTTGTGAATGAATTTCATCAAGGCGAATATTTTTGCGTTCAGAAATCTAATCATAGCACACTCACAATCGGAGAAATTTGTGATCGAATGCAAACATGTAACACAATGCATAAACTTGAAACACACTGGTGAGATTATGGAGGGCCTGTAAAAAGTGTCTGACCTTGAAACTCTTTCTTCCCTAAGAAGAAAAGAGTGATCCTTGTAATTTGGCACTCTTGAAACCTCAAATTATTAAACAAACTTATGACTTTATATATTTTAAAAAAAACCCAATTCCAGAGTCCTAATGGGTTAGGTTTATAATAAATAAAACTACAATTGTATTGATTTGAAAATCTTTATTAACACAAAATCCTATAGTTACGACTACAACTTTGGTACAAATAGCATTATCGCCTCGTTCCTTTAACTCCATTTCAAAACTACATAAAGATGGATTCATAATAAACAATTACAATATCTGTTTTGTTTATACAAAATATGCGCAAGCAAATTAAAAACGACTTGTTTCCTTCTTATTTTTACAAATAAAGAATAAAAATCGCTTAAGCTAGTATAACAACAAGATTAGAGTGTGACGTGTTCATGAATAAAATGAACATCTATTTAAAAATACACGAAAAAACACTTGAATTAATTTACAATTGAGAGAAACAATACTTTAAACCAACCGATCGCACAATAGCACCTACTAAAACATCCGACGGATAACTTCTTATCATAAAGGCCTTTTAGAAAACATCAGGCTGGTGTTAATTCTCAAGGGAAAATAAAACACAAAACATTATGATCGTCACATATACATATATACGATACACACACACAATCATATATGCAATAGATCAAAACTTTGATCTTTGAGTAGTTTCGCTGAATTTTTCATGTTTAAAAGATTCGCAATCGACTTGAATCGTTTAAAATGAAATATCCAACTGTATCAGATCATAAAAAGTAATGTTTTGATATTATTAAAACGCTTAATATATTTGCTTGTAAATAGACAAATTTACGACTAATTGAAAATCCGTTTCATTTCGACTAGGCTCGGAGGAAGGGAAAAGCTGTACCTCTACAACATTGAAAGCTTTAGAAAAACTTTGCTTTTTTTCATTTTTAAAAATATTATTTCAAAATATATTATTATAAAGGAAATCGGTAAATCAGAAACAAGTGAAACGATCGGTAACAAACGTAATACTAAGTTTATACATTTTAAAAATATCAATTGGTGATGATTTTGGAGATTATATACATTTTAAAAACAATTTCATATACACTTATAAATTAGAAATTAATGATAAAACTAAAATACAGTAAATATATCATGCTATTAAAAATATACAACTGAATTGTTACATCTACACTACAAATCACTTTCGATGATTTCGAAGACTCAAAACTTTCAGTATATATAATTATTTATAATAATAACCCTAATGATTATAATCGATAAAGTTAAATATTTTACAAGGGTCAGTCGTTTTTGTTCAACGACAAACTTTTTTTTAGTTAAACAGCTATTATACGCTAAATCAAATACAAACAATATACATCGATTAGATTGTATTATGGGACACCCAATTTAAAACGATACACGCGAAGTTACAACATGAATTGATTATTTAATCATATAATATGGTTTTTAATTTTATTATTCACATATAAAAGATGAAAATAACAAAAACTCCCAACAATTTTCTACTCAGTAAATATATTTCTATACTAGAAATTATTAATATAAAATTTTATATTTTAATTTTTTGGAAATCACAAGATTGTCATTTGTGTGAATCTAAATTTACAAATAGATATAAAATGAAAAACAAATTTAGGTTAGGTTAGATCTTTTAACCTAAAACAAAATCAATTTGATCATTAAAAGTAGATTAGCTTCACGTTCATCATTCCGTTAACTGTTACTGAGATTCAATCATATCATAACAGTCCTTCTCAAAGCTGACGAGCCATAATATTCACTACAAAAGTTCAAATGTACACAGAAGCTGGTTGTGTAGCTTTATATATAAGCTTACAATTTTACCAGTTTTGATTGGTTGATTATCTTGGCCAATCCCCACTCAGCATACAGTTTCCCACATATCAGGAAGCTGTAATGTTTATATTGTTCAGATTTTTTATAATTTCGATTGCTTACCATTAACTTGGTCAGGGTGTTTTGTTCTCCCATTTTTATTAACCACATATTTAAAGTGTTTATAGAATTACAACTTAGGATGTAACAATAATAAAACAGTGGGTATAAACATACATCAAAATGCATAGTTTTCTTTTTGTCTGGTCCCCCCCCCTCAAAAACTAGGAATAACTACAGAATGGATTGAGTTAACGATATCAAATTTTGCACAATATTTTATATTAATATACAAAAGTTCTTGGTCATCCAGTCAACTGTGTACATAATGTTTAGTAAACTTTCTATAAATATTTTTAAATAAACATAATTTTTAAACAAATAAGTGAAAAATATCAGACATTGTGGTACACTACAAATCCAATATTCTACAAAATTTGTCATCAATATCTCAAACCGCTATGGAGTTATACCTTGTTTTAAAAAAAAATTCAGACAGATTGAAAACTAAGCATTTTTTGACATATTATGATGTCCGACGTGCTGAATATAACCCAATGTTTTACTGACTGATTGAATACCCTGTACGGTTTTTTAACAATGACCCCATGAACGATCTCAAAAGGAAATCTTTGGAGATAGTATAAAAGTGAAATCATACAAAAATACTGATGGTTCAATAAACATAAAAGGGGTGTAAGTACGATATTTAGACTTAAAAATAGAAGAGTGTTATCTGACCACGAATACAGAGTTTAATATCAGACTGACCATAAACATAGCCCTTTTAAACTGCTTGCGGAAAGCAATGACAAATTTAATGTATTCTCATGAAAATGGTCTACCTAAAATGCATACAATTGGGTACTGATTCTGTATTGAAGAATTTACTTCTGTAGAGATTGGAGAAGGAAGACGAACACAATGTGTGTCGAAATGAAACTGTAGATAAAATATCAAAACGAGCATTAAAAATTCTACCTGAACACAAACCACTCTATTTTGTTGAAAATGAACGGTCAGAACTGGTAAGAATTAAAGGAAGATGGAAAACAGTAGTTATAGGAAGACAACTTTATGAAATTTTGACAGAGCAAGACTAGGTTACATTGTGTTGCAACAGTAAACGATTTACCTGTATATCTCATTTATCAAGGAGATACTACACGACATTCTATTTCGATGCGACTATGTGAACAAGAATTCATCAGCTTTGAGAAAGATTTAAACATTGGCAAAAGTCGAAGATGTAACACTGTGATGTTTAAAAGAGCAATTTTATTATTGATGAAAGCCAAAAATTATTAATTAAAAATTATAGACAATATTGTAAATTCCAAAAATCTTCAGATCCTTGTGCCCTTCGCAGTGCCTGTCTACGTATGCGTGTCGCAAAGAAATATTAAGAAGGGGGATGATTGATTGAGATTTAAATATACACACACAAAGGAAAAATATCACAATTTTATATATATTTTTTGAGCTTGATTAATATGAGTACAATGCGTTAAAAAAAACGTTACTTTGAAAATTAAATATGTGATTATCAGTATCGAGGTATAACTCCGGGCAAACTGATAAATGATACAACCTATTGCTCTAGATTTTAGAACATAATCTATAAATTGTATAACCCAATATTTTTTTTACAATTAATTTTAATTTTTACCGAATGAACTTTTTATCTTGGCAAAATGATAAATTAATATATTTTTTAAAGATATCGTGAATTTCTTTCTAAACTTGGAATAAAGTTGGGCCAATGAAGAGACTGCTGGAGAGAGTCCATTCCGTTCTTTAGTTCCATTTTATGGCACCAGAGCTAGACTAGAGATTACACTGCCACAGTATCGTAGGCTGTGAACCCTCCGTTTTGGAGGTGTTGTTGGTGCCCTGCTTCGTTTCTGTAAACAAAATCAAAATCGTTTTAATAGATAGAGCCAGCTAAGTTTACTCAAGGAGACTCAAAATGTTTTTTTTTTTTTTTTGTCTTATCACAACATTCTCTATAATTAGTATAGGCCTACATATACTTAAAAAGACAAAAATTTAACAGTAATATACATTTAAATATATATATACATCCAATTCAATTCACATTCATACAAACTCTTAACATAATATAAGTTTTAACTTCATTTGGAATGAGATTTTTTTAAATACTCTTTTCAATTTATATTTTAAAACAGTCCAATAACTGTTATCATGAAGTCTCATAATATACAGTTAGTTCTAACTTTCATTACATAATAGTTGTTTCATTGACAGTAAATCAATTTAAAAATAATAATAAATCACATGAAATGTAATAATTTCCATTGATAGCCTACTAAAAAAACATAGATTAGGTAAACAATATATTATAAAAAAATCTGTCTTTATAATTAAAAATATAACTGCTAATGAAATGGACACACAAGTTTCAACATGGCCATGTTAGGATTTCTATTTGTCCTAAAGAATATTATTAAATCGGGCTTTGTGTGCATATCCATAATTTGTATTTCGCATTTGCCCTCTTGGAATACATAGTTTCTATTTATAGTATGTAAAGTTCATGATAGTATATTATAGTATTTAATTATAACTTTTGTAGATTAAAATACAGGATATTTTAATGAATTAAATCTACTAACATTTCTAAAAATGTCTTATTTAAAATTTTGTTAGTATTGTTTACAAATTATAATAGAGAAGATAAAATGAGAAGACATGTGTTTATCTGAGGACCTCTTTGTAAACAATATGTGTAAGTTTTACCATTAGGCACCAACAGATGGAGATTGCTGCTAGAACTTGCATCCAAACATACCACGTGTGCATGTGGGAAGAGTGGACTCTGCAGAGCACCTATCTTCGATTGACATATCTGACATTGCTTAAATGCAACAGCTTTCAAACAAAACCATCAATAAGTTTGAAACCTCAAAATAGCTAATAATTCTAAAAATGTTTAACTTTTGTTATTGATCAAATCTATGTTATCACTGAAATGTCAAACGTATATAAGAGGAGAATAAAAATTTCCTGTAATTTTATTTAAATAATTTTAAAGAAATTGGAAAATCTCTGCACCAAAAAATGGTTTTAACTCGGAAACGAATTTCAAAAAGTTGTTAGTTCAAATTATACGCTATATTTTTCATTGAAATAATAAACGTTGTCACTGAACGTTTTAAGAAAATGCATAAAATATGTTAAAATTGTTTTCATATTACCTTTGCAGACACATATTTATTATAAGATGACACTCTATTCAGATAATGTATATCATCTAGCAAAAAAAAAAAAAAAACAGCATGAAAATCAGAACAGCGGGCCATGAAATATAAGTTTACAAACGGATGTGTTCTCCATTCCTCAGTTGTCTTGCAGCTGTCAAAAACACACGAAATATAAATTTGTTGATAAAAATCTGTTGTCAATATCTGAAGTCAGTTTTTAAATAATAATTTACATGGATTGTTTGGAAAGTATATTCCATTTCTGTTTGGTGCGATATTTGCACCTCTATAAAGTCTGGTTTAGCATGAGTGAGGCAGTACTAGTGGGAAGGTCTTTCAATCAGTTGTCGCACAAATACAGTTATTTAAGATGGCTGCTGTTATTGAAAATCTCGCCAATTGTGAAGTACATGTTGTTATTAGTTTTCTATGGGCCAAGAACTATATGGATGGCAGTAGATTCTTCACGAACTTTGTACAGTGTTATGGAAAGAACATTATGAGTGATAGGAAATGGTGTCGGTTATTTTGGGATAGACGGATTAATGTTTAAGAAGTGGACGACCACCTGTTGTGACAGATGAACTTGTTCAAAAGTGAATGAAAAAAAACCGGCATTTCAATATTATGCAATTATTGGACATTCTCCTCCATGTATCACGAACAGTTTTGTACCAAGTGGTAACTGCCAAGTTAGGGTGGTACAAGTTGTGTGCACTCTTAATTATTCATTTGGCCGCTTCAGTCTTTTAGAGGTATTTTATGCCAACAAGAGGATTAGGAATCATAGATAAAAACACTTTGTAATTCCTTTTAAATGGTTCCATTTCTTTTAATGGTTGGCATATCCAGATAGTCGTGGATTTCTATGTTGAACTATTAATACATGTCATTATAAAGTCTAAATAGAAGAAACCAAATTTTAAATATTCAGAATGGTTTTTTATCCTCATTTGTGCGACTAGTCTTAGGAATAGTTGTGCAAAGTTGTGTGTTTCATTAAAATAGGTAGTTTCTGAAAACATAATTAACCACAGACAAAATGTTCCTTACATCTAGTGAAACTAATTCACCAAGCGCATAATGTTTCTCGTTAGAAGCAAAAATCTTTTTTAAGAAAACAGTATAGATTTTAAATACTTTAATTTACCTGTATTCCAAACAAATACCTGCAAGTGAGAAGTCTTGTGATTTTGTAAATTACATATACACTATTATAAAATATATTCATAAGAAATAAAATAATATTTTATTTCTTATGAATTTAAGAAATAAAATAATATTTTATTTCTTATATTCTTAAATATAAGAATATATTTAAGAATATATTCTTATATTTCTTAAATATAAGAATATAAGAAATATTTTCTGTTTTATCATATAACTTTTCAGTTTAACATAGGCCTATGACTAAGTATGTAATTTTAAACCATAACATATTTTCTTTAGGATACAAAACAAATTTGGATAAACAAAAAATTGCCAATAAATAACCACTACAAATAAACTACATGAGCGAATAAAAATCTACAATTATCAAACAACTTACGGTTTCCTGCTCGTTAAAGCAAGGTATTTCATGAAACAAGAAAGTGCAAAATTACACAACGAACACACTCACAATACATTACAAGAATAAAGAATAAATACAAACATAGACACAAGAATTGTTACAACTAAGTATTTTAATAATTACATACAGCGTGTGGTATAAGTCAGTTAATCAAATAAACGGTGCAGAAATATTGCACAACTTTTCTCGCTAACCCATCGCCAAACCGTAAAAAAAAACCGAAACTAGTCGTTAACTAAAATGACAGTTCAGTATTTTTGTCAATCAATAAGTTAAAATGAATCATGGATGCTGCCTTTGAAGAAAATAATAAAAATAGAAATAAGGGTTTAAACTTGCTTTGTTTGTACATTCTCAGCGTTATTTTGTTAAATCAAGCTTTTAATGAGAGCTGTCAAGGTTCATTTTTATATTTGCCAGTTATTCCTAAACCATATTTTTGCAATTTTACAAACGTGTTTGGCTCATTCATTTTCACATTTAACTAAACAAAATTAGTAGAGCCAATTTAAGAAATTACGTATTTATTTTGCTGTATGTTTTGTTTGTTTTAATACCGATCTCATGAACTGGTATTTTTTGGGAGAGATAGCGACCAATACGTTTTGTTTACCTCCTTGGGGCTTGAGAGGCTTTGAGAAAATTCAACTTTTGATTTATAAAAATGTGGAGGTAAGGTCATAATTTGCCACATACCAAATTTGATTTAAACTGTCCCTCCCACTACCACTGCTGTCTGACAGAAAGTACAAGTTGATATTGTTAACTGATTTATGCCGCACCTTATAGTATAAGACCATGTTTTAATTAGCAGAAGTAATTTTTTAAGAAATATTAAATAATGGGTATAAAAAATAGTAAAATCGTAAATAAAAAATATAAATCAATCTAGAATTGTATTTATATTCTTAAATGTAAAAATGTTGGAAAGTAAATTATATTGGTTAAAACAACATAGACCTAAAATTCCTGCAATTATATATTCGATGGGGGAAAAAACCAATAAAAATATGTATTTTAACCCTCTCTTGGTCATGACGTAATAATTTGTTTAGTTTACAGTAAACTCATATTTGCTTTCAACACATGTACACGTTTGGTCTTTATTGTAATTCATCGGTTTATCTATTTTATTCTGATTATACTGGTGTCATTTTTTGTTGTACATCTTTAAATTCGTTCTGATATAAGTGGGGGGGGGGGGGGAGGTTTATGGAAACTCTAGCGATCATTAATTTTAAAATTACATCCATTTAAATTTGTTACTTTACATCTTTATTGCCGTGACAAAGATGTTATGTAAGCATAACACACACACAGGGCCGGATTTCCCAATAAGCCCGGGCCTATGGGCGCAAGCTTCCTGGGGGCGCACGGCTGAGATAAAAAAAATATTAAAAAAATATCTAGAAATAAAAATAAATAACCATAACTTAACATATTTTTTGAATTGATTACAAAAAAATCATTCTTATTTTGATGTTCATTGGAACAAATAATTGTTGGTAAAGTTAAACTATTTTTCAACATTACGCTAACAACTCGTTACAACAATGTCAACTTTGTTACAACATTGATCTCAAACACGGGAGAACTGGCTGTAGAGAATGCTTTGTTGCGGGAATGTTCTGCGGGTTGGATCGTTTTGTTTCAGTCCCACAAACATGAGCTCACTATTTAATACATAAAATTACTAAAAGTGTTTTAAGATGGCAGCATTTTGTTAAGCCTAGAACCAAGTAAATTACACAAAAAACTTGCAATGGTAAAATTGCATCATGGAGTGATGTTTAAGCAATTAACATATACACTAGAACCTCTGTTAACCGGCCTCGGATTAACCGGTCCTCGGATTAACCGGCCTCGGATTAACCGGCCTATATCATAGTGTACTGGTTGGATGTGAGTTTCCGAAAATAAATTGTAATTGAAACACCAAAGCGGCGGCGAGTCAAACGACTTTGTCGATAGCAGTATCCCATTGTCGGCGGCATAGGCATCCGTCGGTATAGCAGAGATACACCACAAAAACGTTTGATGGGCCGCTTTTTTTCCATGAATCATTATGGAAAATATAACATTTCTTTTCAGTTTTCTTCTTGTCTTTGACTGGTTATGATCTATGTACAGTATATACAGTAAATAAAAATGAGCGAGTTACGAAAACTGAAGCATGTGTTGGTTTCGTTTGAGACGCGGTTAAATGTGTCAAAAGACTTGACAGAGGGGAATCTGTAAAAAAGCTTTGTAGTGTTTAATTTTATCATGTTTGATGTATAATATACACAACATAATATATACGATACATTTATGTACAATAAAATGAGTTGCAATAACATCTTAATTGCATAATTCTTAGCGCTACCTGATTAAATAAGCTTTCTTTGAAAGAAAACCGATTTTTCACGGGAACCTCGGATTAAACCAGCCAAACGGGCAACCGGCCCGGGTGTCAGTCCCGACTAGACCGGTTAAGAGGGGTTCTTCTGTAGGCCTGATATAATTTTTTTAATAAAGGTTTTTGAGGAAGTAACTTTAACCAGACTAGGGGGCGGAAAAATTATTGGGCCTAGGGGCACCAAAATGCTAAATCCGGCCACACACATACGCACACAAAACTCAACGTTTAACTCAATCTCGATCCTCCACAAATTAATACTATTTTCAAAATTTCTATTCTATACTTAAAAGATTGTAGCTCTGGTGAATTTTTGGTACTAATATAAATTACATACAAATTCATTATTTTCATTCCAAGAATTTCCGACAAATTTCCCCTCCCGCACTATTTTTGGACATCATGTAACTATTATTACAATGCTACTCTAGCCCCACCCCCATTCCCATCACACAACACAGAAAAGAACAAAAACAAATGATGGAGAGATATTTTTAATGTTATGGATGTCAAAACATTATTTTCTATTTTAATGTTGAAATGTTAGGGTATATAATCTAATGTTTGTTATTATAAAAGGTAAACTGTTCCACTGAATTTTGTTAAGACGTACAGAATGGTTTTGAGATGATAAAAGAGCTCGTATGTTTATAGGCCACTAATTTCTGTGGCAGGGAAAGTCATAACTTAAAATATACATATAATGGTAAACTTTATAAGTGTAAACTTTATACTTTTCTTTTACTATATGTATCATGTATAAAAAGATAAATTATCAGATTATTTTTTAGGCATGACTAACCTGATAAAATTATGTTGTGAACATGGCAGGGGAACAAATCTATGTTGACAATAAAATATATATCAAGGTCTTTAATAAAAACCATGTTACCACAGAGATACAACTTAAGAAATATGTGGCACTCTATGTGGTAGGAAAATTTGAAAGATACTCTAATGTATTATATTGGATGTAGAAAATATTACAAATGTTTTTTTCCCTCATTGCTCATATATAAATATCATTTATAATATTGACAATTTAAAATAGCAGGAAGTATTTTTTTTGTTATTATTATTATTATTAGTATTATTGTTTATTATGTTATTATGAATTTTATTTTATATGTATTACATTTTATAATGTGAACAGTTGTCTATTTTATTATTAAGCATATAAGATTGTCAATTTTTTCCTGTTAAAATTATGTATAAAAGAGGGTCAAATAAATAAATTTTTCATTTTTTTGTTTATGAACAAATTTCTGCCTATTATATTACGATAAACTGGTAAAATTCCAGACATCTTGGATGAGTTTCGTCTTGGTATTGCACACTCTTAATAATTATTGCTACGAAGGATTCAGGATTTTTCCAACCCAAAATCACAACAAACATTACGAAAGAACGCCCCTGTCAACTATTTATCTAGTTATAATGGAACAGTCCACCTTGGCAGGGGAGGGGGATATACAAAGCCCCTCTTTTAAGGGGAAGGGAAGAATGGGAATACTACTGACCTCTCAATCAGTTTCCTCATCTCCTCGGTGGTCTTGCCATCCTTGGAGTTGGCCCTCACATTAACTGAAAGAAACATTCAAAACTGGGTCAAAAAATACATCCATTTTTAAAGTCCCGTTAAAAAATAATACAAAATAATAACAGAAAATAAATAATGAAAAGGAAAAAAAAAACAGTTTAAAACCAACACACAGAGCTTGACAAGTCCATCGATATAAAAACAAAAAAAAAGTCATTCTAAATTAAAATCTGTATTAAACAAAATATGTTAGATAATATTTAGATAGTAGGCCTACAATAACTGTATTTATTTTCTAACTCTAAAATGTATACATTCTTTGGCCTTTTAAAAATCCACCAACAGTATTCTAATTTGAGATAAAAAATTATTTAATAAAACCACACAGTAATTAGGCATGGTTTGTCATAAAAACCTGTGAACATATTCATACTCACTATATATAATTCTATTGAGTATCATTTTAAATAACAACTATCTAAAAATTAAGTTAACTAACTCCTATAATACGTTATAGGTCTCGGCAGCACAATTATAAAACTAAAAACAATTAACCAAATCTACAAGGAAGATGTTTACTACTGTAGATTAACCAAGTCACTGAACAACTATTTTGGTAACAGTCTCATGCCTAGCCTAGAAACCTGGGCATTTTCCATGATTTTTAGAAAAAAATATTAACATAAAATGCTACAGAAAAAAAAACTTTTATATCATTTTAAATATTTAACTGTGTACCTTATAAATAGCAATAAAGAGTTAGATAGGTTAGTTATTAACTGAGTTGTGTTAATATTTTAAAAAATTCTTGAATTGACTTCCACCCAAGTCTCGTTTCATGATGTTCGTACGTTTTTGTGGTTGTTTCGATCGATAACTTCCAGGATAAAATAAAGCAAAAGCTTAAAGTTTCAAATATTTTAATAATATAAATGAGCTACAATTGTTTCGCCTTGCGGCATCATCGGGCAACTGATAATTTACAGGTATAGACAACTATTTAAACATAAGTACAGTAGAACCCCTCAAACTCGACCCCCTCAAACTCGACATTCCGTCAAACTCGACAGGGCCAGTGACCAGGAGCATACGATTTCCAAGGTCATTCACTGCATTGTTTTTTGCCATGTGCGCCTGCCAGATGCCGGGAGGTTGAGGCTTGTCACTTTTGTTTATATGGCTGTAAGGGTTGCTCCTTTGTCTAGCCACTTTCTAATCCTACTGTATAGTAGAGGCCAAAGTTAAAGATAAAGGGTCCAGGTAGAACGGGACAGCCCCAATCATGTGTTGTCAAAATATTCATATTGTTGTGAACCCAAGCGCCTAACCACCCGGATGCCACCGGTCATTAACACCGATTCCATTAAAAGTAAGCAGCAAGTCTTTTGTCATAACAATTCAACGGAGCGTTGTAGAACTATGATTCAAGTTTTGTAATAAAGGTCTTAAACAGGTGAAAAAAATGACCCGACTCTTAATTATATGCGATCAGCAGTTCAATTTATAGCAGTTATGTTGGACCGTGTTATTTCCAAGAATAGTGTTATTTCCGTGTTTTTTTTTACTCTAGACTTTACTGTAAATTTTATTACAGAAGCCTTTTTAGTTTACTGAGCCTGTTGTACAAAGCCAATACTTTTAAAATCTCATTTGACCCATCGATAAATTTCATTTTAATGTGTGATTGAACACACTATTTTTGTTGTTGTCAGGCAGGGACTTTTTTGCAATAAACGTGTAATCATTGATAATCAATAAATGTACAGTTATTTAAAGTATTTGTTGCAAGTCTAACCATTAAATATCAAAGTTCCCTAAAACTCGACAACCCCCAAACTCGACAACCTTAAAGTCCACATTGTGTCGAGTTTGAGGGGTTCTACTGTAACAGGAAACTGAAATATAATAGAGAAATCAGGAAAGGTAGGGGGATGACCTAGCAGGTAGATAAAGGTTAATGAACTATGTTACTGATGTTAATGACATAGTTCATTAACCTTTATCTACATGCTAGGTCATCCCCCTACCTTTCCTGATTTCTCTATTGTATTTCAGTTTCCTGTTACTTATGTTTAAATAGTTGTCTATACTTGTAAATTATCAGTTGCCCAATGATGCTGCAAGGCGAAACAATTGTAGCTCATTTATATTATTAAAATATTTGAAACTTTAAGCTTTTGCTTTATTTTATCCTTGAATATGGAGTTTCAATAAGAAATATCTGCAATTACATTAAAGTCGATAACTTCCATGCTAAGGCCCAGTTAACCGAGCCCATAGAACGTGAAGATCAGTCAAAAAACAGAAGTTGAAATTTTTTGCGATTATTATTCCCTATACTTCATATACTAAGTAAGTAAATATAAGAATCAAGTATTTAAATCGGAAAGAACATATCTATTAGAATGAAATATTGAAATATTTTAAAATTAGCTTATCACTACAATATGATTCTAACTTACAGGAAGCTAAAACATTACACTGTTTGTGTTTTTAGATACCAGTATTGCAACGCCAAACTTTATCAATAATAAATTGTCAAACAAATTATTTTCTACAAAGTTTTCTATTTTTAATAACATTTTTTTAAACATGTAGTTTTTATTAATCTTAAAACAGCTGAAAATTTAAAAGGTTTACAAAAACCATAATCCCAATCTTAATTGTACCCACGATTTAATTTTACATCTATTCTAAAATACATGTTATGGTTTTGACAACAGTAAATGCAGCTTGATTTGAGCGGAAAAACAGCTGGGATAAACAAAAAGACTAGAAGTTAGCCACATGGTGTGAGTTATTGTGAACTCCCCCCCCCCCCATGACAAAAAAAATAAGGTATATGTTTGTTTCTTATCCACTAAACCTCTGCAAACACCATTTTTTTAAAATTGTATATACACTAAACTTGCGGCTAAACTTGGACATGGTGTACATTATGTTAATTTAGATTCACAAACCAACTTTTGGGCATTACTTAAGAGGATCTGCTTGTATTACATTGTATGATGGGTTAGGTAAACAACATGATGGCATCTACCAACTTGTTTTTTTTATTTCATTTGTGATTATATTTCTATTTTCTTTCTTCACAATACAAATTAAAAACAACAAAATTTACAATTTGTAGTTAACAATTCTATATTTTACAACTTTTCACCAAACATGTTCAAAACTATTGGATGAATTATGATGATTCTAAATAAACAAAAATAGCTTTTCTTGTATTGGAATCTTAACATTACTTCGAAATATTCCAAGTTATAGTAAAAAACAGATATATTTAAAACCTTAAGTAAAATATCAGATCTTCAGTAAATTAATGAGTAAACCTAGGAAAGTCTGGGTACTTTATAATAACAAAGGAAGTGACCACCTCTAAATGTGTCTCAAACCAAGCTACATTGCTAATTGTTTCTTCTACTAAATCATTTAACAAGACTATTATTTACTTAAATATTGTACGTAGAACAGTAACATAATGTTTAATTCTGTGAATGCTTTTATTAAAACTTCATTTTTTATGACAGGGGTTGCGCTTTCATTGACAACTTCTTCAGGTACGATGATAAGGATGTGCAAGCAGTCAAAATTTTTGAGCTAGGAGTTGTTATAATCAAACTCTAAATTTTTTAGAATAACTCAAACTGAAGTAAAAACAATATTGTCTTAAATCTTTTTACTGTATGCTAATGAGTAAAATGAAGACAGGAGATTGTTTAACACACGGAAAAACATGCAGAAAAATAATTGGGCATAATCTTTGACGGTATAAGTTCACATAATTTATGATAAATATAACTATTAAAATTATATAAAAAGTGAAGAGAGAAAAAAAAGATTGAAAGGTTTTCTAAATGTATGGATCATGTTTTCAAGATATGTTATTTTTTTTTTAAATTAGCACATACTGTGACAATGAAGCAAATACACATGCATTGTGTTTTATTACAACAACCAGATTCCTTTTGTTGGTATTTCATACACAATTGTTATGGTGTATGACCAGTATAAAATGGGTGTTACAATAAACAATCTCACAAACTGTGAGGTTTGTGTTGATATGTTTTTTAAAAAAACACATGTTCTACTGAAATTTATAGGCAACCTGTTGAAGTTTATGGGCCAGATGCGACAAATGACAGTAAAATTAGCCAATAGAGTTGTTTGTTTAGGGACAAACTAACTAGATGGCAAAATATTAACCAACATACAGTAATGTATGGCTTCAGCTAGAACATTTTTGGAACGTTTTACAACAGAAGGGGATGGGCTGTTCGAATACATTGTCACTGGAAATGAAACTTGGGTTTCATACGCAAATGTCGAGATAAAATAACAGTCGATACAGAGACACTTATCATTTACGAAAGTAAATAAGTTGAAGCAAGCACCTCAAATACTATGGGTACTTTTTTTATAAGAGAGACACTTTATTGATTGATTTTATGGAATGTGGTATGAATATTGCATGGAACGCTTATGAATAATGTGAAACCCTGAGGAAGATTAATTTAGCAACACTAAACAAAATATGGCTTGATACCCAGTGGTATCATATTTTTATATGATAACAATTTGGATGGAAAAATTTTGATAACTCATCCTATAGCTCTGATCTTGCACCAGGTGATTACTACTTATTCCTGCATTTAAACAAAATGGCTTGAATTGTAAAACTTTGGATGCCGTTAACAAACTGGTTCAAGAAACTAGTGACGGATTTATATAGAAGCTGTTAAAACAATATCAAAAATATCTGGAAATTAATGATGATTTGTTGAAAAATGAAGAAGATATGTACAGGAACAGATTTCAAATATAAACTAAGGAGCAACAGGGAATAAATTCTATGAGAAATTCGAGAAAAAAATTGTCACAGTAATACGAAATAAAGGAATCACTTTTTAGATCACACAAAGAGACTGGCCAAAAGAATTTTAAGAATAAAATAAAACACAAATAATGGAACAAAGATGTAAACAGATCTAGGATCGGCGAATTCAAAATCGAGGAAAGACGCTGGTTTAGAAAAAGAGTTGCAGCGGTACAGAATTAAACGACTGAAAAGACTCACTTAAATAATTAACAACCAAAGAAAGAGCCAGAAGAAGTGAATTAATGAAAGAATTCTAGTGTCTCAAGAAATTGAAATAAGTATTAATGTGATCCACAGCTGGCCCTAATGACAAATAAAATAGAAATAACTTTTATCTTTCAATTTGTTATTTTTATTTAACAACATACCTTATTTTAAAAAACATGCTTTGTAGTTGATTGAGCTTGATTCAAATTTTTAAAATCCAAGGGTGGTAAAATGCAGGATTATCCATACAATAAACAATACAACAAAAACACTGCAAACTCAGGAATTTTGTAACTCTACAAAAATGTTCTTAAATATTTTCGATTAAAACCAATACTTTGGTTGATATCTGTTATCAGAGCAGTTACTATCAGTTAACCATGTGTCAAAAATAAATATACAAGACGTTATTACATAAAGATCATAAAACCTTTTATTCAACATGTGGTTGTGATAACATGCTATTTTAATAGTTTAAACAAGGAGCATTTAGACCTTGTTTAAAGAAAAATGGTATAATTCTGTTTTTCATCCAACCATTACTTTGTATGTCACCTGTCATATAAAATGAAATTTCAATTATAAAAGATGATAAATAACTTGATGTAAACTTGTCAACTTTGTGTGTTGCGTATCTATATAAATAAAGTATTTTTAAGCCTACCTGGTCACACAATGACCCCAGTGTACCTAGGCGATCTCTGCAGTCCTAATACATAAGACAAACGCATTCAACTACATTGTGTTAAACAGACCATCAAGTAAGACATAAACATGGCTGTGAAACAAACTGACAGATATTGCATTTTACAGTTTAACATTTACTCAGAAACACATAAATTAGGTATTTTAATCTTTGGTAAAGTTAGGTAAGATTCATTCGTTGTTGTTTTATGATAATTTTAAAAGTCCCTTATGATTGGAAACTGTATTCAGTTTAAAGTGTGAAGAAAATTTCATTGAGAAAATTTATTTTTATAGGAGCACCACAGATTTTTTTCCCCTCTGGTGATCTTGTATATACATAATTATTTACAGCTAAATAAAACACTCTGAACTTTTATCCAAGTCGTACAGTTTTTTTAAATAAAAATATTTTTCAGTACTTACATCCATCTTATAATTTTGTTATATTTTTTAATGTTGCACATTTCGGAAACTATGTTCCATAATATCAGGTATTTAACTCATGAGAAGTCTTTTTTTAAACTATTAACACAAAACATAAATCACTGGCTAAAAAACTACGGGTGCGCATTGCAACATCTAAAGACCGACAATTTGTGTTATTGATAACGATTTATGTTTTATTGTCTGGTATTGGTATTATTGTTTGTGTTATCTTATTGTAATAATGACCTCTCATGAATGAAATATCCAATGATGGAAACCAAAAAAAGACGAAGTTGCACAACGGACCTAAATATTGTAAAATATTCTTATTATAATAAAAATCATTCAGATGTACATACAAATACTTTGTAAAATTTTTTATAGATTCAGGTGACTAAAAATGAAATTTACATGACAATCAACATCCTCCCTCTCCTAATAATATATATTACTGTAAGAAACTAAAAACTCATTTTGTCCCCAATTTTTGACTCCGCCTTCCAAATTATTTTAACCGTAATCTAAGAAACTGTAACAATCTCTTTTCATGATTTTAAATCAAAATTTAATAATTCTGGAAGTCACATAACCCCAAATCAAACTAAATAATTTGAATTGGAACATACTATTAGGAGAAACGTTCTGAAGAATATTTTTTAACATTTCCTTTTGGCTTGATCGTCTAAATTTGATTTAACATATCTATTCAAGAAAATGCTTTTCAACCAAATACAAACACATTTTTGAAAACTGTTACCCAATTCGGTATAATGGGGCATCCTAAAAGTATCCCATGTTAAATTTTTAACAACCGCATTTAGAAATGTTTATTGTCCACAACTAATTTTTTATATATGGGTTAATTTTACCCCCTGTCTTCAAAATAGCATTTATAGAGTGCAACTCAAAAATGTTAAATGTGAACACCCATTAGTTTTACTTCATACTAAATGTGAACACCCATTAGTTTTACTTCATACTAAATGTGAACACCCATTAGTTTTACTTCATACTAAATGTGAACACCCATTAGTTTTACTTCATACTAAAATGGAGACAACCGTTAAAACTGGATTTCACTATCATACATCCAAAATGGAAAGTATTTTTTAAAATTTGTTTAGTAATAACTTTATTCTCCTTGTCCAAATGCATTCTTCTGTTAAACCGGTTACAATGTTATAGTTTGGTTAGGTTACATCGTTTTTGTAAAAAATATTCATTTTAAAGTTTGAACATTCTCCATATTGAGTAAGTGGAAATAGCGACTTCCAGTTTTCTCTGTAAACGAGACCTTTGGTATGATAGAAATTTATATTAAAATGTTTTATTTAACTACAAAAAATCTCAATTGTTGTGGAGGCACAGAGGTAAATGCAAAACCTGTTCACAGCCATGTATATGTAATGAACACTGCATGCACACATGCGTAAGAACAAGCAAGACAATCTATTGTAAAGTAATAACTTGGAGAAAAGGAAAATTATAACATGCCCCTAACCAAAAATATGAGGGGAAGAGAAGTTTAGTAAATGCAATTTAAAATTTTAAACACAAATATAAGACAAATGTTAATTTAGCCAAAATAAAACTTACATGAAGTACTTTTGTGAAAAACTATGTTAAATTTAACCATAGTGTCTTAATATAAAAATATTATAATTTAAAATTTTTGGATTCATTTAAGATTTTAGGACCAAATTATGATAAATTACTCAACGCTCCAAAATAAATATTATTTCTAAACAATTGAACATAAATTTGGGACGAACTCAAATTTTCATTCTCCCTTTAAGTAATATATATATATATACGAGAGGTCATTTTTAAGTAAGAACCGTTTGCGAATGGCAACCGCGCAGGCTGTCACGTGACGCCCGCTCAAGGTTAGCCACTCTTGCCCAGTCCCCAACTATGCAGTCCGTTGATTTCATGTCTCTGCCACTGTTGGTTCTATCGTAACACTGCTTTTGTTTGTCGCCATGCTAATCAATAAACCCGCCGATTGTGAAGTGTGCTCGGTTATTCAGACCATAAATGCTGAGAGATATTGCGAAACACTAACCAAGATTGGCGCACTATTCAAAACTGCCGGCGGGGACTTCTGTCTAGCGGTGTCGTGCTGCTTCACGATAACGCTCAGCCTCAAGCTGCAGCAATGTCCAAGACGCAACTGGCCAACTTTTGATGGGAATTACTGGACCATCCCGCTTACAGCCCTGACCTGGCATCATCAGACTTTCATGTGTTACTTAAACTCAAAGAATATCTTGGTGGAAAGCGATTTGAAAATGATGACGTGTTGAAAGAAATTCTAACTAACTGGTTAAATGCTCAGGCGGCAGAGTTCTATGATGAGAGAATCCAAAAGCTAGTGCCACGACTTAAAAATGCTTAGATATTCTTGGTGACTATGTAGAAAAGTAAAAATATGTTCATACTTAAGTTTTTGATACAATTTATGTTCATAAATAAAATTGCTGTTACTCCACTTAAAAACGGTTCTTACTTAAAAAATGACCCACATATATATAATTCTGTAGAACATCTATCCCACATCAAACTACATAACCTTTAAATCTTTGCATGATTTGGTTCAAAATAGAATCATTCCAAAAATGCCCCAGAGTACTTTTTTTTTTAAATATATATTTTGGAATATGCAAATCTTGAGATGGTTTGTGTATCATTTTTAAGTTCTGAAATGATTCAGATAAAGTATTACAGTATCTCTCTTTCTCTCACTGAGCAAGTAGGACTTTTGATGAATCTTCACATAGTGCCCAGTCACATTGATTGATTGATACTTGTGGATTTGGAAGCTAAAACCTCCGTGTAAGCCAGAGGTTTATTGTGCTCCCCTTAGGTCTAGCCAGGTCGAACGATTTTTATACCTTTAATTAGTTTGAGAATTTAGTTGCTTATGCTAGCAAATATCATCATCTGGCTCTAAAAGTTTCTTTCTCTTGTATTCCAGTGACTCACAGTCCATGAGGATGTACTTTGCGGACTTCTTGCACAATCTCTGTGTAGAACAGTTTTGATGTCCAGTTATGAAAGTAAGTACCTGTTTTGAAGTTGTTCTTGTTTAAGTCTCAAAAAGGAACTGTTAGAGTTGAATTGGACATTTTATTGCCATCCTCGATGTTGCTCTTTCCTGACCCATTGGTTGACTGTGTTCGCCATTGTTTAATAAAAGGGGTCATTGCACCTTGTTTGATAAGTATGTCAACCTTCTTACTGCCATCAATTTCTCCCTGGGGACTAAACGTAATGGGGTTGGTAGAACAGTTGCCGGGTTCTGTGCTTTCATGAAATAGAATTGACAGATGATTATAAGGGCGTTGATCACAAGGTCTTCATTGGGATCTGGTAGGAATTCTAATCAGGTTATATATTCCAAACAAAGTATATGTAATTTGGACTGAAGGGGAGAAAAGTACTTGTGGCCTTGACACCTCAACGTGGGGAAAACCAAAATGTCAATGTAGAAAATGTTATGAATGTATATTTCCTTTAATAAACATGTCTTATATCTGAGTTAAACTGATTTTAAAATGCAAAACAAAAAATTAAAGTTTCATACATAATATGACAAAAATTACTCAAAACTGAAATGTCCCTTAAATAAAAAGGAGTGCATTTTAAAATAAACGCTGTGTTTAAACATTAAAAGCCATTTGTAATAGCATCCCAATTAGCTGCAAGTTTTTGTATCTGAAACTTTGAAAAACAAAATATAATAAAGTGAACAAAATAACATATAAAATAATCTTTACAGGTTTCTTGATAAAAAATAATTTTAATAAGTTTGAATAAACATGTTTTAAAAAGCTTTGTCCTTGTGTGTAAAAAATTAATATGCCATAATGCATCAAAAAATACTATAATTAAAAAGAAAATTAAAATCACTAAAGCCTGATTTACACGGGTAGAGTTGTTGCTAGAGTAGAGTTTCTAGTCGAGTAACTCTACTCATGTAAACACTTACTAGTGTCTAGTAGCTAGTAGGTAGTAGAGTATAGTTACTAGCAGCATGTGGGAAAGTAGCTCTACTCTACTTCCCCCACCACTAGCAAAATTGTCACTCTCCTGCACACTATACTTGTGTAAACGTGATCCGTCGGGAGTAGAGTAGAGTAGAGTTTCTGGTCGAGTAACTCTACTCATGTAAACACTCACTAGCGTCTAATAGCTAGTAGGTAGTAGAGTATAGTTACTAGCAGCATGTGGGAAAGTAGCTCTACTCTACTTCCCCCACCACTAGCAAAATTGTCACTCTCCTGCACACTATACTTGTGTAAACGTGATCCGTCGGGAGTAGAGTAGAGTAGAGTTTCTGGTCGAGTAACTCTACTCATGTAAACACTCACTAGCGTCTAATAGCTAGTAGGTAGTAGAGTATAGTTACTAGCAGCATGTGGGAAAGTAGCTCTACTCTACTTCCCCCACCACTAGCAAAATTGTCACTCTCCTGCACACTATACTTGTGTAAACGTGATCCGTCGGGAGTAGAGTAGAGTAGAGTTTCTAGTCGAGTAACTCTACTCATGTAAACACTCACTAGCGTCTAGTAGCTAGTAGGTAGTAGAGTATAGTTACTAGCAGCATGTGGGAAAGTAGCTCTACTCTACTTCCCCCACCACTAGCAAAATTGTCACTCTCCTGCACACTATACTTGTGTAAACGTGATCTGTCGGCAGTAGAGTAGAGTTTCTGGTAGAGTGACGCAGTCTTGTTGCTGTTTTGTTGACTTTGTTAGGATTTTTTGACTCTTATAAGGATACTTAAAAATCTAGGAATGACTCTCATTAATTTCCTTTTCTTTACAACAAAACTCATTTTGAGGAATTGAGGAGGAACACACAGTTTACAAACTATCATCAACACTCTACTATGTGTGAACAGTCGCTTGTTTAAAATCGGTAGAGTGGTCAAGAAAGTAGCTCTACTAGAGTGGTCTACTAGAAACTCTACTCTACCAACAACTCTACCCGTGTAAATCAGGCTTAATACCCTTTAGCTTATTTCAACAAAGGTTTAAACATTTTTCATAAAATTAGTTTTCAGGTTATGTTTCAAAAATTTAGATTTGAAATGGTTATTTGGCAAGAAACATGTCTTAAAATTATCATTAAAATACATCAATAATATAGATAATTGTTTAAAATAGGCGTGTGTATACTTTGAGTCTCTGAAAACAACTCACTGAATCATCTTCAAATTCATCTTAATTCCTTTCCAATTTAATAATGAACAAATTCAACTTTTTTATAGAACCTACAGAAATGGAGATTTTTATTTAAATACAATTTTTTAACTTAAATTGTTAATATTATATAATGTTGACCTCCAAATAGGAACAAGGTTTTGTATAACTTTAAAAACGTCATTAATTAAGAACCAATCTAAATAATAAAATTCCTCTCTAGACCAAAAGTATTTTATGTCTAATATATAAGAAATTTTCTAAAACAAAGGATAAGGCAGTTTTAGTATTTTCATAAAATTAATATAGCCGAGAAACTGAACTGATAAGCTTCAAAACACTATTCATATTATATATACAGAGTGTTTCACGAAGAAATGGAAAGAATTTCAGAACCAGTTCTACAGGTGAAAATAGTGAAAAAAGTACACATGAACATAGGTCCTGAAACGCTTTGTTTTCCATCTGTCGGCCATTTTGTATTTATAAAAATTAATGATTACTTTTGAAATTCCTAAGTTTTTTTTTTTAATTTGGTATATGCATTGTTTTACAAGTGTACCAAGATCCAAAACTTTACTATGTAAATATTTAAAAAGGTGACTGTTGAAATTTTTTAAAGTCAAATATCTTGAAAAACAAAAAATTTATGAGACGAAATATTTATATTTTTTAGTGACAAACAAAATGGGTTTTAAAAATTTTTCTGTACCTTGAAAATAATTAAGTTATCATCAAAAAACCTAAAACGAAAAAAATTGTCAAGAATACACAAAACACTATGATCCAAGAGAATCTAGTTGGATCTACACATTTTTTCACATAGTCTTGAGCTAGATCTTTCTCTTTCATATTTCCTATCTGGTCTCTTTTGACCAACTCTTGTTCTTTTTCAACCCTGACACTATTAGAATATTCGAAGGTCCAGGGTTCAAATTTAAGTTCTTTTCTTCTTTTTAGTATAAGGCAATAATGACTGAGAGAGTTTTCACCTTTAAAAAAAAGTTTGATGTTTTAAATTTTTTTAAATTTTTGTTTAGATATTAAGCATATAAAAGTTTAATGATCACTATTTTGAAACTGTTAGATAAAACATTAACATATATGATAAATATATTAAAAATTGTGATTATATTAAATGATACTTTATTAGACAGACAGATTTGTTCTTTATTGAAATAGGCAAAAAGTATAAAACATAGGAAAACACGTTTATTGAAACATATTTTGTTATTTTACATCTAGAATTCATTTCATAAATTTGGTACACCATAAATAAAAACCTTTACAATGCTTAAAAACTAAAAGTGCAGAGATATTGGAAAAATTTTCAAGCAAATAAAATGCAGCAGGCAAAAAAGGCAATTCTACTTTAAAACATCAAAATAATATCTTTGGAAATATTGGTAATTTCAGAGAATATTCATTCCATGCACAAATATTAACAGAAGTTACAAGATTGGCAATTATTGTACCTAAAGAGATAGGAGAAAGGTAAAGTTTTAAGGGGGGAATTAATGCCAAGGGATGATGAGGAGTAATTGTGAATGAATACAGAAAAGTTATGATGTGAAGTTGTGTTTATGTTTAAAAATGGTGCACAAATATTTTGTAGTTTGGTTCATTGGTTCAAGTTAACGAACTTTACATTTCATCAAAATCAGTAAAGACATTTTGAGAAATGTAAAATTTATTAATAGTCTTTATTTAGTGTTAACTCCCAAACAATTAAAAAATTGATTTCCATGTTTTTCTCATTAAATTTTGTATACAAACAAACAAATGCATTATTAGAAGCTCAAAATCCTTAAATACTAATTTTAACAAAATCAGTTCAACAGTATTTCAGAAATCAGTGCTAATGGAGAAAAAATTCAAAGAAATAGGTAGATAGACATTTTATATTATCCGTTTATTGATTTTTGATACAGTACTATTATCAAACAATAAAAAGAATTCTAATATGTTATATTTATAATTTTTCTACAGGGAGAGATTTATATTGGTTTGTAGCCTGATGATGCTACTTAAATGTACTGAAACATATGGTAAAATAAATATTTAAGTCGTTTATTTTAATAGGACATTAACTCTAAGTTTTTGTTCACTTCAAAAACTAATGACAGTAAACATTAAATAAAGTAGACCAAAAAGAAACCATGGGTATTGCCCATGTCAGTGTGAGACATTTTGTGCACCATTTATTGTTTTAATAAATTCATTATGTTCATCCATTGAAGTCTGTTTGTCAACAGCTCACAAGTCATTCAATACAATCAAAATAAAAAGAAACCCAGTACAAATAAAAATGACTTCTGCAAATTTGTTCAAATGGATTTTGGTCTATTGAGAAGTTTAAATAAATACCTTAATACATTCCTCTCCTGGATTGACATTTTTATGTCGATATTTAAACAAAAAATGATAAAAACACAATTTTATAAATATCTTATTTCCAGCTGATCCAAGGTCATAAATTTTTTTAGAGTTTTTTGTATATTCCCTGGATTACAAACAGTTCTAATACATGCAGATTACAAGCTGCACAAAATGAGTTAGTATAGATAATATTACTGAAAAATTGCTTCAACTGTTGCCATTAAAAAAAATGTTGTATATCATATTCAAGGAGATAAACTTAACATACATACTAAATTTTACTAAAATTCAATAAAAATTATATTTAGATTTATTTAGTAGTGTTAAACACACTATTACACATTTTACAAACATTGTCTAAAATAATCGTAACAGGTAAGAAAATGTATAAACCTGTATGTATTGAAATTTAAAAAACCCTAAAAAAATATAAAAAAATTAATAACTTTCCCCTTTAAAATGAAGTGAAGTTTGTATAATGACCCTACTTTTTCATTATGGTTAGTAGTGTTGAACTATACATTTGATTTACACAGTCAATCTATTTCGTTACACTGCCAATTATTAAACATGAGACATTGTAATTATCTTCAACAAAATTTCTTTTTAAATTTGGAAATAAGCCTATAAAATTACACCCATTTGGCAACATCTAAACTGGAAAGTAGACCAAAATATTAATAACTAATGGAAATGTACCAAATCTGAATTTCTCTCAATCCAGTAAAAGTATTAACTTATTAATAAATATAAAATCCGACTTTGCAAGTCTGTAGATCCTCATTTTGTTACTAAGGTAAATTTAGGGTAAAGCAACTAATTTTAAACTAAAAACTTTATTTTTTAAATTTTCAAGTTCGCATGTTATATACCGTACAGATTGTTTATCAACCAGC
This sequence comes from Aphrophora alni, assembly GCA_963513935.1. NCBI lineage: Eukaryota > Metazoa > Arthropoda > Insecta > Hemiptera > Aphrophoridae > Aphrophora > Aphrophora alni. Next base: position 35,832,771 of record OY740778.1, read on the forward strand.
TAAATTTTGGCAAGTGATTTTGGACATAAAAATAAATAACAGAGTTCTAATAAACATATATCCAAAAAAGATTTTTTCCACATTTCTGTATTTATTCAAAAACAAAGAATTAACTCTTAGAACAAACTACGATATCAATATCAAATATTGCAGATTGTTATACGGTATTAATTTACCCCTTTTTGTAGAAGAATAGCCTTAATTAGTACAATACTATACAAAATAAGAATTCTTGGTAATTTATTAGCAACACAACAGACACTTTTGGTCTTCCAATACTTAGCAGTTAATGTTTAAATCAGTTTAAATTGATTGCTTAGTAAATTACCAAGAATAATTTTTATCAATAGTTAAGTTATATTTCAACATTCAACAAAAATAAAGGTATGATCTTGTTAAGCATTAAAAGACCTAAATATTTTATAAAATTAATGGTTAATATCTTTCGGAGTTACATCTTATTAAAAAAAAAAAAAAAAAAAAAAAAAAAAAAAAAAAAAAAAAAAAAAAAATAGGAATAGATAAACATAAAACTAAGTAGTTTTGAACATATTTTTATTGGAACGTTTTTCTTTATTTTAATGTGACGCAGACAGATTGTGAAACACCCTGTATATGTTTGTGCCAAATTACTCCTATGGTAGGATCAGTGGATATTTCATAAATTTTGGTGGCATTGTTTCCATGATGGAGATGTAATTTCTATTTATAAATTCGCTAATGAACTTATTTTTATCCCAAGAAGATGACATTTCAACAATTAAATATTATCCTTCATTTTTTTTCCAAAATAAAAAAGACGAAATTAACTCAGTTGTTCGTTGCAACAGAGTCACTAGAATATTATTTTTAACAAATAAATATCTTATTGCAGAAATTGGACTTTACTTTAAAAATTTTGTCACAATTTCAAAAAATTAAAAACATTCGCTGGTATTTTAAAAGATGAATGGATTAAAGTTTCTAATACAGACCAAAACCCCTATAAATTTGCAGAAGATTTTGTTCACAGTTGAAACACATTTCAACTGAGCCAGGGTGTGATACAACAACCTAGGATGGATAAGGTTGGGTTACCAGGATCTCGACTAACCTCCATAGTTTCGATTGACGAGTTGATCACGATCACATTCGGCTTCAGAGATCTCGTTACTTTCCTTTGAATCGTTTGCAGAGTTGCTGGAGTCATGGTTGCGAGGTGGAGGTGGAGGTGGTTCTGGGCTACTAGACAGAGGCAGGTTACGAGCAGAACCTAAAAAATTAAGATTTCAATATTAATACATTCATACAGTAGAAGAGTGATTGTAGTTGTACAAGAAAAAATGTCAAAAAAATAAGTCTTAATTCCCCACACAAATTGTATTTTGTCTTTTTAATTTAAACAAATAAAATAATCTTCTCAATACAACCGTTATTTCGTATTTCAATTCAATAGAAATAAAATAAGAAAAATAATGCCTATTACTTATATGGTAAAGTGATATGCCAGCGTAAAATTTTCAGGTCTCGTCTCCAATATGTACGCTTGGCCTGTTTTCTATGGTTTTCAGAAAAATATTTTAAAGTAAAATAATAAAATAAAAATCATGAAACATCTAACTGCACACTCTCTTAATAACAATAAAGGTTAGATTTATGTTATTTACCAATTGATTTAACTTTAATGTAATAGCAGATATTTCTTGTTGAAACTCCATATTCAAGGATAAAATAAAGCAAAAGCTTAAAGTTTCAAATATTTAATAGTATAAATGAGCTACAATTGTTTCACCTTGCGGCATCGTCGGGCAACTGATAATTTACAGGTATAGACAACTATTTAAACATAAGTACAGGAAACTGAAATACAATAGAGAAATAAGGGAAAATGTTTAAACTTTTACATATAGAGAATAAAAGCAATAGATTAAATAATTTAGAATGTTTAGAAATAAATAGATCTATTTCACTTAGGCCTATTCTCAACTTAAATGACCAAATTGTATTAAATTCGTCACCTCTTCTAAAACCCATCCATAACATAGTTCATTAACCTTTATCTACCTGCTAGGTCATCCCCCTACCTTTCCCTTATTTCTCTATTGTATTTCAGTTTCCTGTACTTATGTTTAAATAGTTGTCTATACCTGTAAATTATCAGTTGCCCGACGATGCCGCAAGGCGAAACAATTGTAGCTCATTTATACTATTAAATATTTGAAACTTTAAGCTTTTGCTTATTTTATCCACCAATTTTTGAAAAATGTCTTCAAGTTTGTTGGAAAATGCAACGGTAGAACTAGTATGACAATACGTTTATTTATTGATTATAACACTACTATAAGTATAAATCTTATTCAAAAATACAAGTAATAGATTACAAATATGTATAAATAATAAAAACATTAAAAAATTGGTATATAAAGCTGTTAACAAAAATGATTATTTATATATACCTTATCGCTCAATGAATAAAGGTGATATCAAGACACTGGAAATAGTGCAAATGCACATTAGTTATTCAGAAAGAACTCCACATATACACATCATCTACTAACCTTATAATGATTATATTTATTTAAATACAAGTTAACAATTCTTACAAACAACTTTCTGTGTCAAAAAAGTTAATTTAATTATTACATCTCCATATTTTCTATAGATTAAATAACACTGCCTAAAATCCAGTTGCTCAAGCAAAGTAGGCAGTCGGTCTATACTTAGGCTTAGCCTTAAAAGGGTTAATTTAAATTGTGTCCGTGGTACTACAGATAGTTTGATAAATGTTGGTGTAAGACCATAAGAAGTAATGAAACAAGAAGACCAATACCTGATTATATTTTTAAATTATATTTGTTACATTTGAAAACATAAACACGAAAACGGAGCTCTGCGTACTTACCTACACTTCTTCTACCGACAGAATTGCGACTTCCGTAATGATCATAAGGAGCTCCATAGGGCGAGTATTGGCTACCATATTGATCCTCTTCAGGCTGACAATTGGCAGGATCATCATATTCAGGAGAGAACGTTGAGTTAGGACCTCCTACTCTGGAGTAGCGGCCGTTTGCTCGAGGCTATAGAAAAAAAACATTATATATTAGATAACAGAATTTATTTTAAGTAAACAAAAAAAAAGTAGCTGATTTGCAAATTTAACAGAGATATTAAAGAAAATGTGTTTATTAAAGTAGGTATCAGTGTTAATTAGCACTAATTTTCAAATAATTAGATGATAGAATGCAAAGAAATATAGAAGAGCACAATATAACAATTTTTATACATAACAATGTTTTGAACGTACAAACACGACTATCCTCATGGGGGAGTTGAGACGTCTGGACTCTTTTGGGATTAAAATAGCTTACTCCTCAACAGCTTAAATCTAAAAATTGTAAAAATGTTTTGAATCATCAAACAATAACAATCTATTTGGAAGAAGTGTGCTAAATCAGAAGTCTAAATAGTGTTTAAGTACCCTTGCCATTCTACTTAAAATGTTTGGTTTTATATATTCTACAAATGGATTTGTTGAGAAACTAAAATAAACATTGCACAAACTTTTTCACTCATCCAAATCCAAATAAAATGCAACTAAAACTATTTGTCACTAAAAATCTCACTTTGATAGTTATCAGTCAAAAAGTGACTTCATCAGACTTTAAAAAAAAAAACCTTTAAATAGGGCCTAAACCTGCTTTTCTTCTCCCATAAACACATCCTCAGTATAAATTGCATTGATTAAACTCAATCAGTGATGGCGATCAAAGTACATTTTTGCTTTCTACTGGTTATTCTTGATCATGACATTATTTTGCTTGTAATTTTAGGTGTAAGTTTTGGTCCTTTTAATCTTCATAATGCACACAAATTTGTACAAAATTGATACAGCCCTATTTTGCAACAAATCGCTACATTTGTTATTTTATAACAGCCAACACCCCAATGGCAGATTTTTTCGTTTTTACTGATAACTCATGAACCGGAATTATTGGAGAGATAACAAACAATACAATTTGTCTGGGTCCTTACTTGAGTAAAATCTGATTAAAATCATTAGATCCGATTTTGAGAAAATTATATTTTTGTTTTTTTTGGCAGCTATCCCAAAATCTTGAGTTATAAAGAAAAAGATATGGAAAAAAATTTGATTAAATTTGGCTTCCACATCAAATTTTATTAAAATCTGTCCAAGCATTTAAAAGCCCATTGCACATGTAACAGACATCAGGGATATCAGCAAAAATTCAACATCAATTTTCCACCCATCAAAACTTTCTTTATTCTACGTATATGTGAGATAGTAAAATTTTCCGTAATTTTATGACAGTATTTAAAGCTTACGCTTAACTTATAAGCAGTGTGCTTGTACTTACCATCGACTGAGAACCACTACGATGATGGACATGACCATTAGCAGGTATCCCATTGGGTCCCATTGTACCAGAATGTCCGTTCTGATGTGGAAATGTTTGAAACTGCACAGCCTTAGATGGATCCATTTCTTCACGGAATCCAAGCAGGTGGAACGTAGCGTACGGACATATTTCATCTTCCATACCTCAACAAGCAAGGATTTTACTTATATTTTGTACAACGTATCAGATGATGAACAGAAAATATTTGTTTTCTAAAAATTAATTTTTGTTAATAAATTAGTATGATTTATGAATAATTCTACTGAACACAAGTAGACTACAAAGAATTGAATATATTAAACTGGATTCAGTTAAAGTGTTTATTATTGTAGAAACAACCACAAAATTGTAACATTTTTGACATCCAGATAATCCATTTTTCCCATGGCTGGTGAACAAGGAGACACACATTAATCCATTTAAGACTGGTGAACAAGACAAGAACTTTTACATTGTTTTAGGCTGGCTGCACACTACAGCGATATGATGTTTATCAAATGATCAAAGATACTAAATACTAAAACAATGATAGACACTGAAAGTTTCCAATTCTTATTGCAACTCGTGACACCTTCCTTTGAAAAATGTGATTCCCATGTCAGCATTACTTGTACTGACCATCATCGACTCTAGAGAAGCGATGTTGACCTCAATGGTTTTACACCATAATATGCTCTGAAAATATACCTCTAGATAAACCTAACCTAACCTAACCTTGCTACTTTGAATTATTGTATATACTGAGCGAAGAGATAAGCAGATCATATCTTACGATAAATTTCGTTATCGTATTAGTGTACACCTATTTAGCCACCGCAACACAGTTTAAATACGCACTAGTGTTACCTATCTAATAAGATAATTATCGTATACAACCTTATAATATGTATTGTATCGTTCTAGTGTGTAGCCAGCCTCAGATAAAATGTTATAACTTGTTCCATCCAAAATTTTGGGATATTTTTATTAGTTTCCTTGTACCTAGAAGACTAAGGATTGCTCAGTCAGACGGAAGGAAGACGGCGTAACAATTTTATATTTTGCTGTTATTTAAAAAAATTTCAAAACTAAGTCAACATCAAACAAAAATGAATTTTTGAACATAAAACCAAAACATAATCATGATTAAAATTTAAATATGATACAAGATTTTTAATCTTTATAAATTATAATATTATATCTGCTTGGATCTGCATAATAGTTGGAGTAAAATCTTCTGCCAATTCTAACATTTACACTTGTCAACATGTTTCGGAGTTCTCCATCTTTAGATTAGTTTGTAAAGGATTCGTCTATATATAAAGCTTTACAATGCCCTCTTCCACCAGACTCCACCTCCAGTGTTATTTACTTTGGTGGATTTACTAACTTATTTCTTTTTCTTTAGCATTTTTAGGTTTTGGAAAATTACTTCCGATTGGTTATAAACTTCCTTGTTAATAATATTTTCTCTATTCGTCATTAGCTTAAAATTTCCATATTTTTCATTTTAGTTAGACATCTTCCTTTGTTGCAGTGATGTAATAAGCTCAGAGAATCTGTCGTTTCACATGGGGTATGACACTCTTTCAATAAATGAGTAGTGTAATTTTAATCTCTCTTTTCATATTTATATGACATAATATGTTTCCTAAATCTCGTTTTTAACTTGCGTCCCGCTTGACCCCTATATGTTGTGTTGCATTTAGATATTATTTCATACATTCCATTTTTATCATATTTTTCATTTTCTTAACAGACGAATCCAGAAGGTTCGAAGATGTATGAACTCAAAAAACCCTTGACAAATATAAATAATAACACAATGCTAGGATTGGCAGAAGATTGTACTCAAACTAATTAATATATATATATATATATATATATATATATATATATATATATATATATATATATATATATATATAATTTAAATTTTTGAGACTAAATTCTTTCAGAAAATAATTTTGAGAGGTTAAGTTCAATTTTGAATCTGAAATTTGGAATGCATGTTGTTTGTACTCAATACAAGCAACATTATTCCCAAATTGTAACAAACTTCGCAACTGTAAAAATACACAATTAGTTTATAATTCTCTGTTTGAAGTTATTTTTTAATGATGAAAGTTCAATTTTATTATTATACATTTTTCGGACATTTGCCATCATTTGTGTGTTAAAAATCAAAACACAAATTTTTTTAACACACAAATGATGGCAAATGTCCGAAAAATGTATAATAATAAAATAGTTTATAATTGTTTATTCTTTTGGTTTTTATTTTTATAAACAATAATAACAATTGAAAGTCACGAATTACATAGATGTATTCTAGATCTCACAATGAACATTTTAACAGAGATTGCATTAAAATATATTAGATCCCAAGATATTACAAAAAGAACCCCTATTTTATATCCTTAAATGTTATAAACTGTGTTCCGAATATTTGTTACACTACAGAATGAAATTGTATAATTGTCTTAACCCCAAACAAGAAAAAGAAATTGGACTCCCTTATCGAGCAATTATCAGATTGTTTTGTCAATAATAATACTCCAATATATAAACAAGTTAATGTTCCAAAACTACTTCAGATAAATCTTTTGAAAATACTTTGTATGAAATTTGTTTGTTCTCTCTTCCTAAAAATAACAGTTTTGTGTACATACAAACAAATATATAAACTACTTATTCAATTATAAAGACAATATATAAAAAGTAGAATACTAAATATGTTACATGCTAGGAACATGCAGATAAAAACAATTCAATGATGAAGAACGTACCTGATTTTTTTACAGCATCTTTTATAGTTAGCCTTCATAAGTAAAATATGAAACCATTTTTAGGCTAAAAGTATATTAGGGCTAATAGAGTTTGTTTAGTATTGTGCGGATAGGTCATACTGTTCAATTGTTGCACAAATTTGGCAGGGAATTTTCAACCATCAGCCCTGATTTAGGGCTAAAATCAGGGCTAAAAAAAATTATTTCTGAATTTTAAAGAGATGGGTTCGTTTGCAATACTTTGAAAATCGTAACAAACTAAAGGCAAATGTTTTATTAACTTTTTAAAGGAACTGACAGTGGACTTTAATGAAGATGGAATAAAGAAGCTGTTGAAAAAATATCAAAAATATCTGAAAGTCAATGATGATTATGTTGAAAAATAAATTCCCCCCCCCCTTATAATAAATCAGTTTTATCTTTTAATGTGTTCTTTTTATTTCAAAATGGATTTTAATTTTTTTTAAATACTTTGTACATGTGATGAGTAATTAAAAATAAAAGATGACAAAACCTGAGAAGTTGCATGAAAATCAAAATTACCGTACTTTCACACCTTTTAGTTTTCTCTGAAAAATTACACAAAAATCCTATCTTTGTTAGGCAAAATAGCTGTATATTGTTACCTGATCTATGATACATAGTTTCATCAGATCCTGGACAAGGAGGCAACCTCCCTCTACCAGAATGTACACTTAGTTCCTCGTACATATGTCTGCGTGGATCCCACGTTGTATGTCCTCTGTAGGAGCCTGTGTGGTGACCTAACGTACAAATACTTTACAACAACCATTCTGCAGAAAGAAATGTTAAGAGCAATATTATCAAACTGAAAGTGTTTAAAACATTCCCGTAAATGTGTTTGTGTGATAAACAATTATTAACATAAAAATCCTAGCTATTGCGATCTTCTACATGGAAACAATGACATCCTTACTATGAAATGTCCACTGATCAAACCAATAGGAGAAACTTGCTATGATTTGTCACTTATTATAAAATATATGTTTTAGTAAACTATCTAGATCCGAGCAAATTTTATCTGACCTTCTTTGTTAGGCAGGACCAATACGAGGAAGGTAGTACCGTTTGTTACACTCGAGAAAATATATGGTTACCATTGGGAAACCTCTGTGTAGCAAATTCGGCTTCAAGAAGACACGGCAGAGCACTTGATCTTTGAGTGTGACTCTTTTGACTAGGAAAAGACTGAGACCTCTATATCTTTAACAAAGGGATAGACAATCCCTAACCTAACTTTGTCACGAAGATTCTGCGCTTCATAGAGCTTACAGTTCATATAACTTACGCCATCTCCCGTTTCATAACATACTGACAACATTCAAGCGCACAGCAAGAGTGCATAAGGACCTCAGAGACACGGCACCACCCTGAAATTTGAATAAGTCGAAGCGAGGAGCCCGTCACACATACCTTTACTAATTTAAAATATTGCTCAAAAACATTTCTATAATAACATTAAAACATAAAATAATTAAATTAAAATAAAGCAAGGTTTAAAAACTACATCTAAAGGGCAATACGTGAAGATAAGAACAATCTATGATGATGAAATGTATGACAGAACTTAAACAACTTAACAGTTAAATAAACTTATAATCTAATTAAAAATAAATAAAATTAATTCCTTTAAAGAAACAGAAATTATTAAATTTCAAGAAAAATTCAAATACTTCTTCTGAACTGACAAAATGTTTAGACCTTATTACAGTAACTATTTGTTTCTAGTTATAGGAATTATAATTATTGCAATCTTAATTGTAAAACTTAGGACTGTTGTGAGACCATGACAGGTAGATAGTTAAAGTTTGTGCATGTAGGTATATGTTAACAAGGTGCAACACAAATCCCCGCCTCTCCTTCTAAGTGTTCAACAAGTGAGTAAAGAATGAGCTTTTGTTTATCTTTATAACTGGAATAAATAAATATTCAGCTTGACTTGTAAGATGTTTTAAAATAAACTTGCACACAATTTCTCACGGATATTGAATCAAAAGTGTTTTCAAGACAATATCGCCATCTCTTTAGTGATGTGACAGAGAGTAATATGTCTTACACTTTAAAATCAACTACAAAATTAAAATAATAAACCTATCGAATGATGTATCATTACAAAAAGATTAATCAATAGAGAGAAAAGTAGCTATGTTGGCTCTTGCTAAAATGGTAGCCGTTAGAAATTTTTAAATTGTACTACACCCTCTCCTCTAAATTTTACTTAGGTTAGCAAAACCCTGTTGGCGTTCTTGGCCACAGAGAAATAATTTTGTTTGGGATAAAATGGAATCGTAAAAAAATAAGTTGAATTGCACCTCATTGAAAAGCTCCATTAATATAGAAGACAGTGTTGCAAATCAAATTTCATCTAGTCTACCCTGATAAAAATGGCTATTTATAAAACAAAATTAAGCTCCTTGCAATATGTTTACAATTACTGCTGAGCTTAAGAACAATATGAAGAAGAGTAGTTTTACTTTTTGTAAATTTTATAACATTGTTAATTTTTAATATAGATTTCGTTTGTTTGTTAAGGAAAAAAATCTGATTATTGTTTGGAAAACAATAGATATCACCACCATTTAACAAGACAATGTATACTTATAGCTATTATGTTTGAAATTATTTGGCTAAAAACAAAATTTATCCTAAGGCAGAGGTTTTTTAAGTCAGAAAAATGTTCAATTAGTTGGTCAAATATCATATTATTTGTTAAATTTGGACAAAACAAAAAAGAAAAAAAGCTATCGACCTTACAGTAAGAACAAAATTTTACAGAAGTAATGTTACATTTGTCGTTCATTTTACAAATTAACTTCTTTTAAATGTCAACTTATAGATAAAAATAAAATTAAAAATTTAGAATAAAAAATAATTTTAAATAAATAAATAATGAATGATGAGATGATCATGAGCAACCAGGGCAGGGCGTGCAACGTCCGAAGCATTGACAAAGGGGTTAGGTTGTTTAAATCGCTTACTTATAGCTGTACCTCGCTTAATCCTATCACATGTATTATAGTTGGAACCAGGCACTGGTGGAAGTTTGCGATTTGGTGGAGCAATGTAGCCAAGTTCGTCTCGTAGATCTGGACGACGTTTGTCGATCGTATTACCTCCTACCATAGACTGGTTGTAGACAATGTCATCTGGAAAATAATGAAATGAAATGCAATAATCTCAAAGATATTTGTTAGAAATGAAAAATGGAAGAATGTTAACTATACAGGATGTTCAGAATATATCGTGCCAAACTTTAAGTGGTAGTTTATATGAGTCAAAATAAAGAAAAACATTCCCTATAAACATATATTCGGAAACACAATTTTTCCATCTGTCGGCCATTTTGTATAAAAAAAATTCTAGCTTTAAAAATTGTAGAAACTTTTTAAACAAATTATTCATTGTTTATTTTTATACATCAACAATAAAAAAAATTTAGCTTATCAACTGTAGAAATGGTAACGTTTGAAATTTTTATTGTTGAATATCTCTAAAACCATTAACTTTACGAAAAATGTAAACAATTGCCATTTTGAAAATTTAAGAGATAAAGTTTTGATTCTTGATATACTGATAAACCAATACATAAAAAATGTGTACACTAAATGTCAAATTAAAATCTTAATCATTTCAAAAATTATAATAATTATTTTTTAAACAAAATGGTTGACAATAGAAAACAAAGATTTCCGGACATATTGTTACAAGAACATTTTCCTTTATTTTGACCCATATAAAGTTTGCACAACATTTTCTAGAACACTCTGTATAATCAGATGAGAATATATTAAAGAAGTTGAAAGTATTAGGACTTCAAAAATTTTAATTGATAGAATGACAGTGCCAATTACGAAACAAGTAATTTTGGTCTGGCAGGAACATTTCATTGCTTAAATCAGTTTCAGGGAGATTTTAAAAAGTCCCTATTTTAATTTCGAAGTGATTTGATATTATCAATTTAAGTTGTAAAAGGCACCTTATTTTAGTTTACTCGTATATCCACTTTCATACCTTCTAAGAAAAAAATTGTTTTAAACAAATTTCTTCATTATTAAATTACAAATAAAACGAAATCAAGTTGATGTTACATTAACCTCAAAAGTTACACATCCCTATTTTAAACAATTAGCTAGCTATAAATACTTATATTATTGATGGATTTTAACAAAGTTTTGGGAAAAATTGCTTTATTTGAAATTTAACAACCATGCTAAATATTAAATCTAAATATTTTAAACATAATTAATAAAACATATTTTTTCCAAAAAAAAATGCAAAGCTTTATAGAAATAAGCAAAGAGGGCATAGAGACTTTAGAATTGTAGTTTTTTTTAAATAATTTGCATTGTAAAATTGAGAATAGTCAAATCAATGTAAGTAACTTTAATAGGTAAATAATAAAGCAATTGAAATTATTGTTAATTTCAAATCGTGTTCTCCTTCAAAGAGGGACAAATTTTGAGTAGCTTTGATATATATCAATGAACTCTTTTACTTGACTAAAAGTATTGTTAGTTTTAATTGAATGCAGACAAAATCATTTCTTTGTAATAGAATCATCATGTTACAATTTCAATTACAGTCAATATTTCTTTTAAGTGATAAATTTATGTATTGAATGCAATGCATATAAATTATAAAGTAACTCCAAAACTCTTAATAACTTATAAAAAGATTTAAATTTCTACTGTAAAATAAAAGTTAAATTTAATAATATCAAATCTACATAAAAATAAATACTAGTATAAACTTTTTAATGTTTTAAAAATTTCTTTCTAAACTCTAAATTTTATTTCTATTTTAGAAGATGTGAGGCAAATTCAACTAATTAGGTATATGGAACTGACGTCAAAACACAAAGTATCCTTTTTGGTTTTTTAGGACCAAAAAGTCCTTTGGTTCAAAGGACTGCAGGTGTTTATATACAGTTACAACTATAACAAATATTGTAGAATGGCAAATTTGAAACACGAGTGAAATAATATTTATTGTAAGTTATTTAAGTTCATTTTATTGCTATTCCTAGTAGTTTCTTAACTTCTTCTGATACGTTTAGGCGACCTCCATTTCTAAAAACTGTTTATGAAATGCATAGTTTCTCAAAGAAATCATTTTATATTACCAACCTAACCTCATCATTTCCTTTATTCATACACATAAATACAGACTTCAGGTTTTTACAACTATCATCATCAATATTAAAATTGGATTTCTGGGCTGCATGCTGCATCATTTTTTCCGCCAACGATTCATTATTCAACTATATTTCAATGTGTTTTCTTGAGGCGTCTGATACATTCATTGCTAGCATAGAAACAAACACAGCCCACTTGTGCAGGCATTTATATAGAATTGTGTTGCTGGAAAGCAAATCAATTGACTCTAATTGACTGTTCATGTTGGACCAATCGGAAGTCGTCAATGCTGGTGATCACAGAAACTTGTATAGTTTATCTTTATTTATATTATCAGAATTTTTAAACATTTTGTTTACTGTAACAATCTCTTTGACAAATAGTTTTGATGCAACAAATTAACCACAAGTTTAGTGACAATATACATTCTGCCAACAACATGTTCATTACTAACTACTTCATATTTACAATTTTGTCAACTCAAATCTATTCTTTTAGCTTAGTTTATCTTTTAAGCAATGTATTTATCATTATCGTACTTGGTACATTGATCATTACTTCAATACAGCTTCAAACCATCTTCCATCACATGAAAATACAATGACAAATACACTCGTGACTAGTTTTAATCATTTTTAAACTTTAAATTTGCCCTCAGAATTTAATCACCTGAGGAGGCACATGAAAGTATGGCTATCGTTGTATGGAGGATAGGTTAGGTTGGGTTGGAAAAATGAATTTGACGAAAAGCCTGAAGCAATTCCCTGTGTGAAGTGTATCGACAGGTTACTTAGGAAATATGTAACACATTATTTATTGTGTACACAATTAAAAGTATTGGACAGTGTGAATTGTCCATAAAATAAAAGTAGATTAAGGTGCTTTGTAAGTTGAGGAAAGGTATATTTGGGAGAGATGGGCTCTATAAATTAAACCAAAGGAAGACATTCAAGCTAACAAAACTGAAAATGCATGTCAACACCTCAATTTGGTGTCCATGAACTTAGTGCAGATATGTAACATTCAGCACTCTTCACTAATCTCCTCGATAGAACCATAGATAGAGTTCCTTAGCTTAGCACAAGGAATACCATTCTGAATTCTTGTTCTAAGTGACAGGGTTCCTAACAGCAAGGAAGATGGTTTTCAGTCACACTATCTGCTTATCAGTTGTGATTACGAAGATGTAGGCATGATGTAGTTGTAGGAGACGTGTCTTTCAGTGGCCTTCTTCTAGGCACCTCCAGACACAGCTGAAAATATGTAGATGCATGGAGAATATCACTTTTGCACATTTATATCAGTTTGGAGTAAGTAGCAGAAGAAGATGTTTAATATACCGCAGTCAGCTGTTAAACTCACTAACAATATATTTTAAGGTAACTTCCATCCTTCACGTGACATGTCAACAACACCTCAACTTGGTGTCAATGAACATCATGGGGGTATGTAATGTTCAGCACTCTTCACTAATCTTATCGATAGAACCATGGATAGAGGTCCTTAGCATGGCACATGGAGTACCTTTCCTGAATCCTTGTTTCTAAGTGATAGGGTTACTAACAGAAAGAGAGGTGAGATTATTAGTGAGTAAAAATTTCACACTATTGGAAGTATGGAAGTGTAGGACTTCCCCTTTCTTTATGGAAGATGAAAAAAAGCTGTTAGAGTCATTCAAGCACTCACAGTGAATGAATCAGACTCCTCAAGAAAGCATTGAGAAAGACCATGGAATAGAGTTGAAGCATAAGGAATTAACATTAAAAAAACAATGCAGCGCACAGCCCAGAAAATTAAGTTTTAATATTGATATTGTATACTTAGTTCATGCGGATTATGAAAAACGACTCCTTTGAGGGACAAAGCAATAAGTAAATAGCTTTTTAATATGAGAGTTCATCTGAAATGTGTCAGCTGGCGTTAAAACATTACTAGGAATGAACGTAAATTATAAAAACCAACGTGTTGATTATTTCCCAAATCTATATTAAGCTGCAATTGTAAAACAGAACTGCCCCCCCCCCCCAACTATAGTACAGTATGTAAAAATGGAATATGTACTTGAAATATGAATGAATGAAATAAAAAATGAATGTAACAATGGTACTAAAAAATAGGGATAACTGAACCTAAATAAAAGTTAAAAACAAGACTTATAATTAATAAAAGAATAATACAAAAATCTTATTAAATATTCAAAAACTTTAATAACCTACGTATAATTTAAGGTTGCTTACTTGATTTTCCAATTTATTTTATCTACTTAAAATCGTTTACAACATTCAAACGTCTTTTTAAAACCCATTAAACACATTTAAAACATCTATTTGTAAATTTCATGTCTAGCTCATGTGAATATTAATTATGAGTAACTCCTCTATTATTTTCAACAAAATCAAAATTAATCAGTTTAGTTGTATTAAACTTTAAAATTTTGTGTCATGAAAACTACTCATCCTTGACATAATCCATATCAAGATCATTCCAAAAAGCCTGTGGGTTCTCATAAAATCATCTAAAATCCTATATCAAAATTTTTTGAACCATTATAATACTATGTAATTTCCTTATTATGTAATTATAATTAACATATTATCCCATCCCAAATAAAAAAACTATACATTATTATTTATACAATAGTTTTCATTTATACATTTACTATTAAATTTTGTTGTCCAAATTATCTATAATTAATTTTCTTTTCACTGTGTCAGAATCAATGTTATACATTAGGAAAATTGTAGCTTTTTCATACCAGTACTTTCAAAATTTCCCTCTGATTTCTAGTAATTGTTGTTAAAGTTAAACTATTATTTTTTTTTTACAAATGTTTACAAATTCGGCTTAATTGAAGAAGTGTTTTTTATAGTATTAATAATATGTATACAATATTAAAATTGAAAATTTAGTTAATTTTATTTGATTTTGATATATTTTTTAAATAATTTATTACCAATAATTAGTTTAATGTATTGTCTTAAATTCACTATTCACATATAAAATTTGGGAAATCAAAGTCCAAAATTTTAAATTTGTTATTTATATCGTAGATATATGCTGATGTACAAAATACAAAACAAATAGTTACAGTGACATGTGAGTAGTGCAAAATTAATGAGCGAGTCTTTACTTTAAAAGTGTTGGAAAACACCTTCTGATTTAAAGCATCACCTAAATAATGTTGTAGGCATCACACAAGCCTATAACCAAATAAACTGACGAACTGAATGAAGCGTCTAGGTTTCTGAAACCATTTCATAATTCCTTACATAGAAAGAGTTTTTTTTTTATTCATAAGAGTTTTTTTTTTTTAAATCTATACTGCTGTTTTGAGCATTTTGTAAAGTTTCTTCCTACACCTAAAATTGCTGACTGGAATTTTTCTGAAGGTCAAACAATATGGCAATTATTTATACCTCGATGTATATAATTTTTTTGAAGGTTAAACAATATGGCAATTATTTTTACCATGATGTACACAAGTGAAAATAATATTTTAGTCAATAGACCAAGAAATACTAAAACTATTGTAAAAAAGCTAGTCTGTGAACTTTTTGATTGTTGATAAGTTATGGTAGTTAGAGAAATTATGAGAAGAAAAGTGCCTAATGAACTTAATAACAAAAAAGCATTTAACTGGGGCTCCAACTCAATAAATTTTGGGAGCTTCAGCCTTGTAGACTCATTAAATAAATATAGCAAATAACTCACTAATAAACAAGTAGTGGGGTAAAGAAAAAATTAAAAACTTTAAAATATTGTAAAGGAAAACTTAAAAATAATTAAACTAAATTATGCTATGAGATGAATGATGAAATTTGACATTACATATGTCACCTCTGAGACGTGTCTGTTCAGGACCTCGTGAGCGTCTTGCAAATGCAACACAGATCACAACAATGCCAACTACAATCACCACAATGGTCGCACCGACAGGAACGATAACGTTCAAATCTACCCAAGCGGGGATCCAAGGAAAGAAATGATGAACAGTCGGTATTCCACCTCGCAACGGTGGAGCAATCGTACCTGAAATTAAAACAAAATTAAAAACAAACTGCTTACCTTTATGTTGGTCTCCTTTCCCACGTAAGAAACACATGACAATAATTGCAACAATTATAACCAAGATGGCCGAAACAACGGGTACGACCAGATTTAAGTTAGCCAGAATGATTAGGACTGGTGAGTCTGGATTAAATCCATTGTTTCCCATCCCATCTGGGATCTCTCGTGCTGGCGCAATAGTACCTGAAACCATCAACCATTTTTGTTATTCGTTTAGTAGTATTAGAATGTATAAAAATTGAAATAGTGATTGGGTTTCAAGTACTATTGTTCCAAACACATATTAAATAATTTAAAAAATTATATTAAGAAAATTACAATAACTGGAGAGAATATCAACACAGTAAATTGATTGTATTAAATTGTTAACATTTTTTAAATCAGCTGACCACAATGTACAAACCTTTACAAATAGGCCTACACTTTTAGTGCTGACTTCTGATTGTTTTAAAGAAAATATTAGAAACAAAATCAAATACCATCACTTACCTCCTGTGATTGTAAGAGTAGCAAACTCGTATTCGGCGACAGCAAAGCCAGCGTTGTTGTGCGCAGTTACTCTCAGATGATACCAGTTAGCAGGATCCAAGTCCAACACTACAAAGTTGCCGCCTGGTTTTACATTGTTTGAAACTTGATTCCATTCCATTTGCATTCTGTAAACACAAAAGGCATTGAAAACTAAAAGTACAAGATTTTATCAAACATTTCTTAAAGAAAATAACACCTGATATAAAAAATTTAACATTTTGAATACACAAACTAGAAATTTCGCAAATTATCATGAATTTAAAAATATTTTGACCATCTTATAGCATTTATAGTTCATGAGTTGCATCATAGTACTTACCAGCTCCATCATACAATGTAATACGAGCAGATCCTCTAAATGTAATGCCCAAATGTTCTTCTCTTGGATCTTGTAGAAAACGTTAAATTGTATCGGTAAATCAAATTTATTTAAAACCACTGTTAGATACATTTTCTGAAAATTATCATTGTGTAGATAATTACTTTCTTGATGTCGCTAGATGTATTAATCTTCAATCGCTTTGCTCATGTCAGTGTTCCGACCCTGGTGGGCCTTAACCCATTGGCCTAGACATACGGAACTGCTCCGTATAGTCTCCGAGCGGCCCACTAATAGACATACGGAACTTCTCCGTGTCCCGGAAACCAACGTTCTTTATTAAGCGTAGGTTTGACTGGTTTGACGTAGTTTCGAATAAATGTGTTAGATGACAGCAGCATCCAATGAGAATGTTTCTTTGCATTTTATTATGAAAATTACGATTAAAATGTAATTAAATTGCACTTTTTTATGAGCTGTGTTCACACGCAGTCCCAGTGAAACCTTACAACGCTTGTGATATAAACTATATTTATTCAGTTTATAATACGATATCGTTATTATACTTTTAGAATATTTAGATTACTTGATGTTGGCAACACTTGTAAGCAACGTATCAAATAAACAGATGACTTCTGTGTTCTGATTAGGTTATAAACATTTGTTTTGTTTACTGTTTTAGTGAATACTTACGTTGTGCTGTGTTTCGTAAATAAAAAATATAGAAAATCATTATTGTGCGAAACTTATATTTGTTATAGAGAGAATTTAATTTAGAATAAAATGGTGAAAACAGAACTAAAATCACAATTACGAATCATAAGTTATTTATATTTTTTTAATAATGTACAAAATCAGCCATTTTAATTGCTAGTTTAGGGTCAAGCAAAGTTTCCGAAAAAGGCTAGGCCAATGGGTTAAAGTTGTATATATGTGAAGATGTTACCTCAGTCCTCACGGATCTCATAACTATACAGTTACCACATTTCTTTGGGAGGTCAAGGTTTGATATTACATTTTTAACAATACCTTCACTTTTATCATCGTAGAGAGGTGGGGGTTGGTATTATTACATAGAGAATGTAAATTTTCAAATTTATATCTAATAATATATTGCATTATACGTTGAATAATAATGTGAACAAAAATTGTTTAAAATGACCACTATTTTGACATTTTTAATTTGATTTTTCTGAATTTCAATAGTTTTCTATATACAAACAGTATGACCCCCTATAACAAATTTCATGTTCTTATCTTAATTTTTGTATCCGCTATTATAGTGGTTATATACAAACACCAACAATGGTGGATGACATTTCGAAAAAAAAAAAATCAGTTTCCTAAGGCCTTTTGAAATGTGTAGGTCAAAAAATTGTAGTCAAAAATTTTGTGATTACCTACCAAACTTAGCCTATACTGAGTAGCTAAAATCAAGAAGAGAAATTGCAAAAAAAACACGATTTCTAAAGTAATAAGTTTGGTATTTTGAAATAATAAAAAAAAATCTTTCTAAATTTCCCTGATATTTCCTGCACTTACTTTTTCTTATGTTCAATAACAAAGTACATCATAGGACATCCTCCGTCAGACCAAGCACTCAGATGTAATGTAATGGAGTTAGTAGATACTTCAATAAATCTGCTAGCTTCAGGGATGATAGGTTTGGATCCCTTCGTTCTTGTATTCAAGATGTCAGACTCATCACCTGTTCCAATACTGCCAACAAAACAGAATATTAGAAAAATTGAAAATATTTATGAAATGAAATTTTAAGTAAATGTACATGGCATGTTTAAAAAACACTGCTTTCGTTTTATTATATTTGCCTATAATATTTTGGGGAACAAACTTACTAAACACCACTGTTTTGAATTAGAGGCATACCTAGTAAGAGTAATAGCCAAACTAGTGTACTGAAAGAAGGCAAAAACTATTGTATTAGTTGGCGAGTATTGTAAGCTAAAAGATATTGTATGCATCTCTGACAGGTTGATGTAAATAGAATGCAGTAAATACATACTATCAGCTTTGTGGCCTATGGCAATGAGAAATACTTGAGAACATTATCAACAAGCACATGGGTGATGATAACTAGCTTTCCACCACTGGACCTAATGGCAAGAGAGAGGCAGGAAATCTAACTCGACCAATCAAATAAGGCCATTAGAACTGAAGTTTGGGAGAGTACTTATGCAGAGGTGGTGGAAAACCCGATAGCAGGTAGATTTATCCAAAAGATGGATGTAACGGTTGATCTCTAAATAGCTACCTGGGTGAACCAGGAACAAGTAGGATTTACCTTACACAAGTGTTATCAGGACATGAATGTTTAAACAGTTATCTGATGTACTTTAAAATCAAAGACGAAACGGCATGCAACTACTGTAAAAAACAGTGTGATGATGCAATGCATATAATATTGTATTACGAGGCATAAATGAATAACCAGGAAAATTATATTGAAGATTGGAGGAAATATTTTTAGAGAACACAGTAAGGCATATTCTTGTTTAGGGGCAACAACAAAAGACCACTGAAGAATTCGTTAATAAGGTGATGAAGAATAAACAAAGACCTAAGATCTGGAATAAAATCCAGAGTAAAGCGAAGAGAACCGAAAGAAGATAAAGTCTGATGGGCTGTGAGAAGCACCCTTAGATAAGAGGAGATTTGGGTTTAGTTGATAAAACGGATGAAGGGAGTCCTGCACGCTGGAGGACACGTGTTCTCTGATAGTGTCTAATGCATTACTCACTCCTCGACAGGAAAAACTATTGTAACATAAAAATACATTATTTACAAGTTTCTGGGCTGTATTACCATCATTAGAATTTTCTCACAAGTATAGTCACTCGAGTAATACGTTATGATACACATAACCTTCATTCTCTTTGTTGTGCATATTTATGGTTTTGTGTTAATGATGTATATGTAATTGTCTTCTTCTTTTTTTCTAAACCACCAACAGGTGAAAACAAAAGGGATATGTAATTAGGAAGCATGCTAAAATTCTAAACATACCTGTTGTAAGCAGTCACTGAGATCATGTATCTTGAACCACACCATAAGTTCTCCAAAGTATATTTCTGCGAAGTTGCAGGTATTTGTATAGAAGCCCATTCTCCAAACTCTGGCTTGTATTTCACTGTGTAACCGTGGATTGGTTCCGTGTCACCTGGATGTGGACTTAGTTTCAAAGTGATTGTAGTAGTTGTGGTCGCCGTCAGAGTTACTTTAGGTGTATGTGGTGGTGCTGCAATCAAACAATAAACATTATACACATTTTTATATCTTTCTAAATTTCCAAAACTATCAAGGATCTGAGGACCAGTTATTAACCAAATTTAGTATGTGAGCATATTTTGGCCATATATTCACATATTTTTTTCCCCAGTTTTTCGATAACTCAAAATTTGGGGGAAGCTACCTATAAGGTAAAACAGAAAATAATGATTTTTCAAAATGACGTCCAACGATTTTGATCAAATTTTGCTCAAGTGTAGAATTTAAAGACCCGAACAAAATGTATTGGTCATCATTTCTTCAAAAATGGCAGTTGTTGAGTTATCGGTAAAAATCCATAAAATCGGCCATTGGACTGTTATAAAGGATGTAGTATTTCAAAATCGGCTTTACTGATTTCACTCAAATTTTAGTGAAACGAAGATTAATGACAAAAACTCATGTACAAAATCATAATTAAAAATTGCGGTTCAGAAATAATTAGAAAAAACAAAACAAAAATGAAAGTATATAAATATTTTTTCAAAGATGGCATCCATCGCTTTTTTATTGACATAATTTCTGGTTGGTTTTTACGTGGTTTTGTAAATGGGTGTGTGAGAAAATTTGTGCAATTTTTTTGCACCATTTTTTTATTACCATAAAATTCTACAATGAAAAAAATTGTTTTAGAAAACTTATATTGATACATGTTTTTGTACTTTAATAGCCCCCAGTTGTCTGGGGCTAGTGGCGAGCTTTCCTTGTGAGGAAAAGTCCCGGGTTTGATTCCTGGAAGACTTAAAACAGTTTTGGTGTTGACCATTGTAAGATAAAGTGTGAAGTTACAAATTGTAAAAATCCTAGTTAGAACAGCTAAAATTACAATCAGTCTCTCTTGACCAACTCTTTTTTTCCCCCTATCCTAATGCTATTTATTAGTGTATTTCAGTTAGGGTTCTTTATTTTAGACTCTTTTCTTCCTTTTTTTATAAGGTGTTGATTTTTCCAATTAAACAACAAGGAGAAAAAAACAGCCATGTAACCTCAATGTGCTGACCACCATCACCTGATAAAAAGCCGTCTAGCAGGCCTAAGCTTTTAGCTCAAAATAATCTGTAGCTAAAAGGATAATTTTTCATTATTTATACGGTACTTTAAATGTGACATGCATGAAACAGTGTGAGAATATGAGCCTAATAATCGTCTCGGAAGTCATTGTTTTTAACAGTTTTTGTGTAAGGAAATGGAAAAGTGTGTTTTGGTTTGTTCATTATGCCTATAATCCAATTTTATTATGAAAAGGAGTATTGTTTAATCAGTCATTGCCACCATTTGTGAACCGATATATAAAAACTAATAACACACCGTTTCAAGAGTATAAATTAACTCTTGTTAACAAGTGTAAAACAAAGAGGATAAAAGAAAATTAATTTTATTTTCCAACATGGCCTTAGGCTACTAGACTACTTTGTTGTTTTTATCGTTTATGTTCTAGATTTTACTCTTGATAACAGAGTTGATTTATAATCTTAAAACATCATTTTCATATACACAAATAATGCAAATGTTCGATTAAACCATATTTATACATCCATTATCAAATAACATTAAAACCAGAATCTATATATTAACACAAACCTAAAACAATGAGTTGATGTGTAACACTATCTTGACCAAACGAGTTCTCAACAGAGCAAGAGTACTCGCCAGCGTCTGTACGAGTAACTGCTTTAATGAGCAAAGATCCTTCTGGTAGTTGTCTCATACGATCATTTGATTCAAACACAACACCTTTTACTTTCCACGTCACTTCTGGAGCAGGGACACCAACTGCAAGACAAGGTAGTTTTACGTCTTCTCTGTACGTTGCTGTGAACTTGTCGTCAAACGATGCAATCTTAGCAGGTACTGAAACAAAATTGTACAAATGATATTACATTCATATTTCTTGTAGTCATACAATAACATAAAACAAAATTTAATCAAGGAACGTACACTCACACAATCTAAAACAAAAACAGCAATAAATAGTGATATTTGTCAGAAAATTGACAGTTAGGAATGAAAATGAACCATTTAAAAAAAACATTGATTTTATTATATACCTTAACCTTCGAGCGCTCGCATCTTTTGCACTCACACAAGCACTCGCGTGACGGTATTTTCCCCGCAATCACAAACTCTTTTCTTATGAGTTTATAACTGCCATTTCTTCATAAATCATTGCTGCAATTATATTTATTATTAAAACATAGTGTTTTACAAAAATATTTGATGAAAAAATATAAAAAATTAAGTATTTGATCAGTTTTATTGTATAAAGTTGAACGAACACTGTTGATCGCGTCGTGGGGATTTTCCCGCCGCTCATGCAAACAGCAACCTTGTCCACTTTGCAACTGAACAGTGATGGGAGAAAAAAATCTGGTGTTGGCTCCGAGTGAATTGTGGTGAGTAAATAGTTAACTAGAGAATACATGTGGGTCCCAGCACAAAATTCAAGTGCATAGCGACGCTGCTTGGTTATTTGTATAAATGCGGTATTAATACCGCGGACGTGAGCGCTCGAAGGTTAAAACAAAGTAATTTCTAATAAATTTGTGTATAGTATGTAAATTATTAATTAAATAGTGTTGTTATTAGTAGTAGATTGAAACTAACTGTTGATTTTTTTCATATTATTAGATATGTTAATAATGTTTAAAGTACAAAAAATGTTACTACAGTAAAGTCAAGGTAATTCGGTGTATATTGGACGTGTCTACTCCTAGATTACCAGAAACGACGGATTTATAAAGAATGATTGAAAAACAAATTATTATTATTGTCAACTTAAAAAACAAAGAATAATACTTAATATATTTTTTCATAATAATAAATTATCATGTAAAACACAGGATAACAAACAAACAGAACACAATTATCACACAAAAATACGCCTAAGTATCAGACGCGTTATGTTTTAGTTTGCGGAGTTATAATTTGATTGGTGTAGCTCGTGTATCACTGAAGAGGACGACCTTGTCGTTGAAACGTGTCTGATACTTAGGCGTATTTTTTTTGAGAATTGTGTTCTGTTTGTTTGTTATCCTGTATAATTTTTCTCATAAGTCAAGCTCAACATTTAATATATGTAAAACACAACTAACCGAAATAAAATACTATACCAAAACACTTTAAAATTACAATGAATTTAATTAAAACATTTTGTCTAAATAAACTATAATTACACTACAACTTCAAACTGTAATGAACTGAAATTAACTGTACCTACATTATTAATTGTAAATTGTTTTATGTTTCATTGCAGTTAACCCTTACAACTCTCATGTCGGCTATCACTTAGTTTCGATTGCATGTCGGCCAACGGCCAACAATGAACAATTCGATATTTTAACACTAATTTTCAAAAGTTTATGATATTTGGTTATATCGAAGTTGTTCAATACACATTGTTCTTTTATTGTGTAACTAAATTAAAATAAGGAAGAAAATATGTTGTTTTTATTTTATTTTATAAAATTTTAAGTTTTAGCTCTAAAACAGATTTCTGTTACAGAGGTATTGTATAGTATTCCATTCATATAAAATACGAGAGCTGAGCAAAAACAAGTCACTAACTCACTAAAGTTTAGTTAATGTCTAAATTTAGAACAAGCTCAAAGCCAATGTGAGTATTTGCATCGTCTTCGGCACCCGAATCATGTTATATTATGAATCCTATGCAGTGACTGATAGATTACTGGAGGAGACAGATTAAATTATCACAAGTCTGTTGTACTATGAGCACTTGCGTAACAACTAACAAGAGTATGCAACTATTTTGAATATACAGTAGACTCTCATAAATTCGGATCACGAAAATCCGGACTCCGGAAAATTTGGACTGAACGGTAAAAATTTTTTAATAACAATTTGCCGCTTTAGCGCCTTTAATTTTCATGCGATCTTCCGCATTGCATGAATGACGTACTTTGTAATGATTCACGCACGAACAGTGGAAGTTTCCGCGCGGCTGAGGTAATTGACACGCCCTATTCTGTGTTTTACTTAATTGCAGTCCAGTACTGTATTATGTACATTACAGTAACAGTACCATTAGTTAATGTGTCTGAGTGTAACAAGTGTCGATGGGTATCGGCATGAGCCTGTAGCAATTGCATGTGCGGCTTATCACTGCTCGTATCGGCCCCACGGCCAAATTATCTCCGACTCCAGGGAATCCGGACCGGCTGTCCACTACAATAGCACGGATTTATGAGAGTCTACTGTAGTATAATAAACGGTGCAAAAACATTGTACATACTTTCTAACACACCCATTCACAATTGAAATACAAACCTAACAAAACTATTTGTGACAAAAAATGTCAGTTTGGTAGTTGCCAGTAAAAAAGTGAAAATCAACCTTGGGCGATGTCTTAGATTTTGTACAATATTTGTATATTTAAATAAGATCTAAACTTGCTTCACTAGTGTCATAAATTAATCTTAAGTATGAATATTATTATAAGATGAAATCAAGTTTAAATGACTGCTGCAAGGTTTACTTTAGTTTTATTGTAAATTCCAAAAACTACTTAAAAAACACGACGTTTCGTACCCAAAAAAATCAAACACGACGTTTCGGGAAGATTTTAGCTCTGAGATGCATGCTTAGATATTAAGGTTGGTGGTATTCTTATTTAATTCTACTTCTTACATAGGCTTCGTTTTTAATTTCATGTTTCTTTAGTTTTTAGCCACTTGATAACGGGAATTGATTCTTATTCCCGAAACGTCATATTTGATTTTTAACACACAAATGATGGCAAATGTCCGAAAAATATATAATAATAAAAAAGTATCTCCTTGCTTTTTGAAAACTAAAAATGTTGTGATTTTCATTTCCATTTGTTCACAATATATCTGTTTACATTCAGATAGGTGACAGATAAAATTTACTTATCCCTACAAATACAACAAACCTCTACTGCTGGGAGAGAGTTGTACAGACTTTGAAGGCTGTCCTTCACCAATATTAGTGGATGCAGTCACCCAGAATTCATAACGTTCCTTCTTCTTCAAACCAGACGCTTCGTAGCTCATTTGGAATGGTGGAACTTTTTGACTTTTTGGTTCATCCTGGAATACAAAAGACTCAAAAGATTAATTACACATATAAAGTATTTAGAAACAAATAGAACGTGTGATCATAAAATTATACAGACATTATATCATAATGTTTCTCTTAATACAAATAATTATAATAACTACCACACGAACTACTTGTGTAAAAAATGTATATTAATCTGCGACTTTAAAAAAATATACATATTAATAGTAATTAAAACAGCTTAATAAAAAAATGATTACAAATTTATTTTGAATTATATTGTTAGAAAGAATAAACAAACCAATGTCAAACCCACAGAGCTCCAAAATATTTTGAATGTCATTAACCCCTTAACGGATGATTAAAATTGACCAAAAACAAAACAAAAATGTTGATTTTTAAAAAAAATTTAAATGATCTGAAATAATGTCAAAAACATAAAAACCTTTGTAAAAATTGAAAATTTTTAGTTTTTTGCCATAGATAATGTTTTAGGGGTTAGGTTAGGTTTTTGAATCTGTAAGGATATATGAAATATATATGTATATTTCTATTTATGAATATGTATATAGAGCGTAAACTTGTATATATACATACACACACACACATATATATATATATATATATATATATATATATATATTTTATATCACAATGCAAAAAATTGAGATTTTTAAAGCTCACTGACGTAATATTACGTCGCTGACCGTTAAGGGGTTAATATTGGTCCATGGATAAAAATTTGGGGCCAACCACAATTTTCACTCACGTCCTTTATGCAATTTTAACCAAAATCTATGGGACACTCACCCCGCACCAAACTTAAAAATTTTGAGTGAAAAGTATTGCCCATTGTTTGGCTAGTACTTGTCATTAAATTACACCTTAACCATATTCACAACTAATCTTGAAGCAATGTTTGGATCACTATGTACCAAACTGAACATTTTTGTATCATTGACAGAAGCATATTTGAATATTGTTAAAGTGTTTTGTAAAAAGATATTTTAAAAAAATATGATTTGTGAACAAAGCATGTAGAAATGGACATTTTAACTCCGTAAGTAACAAAAAGACTTACTAACTTGGTTATATAAACTGATCATATTATTATTTTGACGATATAAATAGACACTTGACTTTTCTCTTTTCATTGATGTTTATGAACAATTATAAAGCATAAACGACGATTCTTGTTAAGATGTTGTTAATTATAAATTAGTATTTATGTTAAAAGAAAATATTAATTTTTGTAAATAAATTAACTTAATTATAAAATGTGTTTCTAAAGTATTATTGAGAAAACCTTTTTCACTGATATTGCTTAAGGTAACAAAGGTACACTAGTACAAGTAAATGAGATTTGAGAACTCATGTTTTCTTGGAAAAACGCATAACAGAACCATTCCAAACATGGTCTAAATATGTTCCTAAATGATCAAAATATCAACAACCATTAAAAATGTGATATGTTTTTTCTCATGATCACAATAGTTTTCGTACCATATTTAATTTGTATACTACTTACATCTTTAGCTTCCTCGCTGTCTTCTCTCACGTAGACTGTATACTGTATGACTAGACCATTGGGTTGTGTAGGAGGTTTCCAACTTACTAAAATGGAGTCGCCAGCCATTACTAAAGCTTTTACGTTCGATGGTGCTTCTGGTACTATAACACAAACATCCACAAGTTTTACACAAACAATATTTAATTAAAAATACAACGATAAAAAAGGTTCGGCATTAGATTAGATTTTTGATTGGTCTGTAAGACCAATAACAGTGGTCATACCTCAATACAAATACATAAATTAAGCTAAACAATACAATAAAACAATTATAATAAATATTAATGAAAATAGTGATTGACAAAATGTAAGTAATTACCTAACAAAAATTTACATAAAATCAATAAGATAAATATATGACTACATATCATCCAATACATCATTCAAATGTACCGATCACATGAGAGTAATATCCAACAGACATTAAATAGTGTCACAAACTTTTTTTCTAAAGATTTAATGTCATTTATATTTTGTATACGGTCAGAAAGCTGATTAAGAAGTCTGATGTCAGAGTAGGCAATCTTTCAGACACTACAAAGTAGTGTTTATTCAACTACATAATTTTAATACCAAGTATTGTACGAATGAATATCCCTATTCTGAATTAAATTTATGTGTTTCTTGATTTTGTTATTATAGTGTTAGAGCCAGCTATGGATCATGTTAACACTTATTGCATTTCTTAATAATGTCCCCAATAATAGCTGAAAATGTCTTCAGCCTCGTACACCCCATATGGCAGAGAAACTCCTCCATTGAAGAAAATGATCCAGACAACAAAAATTGTCTTAGGCTTTTCTTAAACTCATTCTAATTTTGAATATTATTTTAGTCTTTCTGGGAGTTTATTGAAAAAGCCACACCAGCTTCTGATACTTTTTAATCTTACTTAGTCTGTGTTCGCCTAAACGTAAGTGGCTAATAAATTGTGTACTATACTCATGTACATCCTTATTCAACAGCTTTTTTTTTATCGACTGTTGTATGTCAGAGTTATTCACTGGACGTGTTCAACAGATGATGCTATTGTTCACATATAAATAGTTTAACGATGAATTCTACTCGGATATTTTTTACAGTTATTATTTATAGCTTAAATATTTGTGGACAGTTTGGTTTTGTGTAAATTTGTAAAATTAATATATGACAATTGAAATTTAAGTGTTTTATGGCAGGGCAGTGAGCAGTAAAACAGTGCTACAGCAAAGAAGGAAATAATCAAGAATTGCATACTTTGCATCAATATACTGTGCATAGCGGATGAACAGTATATGAAGGAATTTAATAGTTATGCATCCTTAAGTGGTAGGCCCTTAAACCAAAAAGGTAATATTATAAATATATTATGATGTTGTTGTATGTATAACCCTCATCCCATCACTACTTTGGTACAGTTTATTTTAAGCATCATATTTCCCTCTTATTATTGATAAAACCTCACTGTAATCCATGATTGTAACATATATGACCCTTCTATAACTACCCTAATCATACTTACCATCCTGTTCAGTTTTACAATGTATTGGAGCACTTTTTACTCCATCTCCTCCTGATGTGAAAGCCAAAACTTGCATACTGTAGTTGGTGAACTTCTTCAATCCATGTAGTATCGTTTCACTTGAAGATGTAATCTTTGTATCCTTAGAGTTTTCATCTGAAAAACAGAATCATTTCAAACTCTTAATTACATTTTACACATAGGTGTGTTACAAAAGTAACTGGAATTTTTGAACTTTCCAGTTTGTATTAGTCCAATTCACGTGATTGTTTCGTTGTTGTGTGAGTAAACATGTTTGAAATGTACCTGTACATTGTTATCCATATGGGATATTTTCTATTGTTAGTTGTCAAAAAGGTTACATACGTATTTTATTACGATCAGCTATAAAAATGTGTTTTAATACTATAAGAATGGAATATAGTGCAGCAATGTTTTAAAAATGTTAAATATTGCTTTTGGTGAGTCTGCTATACGTAAAACAAGGGTTTACAAGTGATATAAGCGTTTCCAAGAAACCGTGAAGAGGTTGAAGATGACGAGCTATGAATGCCCCATCACATCAACAACTGATGAAAATGTGGGAAAAGTGAAGGAAATGATTATGAACGATCACTGAAGATGTTGGCATATCAAGTGGCTCATCCCATTATATTTTTTCAGATGATTTGTATATGAAAAGTGTGGCAGCAAAATAAGTTCCAAAACTGTTGAATTTCAAACAAAAACAGCGGCGACTAGAAGTTGCTCAGGAGTCGCTAAATAAAATTAGCAAAGATACAGAACTACTGAAATATGTCATAACAGGTGAAGAAACGTGGGTTTATGGATATGACATCGAAACTAAGGTTCAATCGTTCTAGTGGAGGCATTCTGGATCCCCAAGACCAAAAAATTCTCGACAAGTGCAGTTGAATGTGAAGATTATGCTCATTGTGTTCTTCGATTTTAAGGGTATAGTGCACCATGAGTTCTTGGCACAAGGTCAAACGATTAATAAGAAGTACTACCTACAAGTACAACACTGCTTGCGTGAAGTAATCCAAAAAAAAATCCCCGGATTTGTGGCGAAACAATTTATGGCTTCTGCATCACGATAATGCAACTACTCACACTGTATTGCTTGATCCACACACACATAATATTCACCAAATATGGCCCCATGTGACTTTTTTTGTTTCCAAAAATACAGAGAACCATAAAGGGACGTGGTTTTGCAAGCATAGATGATATTAAAAAGGCATTACTGAGAGAGCTAAATGCTATCCCAAAGTACGAGTTACAGAAGTGTTTCGGAAAATGGAAGAAGTGCAGGTATAAGTGTATAATGTCTAATGGGGACTATTTCAAAGGAGATAAAATAGATGGACAAATAAATAAAATTCTTTCCAAAAAAAAAACAAAAATCAAAATTACTTTTTGAACATACTCGTACATAAAGAGATATCAGTCTATAGATATTGGTCTGTAGCCTATATACTTGGACTGATTTTAGTAATTTTCAGAATGTGGGCATATTATTACCATATAATCAGAGGTTTATTTTGATTTTTGTACTGCTGTAAGGTCAAAACAAACATTTTCTATTTTGTCAAAATCTATTGCAAGAATGGTTATCAAATCCGGCTCCGAATCTCCCAGATCCTAAATAAAATTACGATTATCCCCAAAACAATAAAATAGTTCAATGATCTGATATCAAGATTGATGATATTGTCAAAGAAGAACTTCTGAAAAATGTTTTTGTTAAATTGTCTCCTACACTTCAGCTATTTGTCGAGTTCTTAAATAAAGAGGAAAAAAAGAAAGTACAATAAAGATAGATTAAGAAGTTCAACAAAATTTCTTTCAAATAATTCAGTGTTCATGATTGACACACAAAAACATATTTGAGAAACTTGTTCTATTATATCAAGAAATTTTATTTATGAATATATTTTTCATCTCCACTTACCATACCAAGATTCACTAGGTCCATAGACAACTTTATATCCTTTAATAACACCATTGGCTGCTGTGAGAGGAGGTGATACCCAGGACACTCTGATTGTTTGTGATGTCAACGTCGTACACGTTGTATCTTGAGGTGGTTGTTCAGGAATACCTTCAGCCGTATATTGTTGCACTTCTTCAGATAAAGGACCTGTTCCTAGTTTATTGAAAGCTTGCACTACAACGGAATACTGTGTATATGTCCTGGAAAAAATATTAAGTAACAAGTTTAAGATATTTAAAAAATCGTTTCAAGAAAATAAAAATAATGAAGAAAAGTCATGTCAGTACACTTACATGTATGTTGTTCATAATGGGCGTTTCATCAAATGATTCTAAAGTATTTTTTTTATATTGGTACTTGTCCATTGTCATATATAAATATACATGCAATACTCAATAACACAATACGCTTAAAACCATTATACATTTCATTAACTTTTTAGAATCAGAGCACGATTACTTATGCACCACTATATGAATGTGTGGCCATAATGTTAAAATACGCAGACGATAAGTCTATTATAATTAATTATTAAAAACAGTCAGAATTACAATTAAAAAAACAAGTTGACGAGTACTTAGCATAGCATAAATCCATCGCTATGATAAATGACTAAATTAAAATTATTATATACAAAATAAGGATAGCTGTAATAAAATTTCCATATCTAAGTCTCTGTTCAAAAAAATATTTTTGACGATAAAACAGAGATCACTTCCTGAATGGCCTTTGTACCATTGTTTATTTGATAAGTATTTTAAATTTTTTTGTTTTTAAAGTATTTATTTGTAAAGAATTACATTTTTAAAATCACAATACTTAATCTACTCACTTCAAGTTAGGTATTTGTAGATGATGTTCTTCTTTACCATCCTCCTTGCTAAACTCCACAGTTTCAAAAACATATTTATCAAGTGTAGACAACTTGTAGCCAACATAATAACCTAAAATTTCCCCATTCCATTCATCCCTCTTGGGTGGTTTCCATGTAACTCTAAGAGTGTTTTGATCAATGGCTTCTACTTTGACTACTGTTGGTGGTCCACTTGGTGCTGGAAAAGAGATACAAACATATCAATTATTTATGATACACACATTTTTTTCTTATAGTCATATACATTACATTTCAACCCTTTAAAATGCAGTCTACGGAATAATCCGTCAACCCAAGTTTAACCGAAATATGATATACGGAATGTTCCACTGGCACATTGTAAGCTATGCCATGTTGACATTATTAGAAGAATGTCTAAAAAGGTTAAGTTTAGGCCTAAGTATGGGTTCCATCTCATTGCGGAATAAGCGGCAACGAGCAGGCAGACAAAATAGCAAAACGTGCCACAAAAATGGGCCCCGTCATGCCACCAAAACTATCGCTAAACAAATGCAAAAATATAATCTGCAAATTAATAACAGATGAATGGACACAGAGATGGAGCACCGACACTGTCGGAAGATCGTTATTCGAAATTCAAAAAGCTCCGACGCCTGCAAACTGGTACAGAGGTGTCAGTCGCCACATTGCGACCTTCATTACGAGAGCTAGAGTCGGCCATATCATTACGAACAGCTATCTGAAAAGATTCCGACTAGTCGATTCCGAAACCTGCAATAACTGTGGAATGGAGGAGGAAACGCTGAAGCATATACTACTCGAGTGCTCAAACGAAAACACAGCCAGGACGGCCCTTCTGGCAGCACTAAAAGACATTCCAAACCCCATGAAAACTATGTTGCAAAAGAAAGAGTACTGGGCATTGGCAGCTGCGGTTTACCACGGACACCGAGTCGTCGGCATTACCTGAAGCCGGAAGCTTGAAAGAAGAAGTAAATAAGTAAGGCCTAAGTATGATTGATTTATTGTATTGTAAAACATAAATGTTTAACGTAATGTTACGAGACTCTGATATAATATTGTGATTAGAAACTTAGTTTGAAAAGAAGGACTTAATTTTCATTAATACTATATTTGTGATAATAATGAATACTTTATTTCAATTTGACAATTGAATCATCTGGAGTGTTGGCAGTTTAATCAAAAACCTTCTAGATATGATCTGTGCCTAGAAGGCAGTGATATCACAAAAATATCAATTCTGTAGCAATGACATCAGAGGTTTCAATAAATAATCCAGGTATAACTAAAATATATGATTGAGGAAATGCAGATCTACAAGACATTGGTTTCCTTCAGTCAACATAGAAGTAATTTTTAAGAAGATATTAGACCTAATTCTCTTTTTTTCGCTCGTAATTAGAGCAGATGCAAAAAATGGTGGTTAAAGAAGAGACACAAATATTCTCATAAGTCGTAATTAAAGCAGACATATATGTTCGCGAAAAGTAGTTGTTAAAACAGAGACTTGAGTAGACATGTATTGTAAGTGTTGCCAATTAAGAAATGGTCGGAGACCATATTACTAAGAGTTGGTAATATCACTAAAGTGAAGTGTATGTTCAAAAAATATTGAAAATCGAGAAAATGGTAGGTATAAATAAACTTAATTATATAGAGAAACTATTAAATCAATTTGAAAATTTATTTGCACAAGGAAATATATAGATAATGTAAAAAGAGACTTTTGTTGTAGATAACTAATAGACAATGAACAATAATTCTTCTGAGATCAGAGTCTATTCAAATTTTTATAAAATAAATTGTTAGTATAAATTTTTTTGTGTTCCGTTTTTATGACTTCCGTTAGAGACACTAAGGAAATACTTTGTTTCTTAACTGAAATCACATTTATGAAAACTTCATAACATTTCCTTTACCAAGTTATTCATTATAAAAGAGCAATTGAAAGAACTATGGCGTTAATATCTATTACGTAATCAATGAGAGTTCAATATTTGTTATAGCTGATTGTTTGTCAATTGCTAAACAGCTCTAATCTCCCATTAATTACACATATACCACAGTTAGTACGTTTTGATTTATGTTTATTCGTTTGACGATGAATTCACAACTACAAGGAGAAAGATTGGTGAAGAAGAAGAGGATGCCGGAATTTTATAATTTGGAAAAAGGTTTATTAAATATTTGGTTCCAAAATATAAAACATGGATGATTGAGAATAAAAGCATAGACAGTGCAATGTTGAAGGCAAAAAATTATGTGTGGTCGAACAAAAATAAGTATTTTGCTGTAATTGGATACCATATAACATGATGTTCTAATTTCAATGGTATAGTTTTTTCTCACACAATATTATCTACGATATCTCTTTCTGCTACTGTTATATTATAAAACTTTAACAATCTATTAATTTTTAATTTACTGATTTTTCCGCTTATACGTTTTTACTAGCAGGTAGCCAAAGGTCCTGGGTTCGATTCCTGGCCTAGGTCGTATATTTTTCACTTGATATATTAGTGTATTTAAATAATCTGTTTATTTTATTTTCAACATATCAAATTTAACTGGAGCATACAATAATGGGTAAATATGATATACAAAACTATATCAACCTATAACATTTTACAATTTTGTATCTCAATCGTAAAAATTATATGTATTTTCACCATCCCTTATGAGTGACTCTGTGTTCATCTTGATTTTTCATCATTTCACTAAATATAATAACAAACTATGCTTATCAATCAAAAATGAACAATGTGGTTAAGGGAGGTTTAAGGTAGTTCTTGATGAATCTTAACGTTAAGGGAGCATAATAGATTAAATATCAAAAAGGATTCCTTAGCAATTTATCAACCTTAATAAAATAAATAGTAAAAAAAATGTATTAAAATGAAAAATTGTTAATGGAGATGTAAGGAAGCAGTGTAAAAGAGGCCTTAAACATAGGAAATCTTAGGACTTTTCTTAAATGCGGTCGCATAATAGCATATCACTTAACACGTTCGCTACCACAATGTTAAAAAAAAAACCGTAACCACAGACTGCCGCCGCAATTTTGCTGCGGTTGTGTCCTACTCCTAGCCCAACGCCGCAGATCTGCGGCGGCTGGGCTCATTAAAATAGACTGCCGCCGCAGATCTGCGGCGTTGATTTCTTGATACTAAATGAGAAATTTCTTCGCAACAGTCTATTTTGACGGTTAGATCGTTTAGGCACGGTCTACAGGATAGTCCCCACATATATGCGGCGCTTAGTCTATAGCTAGAACTATCGCTGACGTCACTGGACATACTAATTTTGAACAAATTTTATTTGTGGTCTGTGGCGACGGTCACAACCATTAGGACCAGTCTACAGGGAAGTTCATGAATTTTTTCGTGGGCTGTGGGAGTGACCCATATATGCGGCAGCTGGTAGCGAACGTGTTAATCATAATAGAGTTTGATCTATTATTTAATTTTATACAGTGGAGAATGTTTCCCAACTTACCTTCCTCTGCTGTGATGATGGTTACAGTGTCAGATGGTTCAGATTTACCAATTTCATTCTCAGCAACAATTCTGATGTTGTATGTAGTCGCAGGACGTAAGTTTACCACTCCAGCTACAGTTTGTAAACCAGGAACAAGAACCCTGTCAATATCATTCTCCCATGTACCTGCAAAATAAAATATTTAATACCGTGAATTATCCTGAATAATTTTCAAGATATATAATTTGAGAACGATTTATGGCTCTAATTTCTCAGACATTTATTTTCAAAACAATTATTCTGTTTAAACCTTCAATTACATATCCTAGAATTTTCCCATTTAAAAGATATGTAGTCCATTTATATATCTCCCCCCCAAACACTAATTTTTTAGGTCATTCCTAACTGGACATTCCTTAGTAGCACGGACTGGATGTTGGTAGTAGATGCAATTACAATCTCTCTCTCTCTCTCTCTCTCTCTCTCTCTCTCTCTCTCTCTCATTACAATTATGCCGACAACTAATTCAATAAATATAATAAAGTTTTTGGAAATATTGGAATCAGGTTTATCTCAACACTCTACAATAACGTTCCAAATAGATTTCTTCTTCTCTTAACTACAAAGTTGGTGAGGTCATTTTGTTAAAAGATGCAAATAGTGTATTTCTTAAATGGCCTGTTACAATTATCGAAAATGTCATACTTGGAAGAGATAAATAGTACAGGTAATTCAAGTTCAAGCAAATCGAGGATATGTGAAATGTTCTGTAGTGCAGGTGTGTTCCTTTTCCAATCAACTAATTTGGTCTTGTCAATTTCCCACAACTTCATCCCAGTTGAGTTTACAGTTTTACACTGCATTCTTTTTTGTTGTCAACAGCGCTATTCCAAGTTTCTTTACTTTTCTTTTGTCTTGTTGCCAGTTAGGTCTGTCATAACAGTCAACTCCTTTTCCTGGCTTTATAGCCAAGTGATAATTTTTTGAATATTAATTCAATGTGTAAAACAAGTGTTTTAATTGGGTGGAATGTTGGGTAAAGTTAAGTTCAATTTTTATTTTATTCAACTCACACGAAAGATCAGTATCATCTTTCTGGGCTAAGTACGAATATCTATGTTCAGTGAATGCTAGGTAGAGCAAGAATATTACTATGTTTTTCAAGTCAATGCATCATCTTCAACTGCAAGTAGCCTTCATCGGCATGTTATAAATTGCGTCTATTAGCAACATAAGTCGGCCACTTGCTCGCATTTATTTCCGAGAAATCCATTTATTCATATTCAATTTACTTGTGAGTCAATCGTACCAATTCTTTCTCTGTAAAAAAAAAAAAAAAAAAAAAAAAAAAAAAAAAAAAAACAGTTTGCTCTACTCTTAAACCCTAGTTCAAGTAAGCTTTGTAAGAGGTGGAAATATACAGCCCGTTTTCAATTAATTATCATTTAATACTCTGTAATGACAATCTATAAGTTGTTTAGAATTACAATACAAAGATAATAAACTCAAGATTTTTATAAAAGTAACTTTAGAACATTTGATAAATTTGCTTTGGTTAGGTTCTAGAAATGATATTATTTTCAATGAAATACATAATTTAAAACAAAATCAAACTATTGTAATAATTTCAAAATTCCCATGACTTACCTTCTTTAGTCTTATATTCAATGAGATATTTCTTCATTGGTGATTTTCCATCAAATGGTGCATTCCATGACATCTGTACAGAGCGTCCATTCTTGTCAAGGACTTTGAGGGCATATGGAACTTCTGGGACCTCTTTAAAAAGAACACAAAAACATAGAGTTGTTTAGTATGTTACGATATATCTCAAATAAACACTTATACGCAATATACAACTGCATTTGTCATTAATATATCTACAAGAATAAAATAATTTAAAGAAACAAATTGTTGGTTAATTTTGTAGCAAAATGTAGCTAAAACATGTTTCTTGAAATTAAATTTCCAACATGTTTTCTTGTACATATATTTTCAACAATGACAAAAATATTAGTAATTTTAAAGAACACAGTAAAAGTATAATACTACTAATATCTCATTTATAGTGAAACATAACAAATAAAGTAAAATAACTAAAAATTATAACATTTTAATTATTTATTCTAAATCATAAATTGTGTAAGAATAGAAGAAAAATACTTTGAGCGGTTCTAAGCAAAAAGGTGGGTGAGATAAGGACATGTTTTATCAGCCTCTTTAATATAATGAATGAAGTTATCACAGAAGTACAAGATCACAGAACAGCAGAGAAACTGAAGGTGATAATAGATAATGTCATGAAATGGGAGGAAACTGAGGAGGACTTGGATATCAATTTTGGAAAAGAGTATGATATTAAAGGTGGATACAAGCAAAGAACTAAAATAGAAGGAATGGATTTTGAAAGAGTAGATGAATTCAATTAACTAGGAAATGATCACCATTGATGGTAAGATACAAACGGAGATAGGACAAAGGATGTCTTCAGTTTTAGAACATGGTAATGAAACATAGGAAACGGAGCTAAAACAATGATGTATAATGTGTATTATCACTAATATTAACATATAGGTCAAAGATATGACGAAGAAAAAGCTGAGCAGACTGGAGGATAAACGTAAAGTTTTTGAAAAGAATAAATAATGATACAAGAAGAAACAGAATAACAATGAAGACCTTTGGGACAGGATTGAGATTGAATCGTGGGGGAATTACCGAGGCGGAAATGTTAAAAGGTGGTGATGATTCATGAACAATATAGACTTTACATGTAAAAAATTATATCTCAATTCAAGGGGAACACAATTTTATTATTTGTAATGTTAATTTTTTAAATCAATTAAACAATAAATGCTTTTTATTCATACAATTGTTTGCGTTTTTCCTTGATAGGGGAAAAATTGATCTTCTAATATATCGTTCTAACATCATTGGTTACCGTTTAATTTCAACAAAGAAATGTTTAACATTCAACGAAAAGAAATATTTTACTATTGTTTCACGAGTTTAGCTTGTAATGCTGTTTAAACACTTTTAATGTATTAGAAAAACAGCTGACCATGCAGGGTGAACTAACTGCCCATTGCAGGGTTAAAGTTCAATTCAAAGACAAGCCAAGTTTATAATTGTAAAAATTTATATTAAAAAGTACACAGTGATGAATATAAATTTATGCTATATTCTTTAAACACATTGTTTAATTCTTTAAATTTATAGTAATACCAACCTTGAACCACTAAATTAATACTTGTATCATCACTTCCGAAAGCGTTAGTTGCAACACAGGTAAACAATGCCGAGTCAGCTCGTTCGGTTCTTTTAATGCTAAGGTCAGACAACACACCATGAGGTAAGATTTCTTCACGGATAGTATACCTATAAATCAAATTCAAAATTGGTTATTCATAAAGTCAAATTTAGAATGATAAAAAAAGTAGAGGTATTAAAAATTAAGAACTGATTATACATATCAAAATAAAGAAAACAGTTTCAATATGTCATAATCCGTTACTGCTAATCTGGTTGAGATTTTTTTTCGTATTCCCCTTGAGGCTTTAATTAATCAATTTAACCCACCATCGTAAGACAGTTCTCATTTATTCCATAATTATATTAAAGACGTTGATGGGGACATCAAAGTACTTTCCCAGCCCCATTAAGCAATGTAATATAAATAGATCCTCTAAATGTAATACCTAAAAGTTGGTATTTTGAACCTTATATGAAATATAACTCTAAGAATATGACAATTGCTTAGGGGAAATTACTTTTTTGACTTTAACTTTGTCCATCATAGAGAAATGGGTTTTACCATTACATGCAGAATTAAAATATGGATATATTTATCTAATTTAGTGTGTTATAAGTTGAGTAATATATGAGATATAGACAAGAAATTATTTAAAATAGCAGCTGTCATTTTTATCATTTTAATAACATTTTTTTTGAATATCAATAGGGTTCTATAGGAACACACTATAGTCCCCTATATAAAATTTAATGTTCCTATCTTAATTTTTATGTCCACTATCATCCCTACGTACAGACAAAAATAGCAAAAGACAAATTGCGTGTCAAACAAAGCTGAGGCCATGAAACATAAATATCAGCCAAAAAACAGAAGTAGAAAATATTTTTGATTACCAAACTTACACTATATTTCGTATGGCTGAATAAGTAAAATTAAATGGTTATTAGGCATATTTCAGTATTCCTCACCTGTTATCACTCTTAGGGTCAAGACGCTTGTTATCCATATTCCACAAAATACCGATAGGTTTTTCTCCTCTTGCTTCACATTGTAGTACTGTAGGATCTCCTCGACGTGTAGTCTGGTTACGTAGTTTGATCTCAAACTGTGGTGGAGCTGAAACATATTTAATACCACTCAGAAATAACTATTTGTTAAGAATAATATTCTCAAATATAAAATTCATTTTATATATATTTTCACTTGTTAATGAAATTAAAGGTGAATTTTCACCTAGAACCAACCCTCTGGAAAGTCAAGTATATGTGAGACATATGACCTTTCAATAATAAATCAGGAAGTTTGGAAAATAATAAATTTTCGATATGGTTTTTTTTTCTATCTAATACTTTATAATTCTGACCAAGTATGAACATTTGTTTCAAATAATACAGTAGACTCTCATAAATCCGGACTATTGTGGCGGACAGCCGGTCCGGATTCCAAAAAATCCGGTATTCCCGGAGTCGGAGATAAGTTGGCCGCAAGGCCGATCCGAGCGGTGATAAGCTGCACATGCAATCGTTACCGGCCCATGCCGATACCCAGCGACACTTGTTACACTCTGACACATTAACTAATGGTACTGTTACTGTAATGTACATAATACAGTACTGGACTGCAATTACTGTAGTAAAAAACCGGGTAGGGGCGTGTCAATTACCTCAGTCGCACAGAAAATTCCACTGCTTGTGAATCATTACAAAATACATCATTAATGCAATCGTGAAAATTGAAGGCGCTAAAGCGGCAAATTGTTATTTAAAAAATTTTACTGTCCGGTCCGGATTTTAATGATCCGAGTTTATGAGAGTCTACTGTATCAAACTTTCGAATCTGTGTGGTGGGATGAAGTAAAATAAACAAATTTGTTACTCTTTACCTTACTATGCAATAATTATCAACTGACAGAGCTGAATGGCTTGGCTCTATTATAATCTACATTGTTTGTTTGTGAGGTCAGTTTATTGTTTACATTATGTTTTGTAAACATTGTATTTATGTGTTGTTTTATGGTGAGTTTTGAGTTTTTAAATTTGTAAACATGAGTAAACAACATTTTCAAGACTATTTAAGAACAAATAAAGTTGATCGTTTACTATGAAGTGAATTGGATACGGATAGTGATTTTGATAATGAAAAATACCGAATTATCAATTGTCTTATAATTTTAAAACTTACTAATTTTTATCTGAACTAGTTGGAATTTGGTTTTATGTAAAAAAGTAACCAATTAATAAAATCTATTGAAATAGTCATTTCCCCCCCCCATTATACTGTACCAATACAGATGTTTTTCCACTACAATAATTGAAATAACATTGTGTTATTGTGCAATGTCAAAAGACAACTGCATAACTATAACACTAGGGGAAAAAATGGCATCCAAAAGAGGCCACAAGGACTTGAGAAACATAATAAACTGCTAAGTCAGACTGGTGTTACTTTATAAACAAACTCCCCAAAAAATTAAAACAAATTCAGGACAAAAAAGCCTTTAAAATCAGTCTCAGGGAGTTACTACTTTCTGAATCCTTTTATTCGGTGGAGGAGTTACTCAGCCATAATTGGCAGGTAGAATGAAAAATTCTCGATAGGGACAGACATGATGTTGTCGCTTTTGTTAGCACTTCCAATGCAATATATTTTATCAATGGCAGTGGATGGAAATGTATAAACTTGAGTGTTGTAGTGTTCAAGTATTTATTTGATTATTATTATAATAAATAATTGTTGTTATACTTCCTCTATCTTAGTACAAAATTGATCATTGTTTTGATTGTAATGATTTATAATTTATTATTGTGAAGGTTGGAAATGTGTTTATGTATGTATAATTTTTAAGTGTATTGTAACGTATATATGAATTATGACTTGTATTCAAATATTTTGTTTCCCACAATGAAAAATAAATTAAATTAAATGAGTATCAGAAGTGGCGCTTTTCTGTATTGTAGCTGAGCGCAAAAAACAAAACAACTGGCTCACAAAAAATCTTTTCAGTGCGCTAACCTCAAAATAAACAACAATAATAAGGTTGTTTATTAAATAGTAATGTAATTATTCCATATTTATACAGTGTAAATCCAGCTTTATTTTTTATTTTTGTAGTATAATGGAAAGTATTGTTCATAACTCGTGTTGACAGTGATTTTCCGGTGCATGGTTGATCACACACCGAAAAAGCTCATTTTTTGTTACTAGTAATGAAATATATATATATATATATATATATATATATATATATATATAAGCTTTCTTGAGTACCAAAGCAGGTTCAGGACCTACAAAAGAAGTTGATGAACCCATACGGGTTTTATTTGATGTCACATATTCATAATTTAATCAACATGGTAAATCATGTTTCAATTGAAAATTCAACTTAAATATCTCTTCTTGTAACACAGATGGAACAATTCCTCAAAATGTACAACCAAATTGGTCACCCTTAGGTAAATAAAACCTCCCTGAGAACTCTGAATCACATCCTGACTCCCCAGAAAAATTGTAAAATGGAGAAAAAAACAAAACTGAGCGTTCTAAAAACAATTGTAATTTTGCAATTTTTTTTACAATAGAAGAGTAGAGCTGGGAGATCATTGTAGTTTATATTAACTTCCTAAGGAGTCTCAACATGCTAACATAGAAATCATTTTAAATGTTAAAAATCAAAATGGAATCTGAACAACTATTTTTTTCATTTTTAGATACGGTTGTTCCATGGTAAAATGCTAGTACTTTATGTTCTCGCTTTTCAACATTGTAGAAAACGATAAACAATTTTTACTTCTGATTAATTTAAGATGAAATTCAGAAAAAATGTCAAGATGTCTGGACATTAAGAAGTATCTGCGTCACTCTACAAATATGTGGACCGATTTTCATACTGTTTTTACTATTCTCTTTCATTATTAGTTTAATTGAGTACTACTTTACACTCATAAGAAAAATAAAAGGAAAACTAAAACATTTTAAATTGGTGAGTTTTCATTATTTTTATAAAACTTTGTATTCTAACGATGCTTGAACAATAATTCACCAATTTTCGTGTTCTACTGGAAAGAAGCAGCTGATCAAAAATTCTTAAAATAAACATATGATTTTTCTATTTAAAATTATTATTCATTTGATGACAATAACAGCTGCTAACCCTACAACTAATATAACCATTTTCCACTAATATTTTGAGGTTACACAAATGTTCCTATGCTCACCTTGTACACTGATGACAATAACAGCTGATAGCCCTGCACCAATACCATTGACGGCTTCACATAAATAATATCCTTCATTTGTCTTCTGTATATTGTTTATTGTTAAAGTACCATCCTCTACTTTAATATCTGGGTTGTTTGGTTTCAGATCTTTGTAGTCACCTGGTGAGTCTCCTGTAACACAAAGTCAAAAGTTGTATAATATATTGAAATGTCAACAAATCTGCCTTTATATTATACATTTATAAATGTAAACATTTTCCAAGTTTATATATTTTTGAGACAATTATATATAATCGGAGAAAATTTACACAGTGTATAACTGGGATTTTGCATTTACATTTTATAAAAACTACACTCAATATCTAAAAGTAAATGTAGCATAAAGTACTTAGCCAAAAAACCGATTGAAATTTGAAGGTAATTAAACGACATTAGTACACTGGTCTTCATATAAAGAAAATATGGTACTTACGTATTATACAGACCAGGGAAATAAATAAGTTATTATAGTTAAATGGCTAATTTTGCACAGAATTGTTGTTTTACTTTTTGCTCAATATTGTTGTTCACCTGAAACTGTGTGCATTGTGCTACAATGTTGTTGTGAGACTTACTGTCTAATAAGACTGACTCTATTAGTATTATTATTATTTTTTTTTAAGTAAAGGCTACTTACATGACGAATGAAAATGTGAAATTTCTCATGTCATGAACCTATATTTTGTAAAAATATATCCGTTTTGGATGTGCAACAAATGTGTGATAAAAGTAGACATTAGGCCGAGCGCTCACCAAGATGATATGATACTGACGTGACAGTCACATGATTGTGACATGACGTCATTTTCAAGTTAGACAAAGGTTAGCATATGAGCCAGCGCTCATCGACATGATCCAACACGTTAAAGACACACAACAATCATATCACTGTCATTTAAGTGCAGCATGCTCCACTTTTTGTTGCGTGTCACTTGTGCGTTGCTTGTACGGTATTGAATACGTCAAATTTATTTACCTTCTGTCTTTTTTGTTCTTCAATAACTGCATTTTTAAAAAATATATATATTCTTTGTGCAACAAAATGAAAGACGACCCGAAATTTAATATACATTTT
Organism: Aphrophora alni; assembly: GCA_963513935.1. Taxonomy (NCBI): domain Eukaryota; kingdom Metazoa; phylum Arthropoda; class Insecta; order Hemiptera; family Aphrophoridae; genus Aphrophora; species Aphrophora alni. Next base: position 35,876,319 of record OY740778.1, read on the forward strand.
GTATCTGTAGTTGAAAAATTTTCTTGTTTATATGACTATACATAATATATCAACTATTGCGAGTGTTAGTTATCCTAAAAAAAAAAATAATAATAATATAGTCTATTCAAAAAGCAAATGATTACATAGTATCAACAAAACTTATTCATAAAATAATTGACTTTTTAATTAATTATTTATACCTACATAATTTATAAATTTGTAACTTTTGAGGTTACATAACTTTTAAACATTTTTATAGTGTTTTATAAACTTTTAAACAAACTATAGTGGGCAAAACAGGATATTTCTGAATTTTAGCCGTGTTTCAGTGCCTTAATTTAATCAAAATTAGTTGCTCCCTTTTTATTGCACACAGTATGACTTTAATTCAACTGTTTCAAAAATAACACTTACCTTAACTTTATTAAAAGACGTTCTTTATGTGTTACAGACTCCCTGAAGTTAGTATCTTTTTTTTAAATCTTATGAGCAACTTATTCAACCAATAAATTAAATGTTTCTTTGCGCATTCAGTAAATCTTTCAAGAAACATGTTCAGTTCTTTAAAAACTCTAAACGCACATTTTTCATAACTATTTCTTCTCCATAACGGATGCACCCAAAAACGCTTCTTTTGCCGATAATTATTGGTAATATTTATAAGGTTTACTAGCGCTAAAGTATCTTCATCACCAGAAGAAGATGAAGACGATGAAGCCATTCTTGTTCGCAGACATAAGTTACTTCAATAGGTTTTAAGTAATAAGAATGTTACATCACTGTTACTTTGCGATCATGTTGTTGTCAGATCAGTGTCTCGTGTCATTTTGGTGAGCGCTCTTACTTAGAGTTGGTACTTGGTTTGAAGGTAGTAAAATTCCATTTGCTACAGCTGTTCGAATATGTACTGTTGGTGTGAGGATTTTGCGTAATCTAGGCAAAATCTATATGCTACATCCCGAAATTCATGCCACTGTTAAAACCATCCTCCTTTTTGCAATTTTGTATAAATAATGTATTGAACCTCAAAGTTTATCTAATCTTCATACTAAAATCGGTACTTACATATTAAATTAGTTATTTAACTATATTAAGCTGGCTTAATCTAACCTATTTCATTGGTCTATATAATGCGTAAGTAGCAAAAATAATTAAAATAAAATAAAGTTCTTACTATTTTCCTTTTGTTTTGTAATGGTCTTTATAAAACACAAGCACAAGGCACAACACATATGAGAAAAAAATATTAAATCAGGTTTTCGTCCAAGCCACTGTATATAACCTACATTAAACAGCTAAGGTTCAACTTTTAAAACATTTGAATTATTATATACTTTGTCGGGGGAAAGGAGGAAAACATCTCGCATTGTTATAATTGTTTCATTTCAGCTTTGTTTCTTTATTCCAATTCTATAGACATTGTGTAATCGTTAAAAAATCTACTAACATCTTAATATCAAGAAATATATATTTATAAATAAATCAAATGTTCTACAGGCATTATTTTCAAGTTTTTAGACTTAAAAACATACATAGAGTTATTTTGAACTTCTGTGACATCTTCAACGATCTCCCGCCAGATCAGAAGGTCAGCAATCTAACTTCATAAGTGAAAGGTTCCGGGTTCAATCCCTGTGAGGTCTCTAATATTACGCAGTTGACCCAGTTTTGTGAGGAAAATTGGGAAGCTACAATTATACTATGCGCTACGAATCATGTCCGTTGGGTAATAACCAATAGGAGAGAAAGAGTAGTGTGTGTTTGTCAATTTGAACAGCTCCCTACATGAAGGTAACCTCCGAGCAAGGCTACCGATGTCTTGCATTGCTGATGCAAGTTGTGTAAATAAGTAGTTTTATTATCTTTGCATAGTTTTTTATTAATTAAACAATAGTTTTTTAGTTTGAATAATTTTAAAATGTTTACTCTAACTGATATATTAACATTATGTCAGCCGTATTGACATATTAATTTTTTTAACATTTTTGCCTAAACAGAAATAGTTATTTCCCCTGTAATAACGAAGTACAAAAATAAATATTAGTTTTTAATTGAAATTTCTTGCAATTTAAGAGGAAAGATTTCTATTACATTTATTTATTTAGTCCGAAAAATATTGTTTTCGTTGAGAAATTTCTGATGATTTGTTTACAAGGAAGAAAAGCAACTAAAGATGTATTTTTTGGTTTTAATTGTTCATTAAATTATGATCTTTGCAACTGTGTTGTGAAATTAAATCCAGTATCTATGATTTTTCAGAACAATCGCGGCACATTGAGAAGATGATTTGGCAAACCCGCACAGTCACTATTTGTTTCTTCAATGTCAGAGTGTCTAGTAGCTCCTCTCTCAACGGATTTGACGTGTGGCGGCTTGTATAGTAGAAAACTCTAGCTGAGAAGACTAGAACAACAGTGCTTACTTCTGATATGCTAACCATACATTACCCAAATGAAAAACCGTCTAACAGCCCTAGGCCCTTCACGGGCTGTTGCACCAAGGAGTTTAGTTTAAGACTCAAGGAGAAAGTTTAAAATGATTTGTTTCTGTGTGTTACTTCAATGGCTGCCAACAACTCTGATCAATTTTCTACCTACCTCTCTTTTTATTTACTCGGTAGATAAAATACATTACAGTGTGTAGTTGTAAAGAAATTTATCCATCTGTCTTTACTAATTTACTTATAATGAAAGTTTTTAATCTTTATAAGTAGCACGTGTTTTTTATAAAGTGCCATTAAAATTCATTAATTAGTACTATAGTTATAGCTAATATAGAAACAGTTATTTTTTTAAAAACTAAAAAAGATAAGTAGAGTGACCGCCACTTTAGGACAAGATTGGAGTGGGGGAAGATGGGGGTAACCACGTGACCTATGGGAGGGGCATAGGTCACGTGGTTACCCCCATCTTCCCCCACTCCAATCTTGTCCTAAAGTGGCGGTCACTCTACTAAGGTACTCTTTTGCAATTTAATTGTTAATATCAAATTATGTTTACCTCCAAATAGGGTTAAGTTTTATGTATAATTTTAAAATATCCCTAAGATCAATTTAAACAATAAAATGGTTTCTCAGACCAAGAGTGTTTTTGTCTTATTTTACTCATATATTACCATTTTTTCCTTTTCTAGAGGAATAGTAAAAATGATCTCTTTCATTGTTCTCACTACTTTTTACACCAGAGATACAAATTTTCATACGGTATCAAGCCCGATATGCTAAATATTTATAGAAAGTTGATTTTATGTATGTAGTATATGCCTATATATTGTTTAGTTTTGGTTAATTTCTAAAGTGTGTGGATCAATCTTTTCTTATATTTTTTATAAGGCAAATCTAAAACTGACAATTAAATGTAAGGAGTGCTCAATTTTTCATAATCTATTGTAAATTTATTGTTTGTATTACACATGTATTGGTACATCTTAGCTAAAGATATTGATAATTGGAGATATGGTATCTATTGTGGAATACATCAGAATAAGAAAAAGTGACTACAACATGAAAATAATTAAATTTGAAAATCTCACATGATCTTACCCTTAGACTGTCTGATTTTTGTAGCTTTACGATGAATTTTCCCAAAGTTGAGACTTATTTACATAATTCCTTTCCTTTGCCATCCCATGTTAACAAAATCTGCCTTTTTTTCAGGATAAGATTTACAAACTTATAAAAACTCTTTTAAAGTGTGCACCATTATATATGAAAAGTTGAAATGTGATTATGGTCATACAAATCCTAGTTTGCCCAAGGTTGAAATAAAAGAAATGAAACTTTTTTACTAAAACAACAACCGCTCCTTACTACCCCTCATAATTCAATCCTATTAATCATAAATTTGTTTTTAACAAACCAAGGCTCTCTTCTCTCTTACCTGCAGCTCTCTTCCACGTTACAGAAGGTCTTGGAAAACCATCAGCTTTGCATTCAACCTTAGCATCACTTCCTTGAGCAAATGCTTTATCTGTAGGCTCAAGGATCCATCTAGGTGGCACTGTAAAATCAAGGACAAATAAAGGTCAAAAGTAGTTCATGAGGTCTTACAACAAACAAGGTTGCCAATATAACTAACAGAATTATTAAAAGAAACATTATACGATCTTGTTTTATAAAAATTTCTTCAACGACAAATACAGGTTGTTATATAACATGTAGAACCTACTTTAAAATGATTCATTTAATTATCTGTGTTTTTAATATGAAAAGTCAAACTATTGATTCCAATATCGTGAGGAAAATTGATAAGCAAACTATGCTTGAGGATACTAACAATGATTTTGATTGGCTAATCACGCATCATTTGACTGAGAAGCCATCTAACATGTGTAGCCCCTTCAAAGCCCACAAATTGTTTTTATTTAAAAAATGGATTCAAATATAGATCTAAAATTTAATATGCTTTTTTTATTGCTATTTATTTCCTATTGGGTTACTTAGTAATAATATTTGTAATAAGTTGAATCTGTCAGCAAATCCTCGTTATAATGGCTCTACTACAATACCGTTTTGCTTCATCAAGCTAAATAAATACTTAACATGTTAAACATACAATTACCACGCAAATCAGATTACAACTTTTCATTAAGAAACAGAATAAAATACTATGGGCTATATTTTTCTTTTTGTTAACTGTTCCGCGTTCAGCAGATAGTTAGAATTATATTATGTAGGCCTAACCAAAGAATTTGATGGGATCAATATAGTTTTAAAGAATGAAAATAACAACACAGACAACCATTTTGACAGAGGACTTTTAGTGGTGATAAATTCAATGAGTTCTTTTTAATTCATTTGAAATAATAAAGAAAATGTAGTCACATAGTGTTTATTAGATTCCAATACAAAAAGTTCTGCTTTGTTTTCGTGTGCAGTATGTAGAAAAGTGTTAAGTATTTCATTTGATAAGACGGACTGTTATCAGTGAAATGGTGGTGCAGTTATAACACGATAAATTCAAGTTATTAAAATTATTTTAAAGGTTTTTGTAAGAAAATAATTTTATTACTTTATTTTGAAATTAAAGAAAATAAAATAAAAGTTTTTTTTGGAAGCTAACTTAAAAGCAATACAGTATAACAAACACACAGAACACAATTCTCACAAAAAATACGCCTAAGTATCAGACGCGTTTCAACGACAAGGTCGTCCTCTTCAGTGATACACGAGCTACACCTATCAAACAATAACCTACCTATCTATCAATAATGATAATGTGGAGTTATTGTTTGATAGGTGTAGCTCGTGTATCACTGAAGAGGACGACCATGTCGTTGAAACGTGTCTGATACTTGGGCGTATATTTTGTGAGAATTGTGTTCTGTGTGTTTGTTATACTGTATAATTTTTCTCATAAGTCAAGCTCAACATTTAATATATTTAAAAGCAATAGTTAAATAGTTTACAAAATTTGAGTTCAATTCCTTAAATGTTTCAGTTTAAAATAACTATATATACCGGTAGGCCTATATTAACGTATCAAGAAACTTTTGATGAAACCTTTTTGGATCTATGTTTACAAACTAATTTTTAGTATTTTATTTATTATTTTTTTTTTTTTCAAAGCAAGTTCTCATCTCAGTTCTACATGTAAGGTAACAATCTTGATCTTGAAAACTTGACTTTATTAAGTGTAAAGTTTTTATAAATTTTGAAAATTAAACATAACTTGAATTCCAACTATAAATTTCAAGACATTTTAACAATATTGTTTTAATGGGATAATAAATATTGAAAGATCTTATTGTTCCATTGATTAATTCTCTTTCCTTCGGAATTATTTTGGCTACCGTTTTAATTGATTCACATCCTATACAACAAAAGAGGGGAGGGGTATTGTACACTTTAGTACTAAACCAAATAGTATAATATTCTGTTAGTTATATTCGCAAAAATAAACTTATATTAAAATTGGGCAGGGATATTTTTTTACCAATCTGTTTTTTAAAAATAAAATTGAACTTTTAAAAAGAAAGTAACTAAGAATAAAATGAATTATTCAATATTGTTAAATCACTTATTTATGAAATAATTTTAATAAAATTTATAACATTATAAACAAATTTTTAAAAAGAACTAATATTAATTAAACATCAATGTTTAATGAATTTTTGTTTCCAAAATATACTCTGTTTTTAAAAACAACAGTGCAATTGATTTTAAAATTTGGAAAAAATAGGGCCTTAAAACTAATCTAAGAGGCACATTTCAGTCAATATAGGATAACATATCAGAACTATTTGAATTTAAGTTCTGTAATTCAAGTTATAAACCTAAAATCCTCAGTTAATAATGTTAACAGACTCAAACTGAAATGTGCCACCTTTTACATAAACACATTAAAATAAAAACTATTTACAATAATGAAAACATGCATTATATTTTCAAAACCACAAAACAAATTTTATTCTGGATTGATAAAACTAATATTTTTTGAATTGATAATACCATTGCGAGAACTATAGAAATGACAAACTACAATGGTAGCAAAAATATAAAATGTAGAACGAGTTCTATATGCTAGCTTAAAAAGGTTATACTTGGTTTAAACGAATTTTTTAAAGAACCAAAATCAAACATTGAAAGCTTAGGAAAATATTTAAAAATTAATTATACTAAAACAGTAAATTTTGCCAGATATAATTGTTATGTGATTTTTTTTTTTTAACTCAAGATTTTTTTTATAATATACTATGTACCACATGCATAATAAAACCATGCACCCATACCATGCTAGATTACCCAACCAATATACGGTGCAATAAATAAATAATACAAAATAAATATAACTAAATTAAAATACTTGCAAGAATATATTTACAATATATCATCAAAATACATTGTTCAATTTTAAGAAACATTACTGTAATAAAATTTACAATAGAATATTCCTTAGATAAAAGTGTGTTTATGTTTACATTTTGTCATTTTGATGATATAATAGAAAAATGCAAGTCATGCAGACAGAGAACGTGCTGAAGAAATGATATAAACTTAAAATAATTAAACTGAAAGGGATAAAGAAGAAAGGAAGGAATAGAATTTGGCACCTAGCCTAAACAAACAGAATAGGTAGGATACTGGAAAGGGAGTTTGAGAAGCCTAGGCCAACGCTGTATCGAATTAAAAAGAAAAACAATTCAACGCTGGTAATTGTATAGCCTAACGCGACAATGGAAGACATTTTCCCAAGCTGTATTCAGAGAACGATACATCAAGCTAGGATTTATAAATGTTTAAAGTTTAAGGTTAGATTTAATATAAATGCCGTACAAGAAGCGATAAGTAAGTTGAGCATTTTTAACTGAAGAAATGATGCTTAAGGTACTGAAACTTATACAGTTGTCCCCCTTCCACAATAAATTCAAATTGAAATACCGGTCAATTTTGTATCTATTCTACTGTTGGTCAACGTTGTCTATGTAATAAGTTAGAGATTCGGTTATCCATATATTCTCTCAAATTTGTTGTGTCACATCCCACATAAGAGAGATTATTAAGCAATATTCTAAAATGTTTTATGCTAATGTAGAAATTATACTGTTAAAATAATCAAATTCCTTAAATGCATGTCTAATCACAATTACAAAGTTGTAAGAATCTAACACTTGACAAAAGAATACGTAATGATAAAACTTCCACAAACATACTGTTATTCTAATTTTAAAAGACAGTTCTAAATAACAAATTAAATACCTTAAAATGTATACATACTTATCATTTTTAAAACATGTTCCACAAAAAAATTCTATTTCCAATTGTTTATATTGGGCTTAAACTAAATTCAAGAACAGTAAACTTTAAAAACAATAATCTTAAACGACTAAAAAATAATACACATAATTTTAACAGTCATCAAATTTAAACAAAGTATACCAAACGTTTAAAGTAAAAATTTTTTTTTCCAGATTGTATTCTAAAAATTTCTATAAGCACATAGGTTTTGATATAAGTGAAACAAATCTGATCTTGCAATATTTTTCCTTTAGCAGTAATTCTGTAAAAATTTATTTTTGTTGACAATCAAAAAACATTAAAATATAGCAGAACCTTTTGTGGGATAACTAATATTATATATATACTAGATCCCAATATTATGGGACATCGAGATATTATTGAATGTCTAGTGTCCATCATCAAAACCTTTGTTATGTTACTGGAGAAACGGAAAAAACTTATAATCCAACCCTTCTATAGTTTTGTTTTTGTATTCTGTTATTTCTAATTAGGAAGTAACAAAGTGACACATCATGGTGGAAAAATATTTCAATTCAGAGTTGCCAATTGTGATGATGAAGCGATATATATAAACCACCGAAGTAAACTACGCCTACGCCACCAAATAGGTCTAGGCCTATAAACAACAGTTGAACAAAATTAAGATTCTACTCTGACTAGACATTATTTTCAATTATAAACTGAAATCAAAAATATATTTCATCCAATATTTATGTCTTTTATAGTTAATAAGTGTCACTTGTGTATACAAAAAAAGGTTCACTCAATCTTACAGTGGCTAAAATATCTTAAAAACACTAATAATGTCACTATCCACGTGTGTAATGGTAACCTCTTTGAAGTAAGTCCAACTTATAATTTCTAGATATCATAAAATCATTTCAAAAATTTATATTTTGAACTGTTTCAGTTTAAAGTAGTGTTTTCCCTCCTGTCCATATATAAATATCATTATATAATATTTAAAATTTGTGTTTTCTAGAAATGATAATTTAGATGTTCACGACAAATTGCCTTTTAATTATATCAGTTTATCTTTTCATTTATATACTAATTTCTTCCTCCAAGGGGTCTGCTTGTAGAGAGATAAAGTTATATGCCAAAAGTTAACAAACTAACCTGTTAACTTTGATATGTAATCACTAAACTGTTTATATGTCCATGTGTAAATAAGTGTATATGTGTACAGCTGTTTTAATTACTTCCACGATTATTATTATTATTATTTGTATTATTAGGTTAGAGTTGAATAGAGCACATAGCCCTAAATGAGGTTTAGATTTTGTATGGATAGGAGATACAGGCTTACCTTGGAAAGTTGTCCATACAAAATCAAAACATATTTGTATTATTAATATCATATATGAATTGTGTCTTGTTATTGCTTGTCCTTACACTCGGACAAGTAGATGTGGGGGATTTTTCACATATATATAAATCTAATGAAAAAATAAATAAAAAAAGGGGCTAATAATATATGAAAAAGTTCACAGGCTACATTTTTAGTAAACCGTATCACATAAGACGTGTAAATTACAGTAGTCTCGGTTAACCGTCACCTTTTTTACCGTCAGTTTCTGTTAACCATTTGGACAGGGGGGAAAATAGTACACATGTAATACGTAATGATGTACCGTATATATTTAATGTGGTATGAATGTTTACAAGTTAGTATCATACTGAAATTTGATTTTAAAGAATAATGCGCCGTCTAAACATTTGACCACGGCATTTCTATACAAACATTTTATAATGTACAGTACTGTGCCTCAGTCTACTTGTAAACGTGACATTATTCACGGCACTATTGGGAGCATGTCACCAATTCCTAGAACAGTGGCCAAACCCTCCTATCACTCTCACTCCTGTGTCTTAACAAACAAATTATTATGTTAGTTTCGTGCGTGGCATCCGACAGTCTTGTCTTATTCAGTGTAGAAACTACAGTACTGTATATAATATCTTTAACATAAAAGGACAGTGTATCATATACAATACTGTACAGTGCAATACTGTATTTTGAAGAATTTACTAAATTTGTTTAATAAATAGAGTTACTGTAAATAGAAAATTTAAAAGTTTTACATAATTTTCCCAAGCCAATTTTTTTCAGTTAAAAAGAAATAACAATACAAATATTCTGTGTTATAAACACTGTTCAAAACTTAATAGTACAGTATTTTTATCGATCGCCGATGATTTCCAGAAGTCTGGGAAGTCTATTTCTGTTATCCGTCTATTCTCTCATCCGTCACCCCACCGGTCCCGAGAATGACGGTTAATCGAGACTCTACTGTACTTCCTAGTTGCTATTTTAGAAAGAAGAAAGATTTATTCAAATGAAAACCAGACTTCAGCACTTAAATACAATTCAAATGTCCAATATTATTTTTTATTGGTGTTCATAGTTTGTTTATAACTGAAGAATTATAAAATAACTTCCTCTAAAACTTCTTATAACTAATTTCAATATATGCCTCAATGTGAATTAGAGTACATTATAAACAATAGTCAGATCCTTTATGCTTCCAAATTGAGCCAACAGACACAGAACGCAACAGTAAAGGCGATAAAGAGTAGTGTTTTTACAAAAGCCGTCACCATTCCAAGATATATGTATACGTTGACACACCATAATATTGACGGGTCCTAAAATATGGTAACTCACAAGAAGCAAACCACACATAAATCTTTTATTATCACTCCCTGTGAGTAGCAGTGGTATTATTTACTGTTACTTCTTGCTCTATGAATATTGTTGTCATGTGACAATCCAGAGAGTATTGGGTTTACAAGAATGATATATTGACCATATTAAAAAATCAATGTTTACAGTTCACAGAACCAATAATAAAAATCCTAAAGGATAAAATATTAACTTGATATTTGTGCCTAGTAAGAAATTACAGATCAAAACACAAAACTCCTTACATATTTCCACCACTTCGATAGATACAATGTCTATCGTATTTTACAATTATTGTTAGTAAAAAAACAACTGTCTATTTTTTTAAACAATTTCAAGACAGATAATTTAGTACATTTTTATTATCCCTTGGAAACCATGTATTACTGTTCTACAAAAAACCTGTCATGTGAATTGATCATGAAATATTAACACCAATGGACTGCTAAAATCAAAACAAAATACGTCTAAACAATTCCCTGTTTTTCTAACACTGATTAAATTTAAATCATACAGTGCAATTAAAAAAAAAAAGTGCTGAAACAGAACAACTAAAAGAAGAAGAAATACCCTTGACTAGAAGTAAAGACGTATGCTCAGCTCTGCCTGCTTGATTACTAGCACGACATGTATAATTCCCTGCGTCACTCAACGATAATTTAGATATAGATAATATAACGGTAGTTTCATCAAGTCGTTGTGTCCGATGATCAACACTAGAAGTCAACACTTCGCCATCTTTTACCCAGGATATCGCAACAGGAAGATCTCCAGCAATTATCGTACATAATAGTTTAAACGAACCACCGCCGTTAAGACCATTTTCTTTGAAGTTGAAAGGATCAATTTGAGGTGGTTCTGTTGTGAAAGAAAGTATTTTGTTGGTTTTCTTTTAGATTGTCTACAAATTTATATATTCTCTAATTAAACAAACAGTGTCTTCAAGTACTGAAAAAATCCATCAGATGGAGAAGCTGTAATAATAAGAATTTTTCATATTGGTCGTCTCAAAAAAATTGGTACGGTAATAGAAATTATCTTGTAGAAAATAAATAAAAATAAAGTAAAAAAGAACTGACCTTCTTAAAAACAGAAAACTGTTTATAATTGATAAATTCATGAATTGGATATAAAAATTGCCACTGTTTTAGAAAACAAAGATTTCATTTTTCAATAAAGTTGATTTATTAAGCCATAGTTTTCAAGCCTTTTTCGAGGAACTTGATTCTCTAAACTATCGGTGTGCTGACAATGGCATTACTTCATTTTCTATGCATAGCAATAAAAATCACCTAAGAACGAACACATGTTTAATATCCGATATGATATAAAGTAAGCAAGATGAAAACTTACACAGATTTTCTTCTGATTCGTAAAAAATTATACGCCAACATTTTCATATTTGATTGACCTTACAAAATTTACAGTTAAGTGCAGCATTTGGAAAGAGAAAAATGTTTTCTTTCTAAACATCTAAATATCTATTAGATATATTCTAATAAATTTATTTTATTTTTACTTAAAATAAATTTTATTTTCAGGTGCTGAAAAAATCCCATAGATAGAGGAACTTCGACAATAGTGAAGTTTCTATATTGGCTGTAGTAAAAATTATTGTTAATAACAATAACGAAAACTACGCTAAATAATTTTTTTTTTTTTTTTTTTTAATGAAAAGTCTGGAAATTCTTCAAAACCATAAAATATAAGATTTTTATATAATATTTCCTACAGATTAAATTGATCTACAAAAATGTACAATATTTGTGAAACAAAGAAATTGTACTTTTGAATTTCTAATGCTATTAATTTATCATATCAAAGTCCTTAAAACACACCTTTCAATTTTCCTCGTATCAACACCTTAATCTAATCCCCTAAATTGTAAATGTTTAAAGCATACATTTTGAGCCATTCAAAAATCAAATCTCTAAATATGAACTATGACTAATTAAACCTCTGCAGAATAAAAGAATAAATATTAACTTTTGTAAGGCTTCTGTTAAACCAGAAAAGGATCTGGCAAAATATCCTTTATGGATCCTACCTATATGCATTGGGTTCTGAGTTTTGTCAAGTAATTCTCCATTCATATGATCTAACATACTTGTCTCTTGTCGATTATCTATTATAAATATTTAAATCAATAGAATTTTTTTTTTTTAATTAATAAAATGTTCATTTTTAGCCAAGAATTACAAATAAGGCTGTCCAACTACCACAAAAAGGAAGAAGTAATTGTAAATCATCTGAAAATCTGTTGTTTGGGTTATGCAATCGATATTTAGTCGTCTGTATATATCATTTGCATCATGATCTAGTTGTGAAATATTAAGACTATTAAATTAGCGCTTACTTGTGCTCAAAATGAGAATTAATTTCTTTAAAATCAATTAATGACCGTATACTTGTATATATGGGCCGTTCAGATATTTATAAATTTAGTATGAAATATGTAATATATAGATATCCATCCTTTAATTTAAACAGGGTGTACAAACGTTTAAAAAATAACATAACTAAATATCCAACCAATGAGGAATTTTTATTTCAAGTTTATATTAGGTGTAAATAAAATGAAATGAACATGAGCTTTTGCTCAAAGTTCCCAAAGGACTAAAAAATATTACACTTTGTTTAGGCTTTCAACTCTTAAAAAAAGTACGGATGTTTAGTCATTAGAGTATTTAAAAAAAAATTTGTTGTTCAATGCTTTACTGTTTACCAATACGATTTTTAATAAAGTTATACAAATGTGATTTTCAAATTACAATTATGTATTGCCTAATTACTTCATTATTATTTTTTTTAACACATTTTTTTTAAAGAGAAAGGGAGAAAATAACAATAATAAAGACAAACTGAAATAGTTCATTTGAAATAAGCATCATGTGAGGAAACTTAAATTACCAAATGAGAGAAAACAGTTTTTCACGATAAATATGTCATTTGTAACAATATGAAGTTTCAATGATCAAGTCATTGTTAGATGTACACCATGAAGGTTTGATTAAGTTATGTTAGGCAAAACTAGATTAGGTTAACTCAAGATGATGATTTCGTCATTGAAATGTAGTTGTATTAGAAATAAAATGTTTTTTGTGGAAAATATATTTTCTTTCATTTGATAATTTGAAGTTTCCATAATTCTTACTCATTTAAAAATGATTTTTTTTTTCCTCACAAGGTTTTGAAAATAAAATGGTTGGTAAATAAATAATTTATAAATGGTTACATAATAGAAAATCTAAATTTTGTTATGACGAGTATAACATCAGAAATTATCACCTAATATTTTATAGACCATTAGGAAAATTAAATTTTTAAAAATGTAGAGTTTTATTTATGCCAAATATAAGCTTTAAAAATACTCTTTCATAAAAGATTCAATTTAAATATTAGACCTGGACCCTTCTTATTATTTTATTTAAATGTTAATATTTACAAGCCTGATAAAGCAACCCAAATATGTAAAAAGCATTATTTCCAAAAACACATGAAAAGAAGCAAAGCTGTAATAAAATAAACTCTAGTCTTAAAATACCATGTATCTCTAACATGGCTGTATAGATGACAACACCAGCTGGGTTTTTAGCAGAACATGTATAGTTGCCACGGTGACGGAAATCAGCTGCGTCTATTACAAGTACAACTGTCTTTTTACCAACTCGACTAATCGAGATTCCTAGACCTTCCAAATCTTCTGAACTTTGGAAACTCCAAGATATATCAAGTGGGAAATCTCCTTCCGAGACAAAACATGCAGTCTGTGCAGATTGTCCAGCGTATATTGGAGTGTCGCCAAAATCAAAAGGAATTATACGAGGAGCAACTAGTGAGAAGAAACATAATGTAGTGAAAATAATCATTTTTAAAATGTTTTTCTTAGATAAACTTATTTTAAATGATTTTCTTTTAAATCTGTAAGAGTTAAATCCAGCGTTATTTTACCAAATTTTAATCGTGTTTCATTTACACCTTCTAAACTGTTATTTAAGAGTCACTATTAAGTCTAAAAAGAATACAATATCATATCATAGTTATTTCTAAAAGAACTGTTACTGCAAAAAAATCTAAAATATCTCAATATCAATTTCCGCCAAATAGCAACTGCTCAAATACAGAGTTTAAAAAGTTAATATCATCTCACGGTTACTACTACAAGGACTGGAAATCAAATAATTATTAGTGCTGAAAGAACTGCACTATTGGAGTCATAGATATTTCTAAAAAAACTTGGAATATTTTTTTCAGTTGTGAAAGAACTACAAATCGTGTGAATGATATTAATAAAACAACTGATATTCAAGACACTATTATTTCTATTTCTATTTTTTATTTTATTTATTTTTTATTTTCATTTTTTTATTATATATTTTTTTTTATTATTTAAATATGTAACAGTTTCTTCTGAAAGAATTACAAATCGAGTTACTACTAAAAGAACTGAACTATGAAGTCACATTTATTTCTAAAAAAAAGTGGAACATCTTTCAGTTTTGCATTAAGAGATTGCAAATCAAGTAAATGTTCCTGCTAAAATAACTACAATATCTCGTTACTGTTCTTTTTAAAAGAACTAATTTGAATAACCGTTACTTCAAAAAGAACTCTAATACCTAGTCACTATTACTTCTAAAAAAAACTGCAACATCTAGTTAATATTATAAAAGAACTGTGGTTATCTGAGGTGTGATTGGGTTTTTATATTACCTAAAAAAAACGAATAGATGTAAAACGAATAATTTGTCCGACGATGTTTCATATTCGCGAAAGTGTTTAATTTTAACCCTGACTGTAACAAACCAGTGCAATTGCTACATTTTTAGATCCCAATATAACGCCTCTTAAACAGCTTCAAAGTGTACTCACAACCACTTGAAGTTTAACTACAGAAACATTTGCATATATATTTAATCCTCTTATCCAGGGTGATGTAGGAGTAAGAGAGATTGTGATTGGATAGTTTCATACATTCCTAACAGATAGGACTCAACAGACTTAGGTCAATAACCCAACCTAAGTGAGCTCGGGAGAATAAAGCACGGAATCCCTTAGGGGTCGGTTCTCTCTGGACCATTATTTTTAATATACGTGAACAGTCTATGTAATGCACATCTTAAGGGTGATCTTGTCGCATTAACAAATAATACAGCTTAGATGAAATTAGGTCTAATATCCAGAGTGACATTTCTGCACTCCGATGGTGGTCCACCGTAATTGATATGGTTATGAGCCCTAAAACCATATAATTTTTAAGATAACTAGGAATTCCTTTTTTTTCTGATTTCTTAAAATACTATATAAACTGCAATGTCTTAAACTACCAATGAATTTCATTTGAGCAGATAGACCAAATCAAATATTTAGTGTTGACTGTTGACTCTAAGCTCACATGGAAAAAGCATATTGATTACCTGAGAGATAAATTAATAAAATATGTTGAAATCTTTTATACACTTAGATATGTATGCAATAGCAAATTATTAAGGTCTATATACTATGCCCTTGTAAATTCTAAACTGGAATATAGACTTACAATTTGGGGAGGAGCATATTTACCAACAGTAAAACCAATAATAATACTGCAATATAATGTTATTCGAATTAAGTCAAATAAAACAAAAAGAAAACATGCAACACCTTTTTTCAGAGATTTCAATATTTTACAATTTAGAAATTTGTACTTATATAAAGTAATAAGTTGCTTTTTTGGAAGATGTGGAGATAGAGATCCCATGTTATTAAATAGGCGAGACCGGACGACCATTTTGCGTAAGATTTAAAGAACACCTACCAACAAGAAAATGTAGTAACAAATCATCCAGTTATACCCAACATCTAATAGATAGTAACCATACTTATTCCAATTAGAATTCTAATATGTAAATACTGCACATATGCAAAAAAGGTCACAATTTGAATGTAAGAGAGGAATTTAAGATGTATAGAGCCAAGAAATATGACTCCACAAATTAATTAAATGACCAGCTCTCGTTCCATTCTAATATATTGTACAACACACTAATTGAGAGACCCATTCAGCTTAAACGGACAAAGATAAGATGTAGGAATACAGTTGTAGCTCTTTATCGCCCAAGCAGTTAGACATGCACATCATCGAGTATATCTACATCATCTTGAGACATATTACTCTCGTAACGAACTCCACACAAAATGAAACTTATGTTTGTGCTAGTGTTGTATAGTGTGTGTTAATCTTTTCTAATTTCCTGATGATTTTCGAATTGACCGATATCGAGATAGATAAATAAGGCAATGCAATTTTAAAATGTGGATTAGTTGACGTACTTAAATAAATTTGTTAATTAATGTATACATTCTAGGGGCAGTTGATAGGTCTATACACGCAAGCCCCTAACAGATTTATAACCTCTGGATATTTTCTTTTAGTTTGTTCAGAATTTTCGAATGTGTTGGTACATTAGATTTAGTGTCAAAAATTGCATTTTTGTTGTGCTTTAGTTGTATTGTAAAAAGGAGCAAATTGACTCATTAAAAAATATTAATTATTAAACTATTATCCAGAGCCTTAATTTGAAAGATGTTGGTTTACTGGTTAAGGCAATCATGGTATGATATAAAGGAAGCAATAAAGTAGAGTCTCGGTTAACCGTCACCCTTTTTACCGTCAGGAGAGGGGGGAAAATAGAACACATGTATTACATAATGATGTACCGTATATATTTAATGTGGTATGAATGTTTACAAGTTAGTATTATACTCAAATTTGATTTTAAAGAACAATGCGCCGTCTAAAGAGTTGACCACGGCATTTCTATACAAAAATTTTATAATGTACCTGTGCCTCAGTCTACTTGTAAACGTGACATTATTCACGACAGTATTTGTCACCAATTCCTAGAACAGTGGCCAAACCCTCCTTCCCTCCCACTCCTGTATCTTAGCAAACAAATCATTATGTTAGTTTCGTGCGTGGCATACGATAGTCTTGTTTTATTCAGTATAGAAACTACAGTACTGTACATAACTTTAGAGTGATTTACTGGACAATTTTAGAGTACAATACTGTATTTTGAAGACTTTACTAAATTTGTTAATTAAATAGAGTTACTGTAAATAGAAAATTTTAAAGTTTTACTAAATTTTCCCAAACCAATTTTTTTTAGTTAAAAAGAAATAACAGTACAGATATTCTGTGTTATAAACGCTGTTCAAAACTTAATAGTACAGTATTTTTATCAATCGCCAATGATTTCCAGAAGTCTGGGAAGTCTATTTCTCTCATCCGTCACCCCACCGGTCCCGAGAATGACGGTTAATCGAGACTCTACTGTACTTCCAAAAACCGGAACAATATATCTTAGAAACAGACAACTTTGAATGTTGAAATGCTGTTGGAGCTCTTAAACAGTCTACTTACTACTAAGACAAATTAGTATAGATGAAAGAGTCAATATTTTTTTCAATAAATGGCTTTGTAATGAATCCTCAATTTTTGTATGATTAAAGAAAAAGATCTAAAATTTCCATATAATTTAGTTTTGAAATATGTTATTAAAAATCACCGTTGTAGAGTTTTATTTACATGTAACATAAACATAATATAGTCGGTCCTTCATAAAAGATCCTATTTAAATATTATTCTTCTATTCTTCATATTATTTTATTTTAAAGTTAATATTCCCAAGCCTTGAGAAAGCATCCAACAATTTAAAAAAAGCGTTATTTGAAGAAGAAAAAAAAACATAAAAAGAAGCAAAGCTGTAACAAAATAAAATCTTGTCTTAAAATACCATGTATCTCTAACATGGCTGTATAGACGACAACACCAGCTGGGTTTTTAGCAGAACATGTATAGTTGCCACGGTGACGGAAATCAGCTGCATCTATTACAAGTACAACTGTCTTTTTACCAACTCGACTAATCGAGATTCCTAGACCTTCCAAATCTTCTGAACTTTGGAAACGCCAAGATATATCAAGTGGGAAATCTCCTTCCGAGACGAAACATGTGGTTTGAGCAGACTGTCCAGCATATATTGGAGTGTCGCCAAAATCAAAAGGAATTATACGAGGAGCAACTAGTGAGAAGAAACACAATGTAGTGAAAATAATCATTTTAAATGTTTTTTTCTTAGATAAAATTATTTAAAGTGAATTTTTTTTTTAATCTGTAGAGTTTAAATCCAGTGTTATTTTATCAAATTTTAATCATGTTTCATTCATACTTTCATGTCATAATTACTTCTAAATGTACTGCAAATAAAAACAACTGTTACTGATAATAAAACTATAACATCACATCACTGTTATTTCTAAAAACTGCAAATCGAAAAAACTGTTACTTGTAATTTTTTTTCTTAAGTGGTATATCAAGGCAAAATTTACTTTTAAAAAATTCCAAATTGATTAACTATTAGTTAAAAAATTATGATATTTAGTCACTGTTAAATTATTAAAACAAGTGTAATATCATTTTCATTTTAAAGGAATTTTTATTTTTAAAAGAACTGCAAGTCAAGTAACTCTTACTGTTAAATGAACTGCTTTATCGAGTCATTGATATTTCTAAAAAAGAGTGGAATATCATGGAACAGTTACTTCTAAATAACTGTAAATCGACTGACTGTTACTGATAAAATAACCAAGATATTAAGTTACGATCATTTCTAAAAAAAAGTGTGTAATATGGCATTTTTTATTTTAAAGTAACTGATTAAACTGTTACTTCTAAAATCTTTAATAAATGCAACTTCAAAACAACTACATACCTAGTCACTAGATAATATTACTTGTACAAATTCCAGTTACATCCCTGAAAAATATTTCGATATCACATCACAGATACTTTCAGAATAATTGCAAAATCCAGCCAGTGTTACTTCCAGAACAATAGCAATATCTAGTCTATTCCTATTCCTAAAACATCTTAAATAGCCATATTACTTCTAACTGTTACTTCTAAAAGAACTGCTGTATAGTCATAGTTACTTTTAAAAGAACTTAAGGTTAATGAAAAAAACTGTAAGCTGTGATCAAAATATGATTAATTAACAAATCTGATTGAAATATATTAACTGTTTTGTTAATTAGATACTGGATTAACTGTGCAACTGTTATTTTCAATCAGTTTTTTTAATTCCGAATGCTTTGAAATAGTCTGTGATAACCCAATAAGAATTTTTTAAACGCAATGTATACCCTTCTCTATACTAAATAAAAGAAATGACAATAAAAAAACAACAAACACAAATATATCAATTTTAAAATACAAACACTATATAATAGACGACTCACAAAAAATACTCTACAATTAAAAAATATTTTTAAAAAATTAAAAAAAAACAGAAAAATTCCTAAATCGAATACAACAACTACAACAAAACAGCCTCTATAATATCTACTTTACTACCATGAACGTCTAAGCTTGTGGAATAATTAACAACGCCTGCTGGATTCTTAGCAGTGCATGTATATATGCCACGATGTTGTGCACCTGCTGATTCAATCGATAATACGCTTGATTTCTTATTCAACCTTGTCGTAGTAATACCAAGATTAGATATATCATCATGGCCATGGAAACTCCAGCTGATATCAAGGGGACGATCACCTGACGAGACAAAACACTGGACTTGTGCAGACTGACCCGCAAAGATTGGTGACTCACCGAATGAAAATGGTAATATTCGAGGTGCGACTGAAAGAACAATTTCTATTTCTCATATTTTTAACGGCATTATAATGCAAAATGAAACAAATATACAATACTTATAAAGTGATTAAACTGCATAACTGTTAAATTAAGTGATAGGACCCAAAAACTACTTAAAACTGTACCCAATTTTGAAAATTATTAATTGATTTCTTCCCTCAATGATCTAAGCTATTGTAAAAAAAAGTAAATTGATAGAAAATCAGATAAAAATTGTACTACCAATACATAAGTATATAAAAAAAAATTGAAATGTTAAGTATTTTCTCAGTTTTTTATGTAATATGTTACATAGTTTAACTTTGAAGAAATACAAAGCATGTTCATTGGTTATGATCGATGGTCTTCTGATAGTATCAACTTTGTCTACAGCGAATTTGTTAATATAATTATATATATTAAGATTAGATAAATATATTAAGAACAATTAAAGCCCTTAGGTAATAACAGATAACGCCTACTGGATAATACGCTCCTACTAGGCTTAGATACTTCAATAATAACGCCATATTATTGTGCACCCACTGAAGATCTATAAACATCGGAAGATAGCTTTTATGTATTTCCGAACGGAATCATCTTAGATTATAATAGAATTATAATTTTAAAAACAATAAATAAATAAACGGAGTTTAGGTATCATGCTATTTTGAAATAACGTTAATTTCCTGAAAAATTCCTTCACTATTAATTGCTCTTACTATTAGGTTTGTAAAAGTCTTTGGAGTTAGGAAATTATCTAACTGTCTAAGGGTATGTGTTCATCAAACATCAATAACGTACTGTGTTTATCAATAAAAACAAAAAATAAATCAAATTAAACAAGCAAAAATATTTTCTGTAGGCTATAATATTGAAATGTGGTAATTTCATAGCATAGCAACTGTAACAGTTACTGCATATTTATAGGATCAAGTCAGGATGGCCACAGTTTTTATAGTTTTAAAAAATTATAAACTTTTATTGTTTTATATTAACTATTTCAAAAAGAAACTAAACCGTGGTGTCTAACTTTTGCACTGATATTATAAAATGATTTACAAGTTTCTATTAAAAGGTATAATTTTCCAAATAACAATGGCAACCAAGTTATCATAAGAGTATCACGGTAACCAAATGGTTTACCTGTTAGAATGTTAGAATTCGAATAGAGGGTGGTTCAAGTCCTACATAACCCTTTTTAGTTTATTGTAGTTCAAACAATAATGAAGATATTGATAAAATATGATTTCTCATTTATATAGACAAAATGGAATAACAACCACTGCTTATGTCTCCCTATACACAATTCAGATAATCTGGCAAACCCGATCGTCTGGCAAGTTGACTACTTATTAAAATTCATTTTTTACAAGACACTACTGCCATTATCTGTCATGAGGAGTCTTAACCTGTCTTGTGTTTGTTTGTTTATGTTTTGTGTATTTATGTGTGGATGAGTGTGAGCGTGAATGGCACTGCGTGTCTGTATATGTGTGTGAAGAGAGGGGATAAAATATTCATCAAAAACTAGAAATTATATGTCAACTTGAATAAGATGAAAATAAGAATATTATCATTCGTAAATTTAACGTATCTCATCTACAATTTATGTCATAAGAAAACAAAGCAAAAATGGATTTCTTTGTTCAAACATATTTAATCATTTGTATTTAATCTAAATATCTAAATTGTTGTTTTTTTACACAACATACTTGGTAAATTTGCAAACGTCTATACTTCTGATAAATGTGTATACTGTACTAGAATTCTATCTGATAATATGACATTGCTGGAATATAGAGTTTGCTAAGGTATTGGAATTTACTGTACCAGTTATACCATGTAAAGATTCCTTTCCATTAAAAAAAATAAAAAATTCCCTAAAATTTCCCTCTCTGTGGCCAACCTGTAAATCTACTATGGATTGGTTTAACAAGGGAAGTGTGATGTCTACAACAGTGCTGGTCACAAACACAACATGCTCGTTGTTCGATCACTCACAGTACCATGTATATTCAACGTAGTGCTGTAATTAGCAATCCCAGCAGGGTTCTTAGCAGTACAAGTATAATTGGCCCTATGTTTGGCTTGAGCTGTTTCTATTAACAACACGCTTGCTTTCTTGCCAGCTTTCATCGTAGATATACCTAATCTATACATTTCTCCAATACCATCAAAACTCCAACTGATATCCAACGGAGGATCACCTTCAGAAACTAAACAAGTTACTTGAGCAGCTTGGCCGGCAAAGATCGGTGAATCAAAATTAAACGATGAAATACGAGGTGCAACTAAAAACATCAACAAGCGGTTTAGTTCTAAACAGTTGCCTTTCATAATAAATTAACTGAATTGTTAAATTATTGGCTACACTGTTTTATATGTGGATATTTTATATATTTGCTTTTGGAGAACTGTTGACGATTGTTTTATTGTTTTGACCTTGTGATAGTTGAATATGAGATATGTTTTATTAATCATTTTTCTATAGTGGTGAATTCCATTATTTTTTTAGATTTAAATTTAAATTGTAGTGAATTTTACATTTGTAAAAACTAAGTCCTCTCTTACAAGTTATAATACTCTTTAGGTTTTTTCCTCTTTTTCATTTAGGATTAGCAATTTACATTGTAAAGTAATGTACATTTTACATCTATCTGATCCTTCATATTATTCAACCCGGGTTGTGGTGTAAAGAATATTAATTTAAACCTATAAATGTAGTCTATAAACTTAATTTACAATACTTTTCGCTCATAAGCGCTTTATGAAATATACGCCTTTACCAACGGCGCACGTTTTCACCGTAGTTTTTTTATCTCAAGTAATTAAGGTGCTTGCCTTTGGAAATACTTTATTGACAAAATGATCAATGTAACTTGGTGAGTGATATGCGCAACTCTTTTAATGTCTGTACAAGAAAATTACAGCTCTATTATTTTACAGTACTCAGTTAGCAGAATATGTCTAACACAATCGGTAGTTTATACACCGTTCTTCAATTCAAATCTGGTGTGTAACTCTAATAAAATAACCCTCAATGAAGGAACAATTTGACAATTTCATTGGCAAACTATATTTAACATATTTTTTATTTTTAATTCTTTTCTTTCTCCCTGATCATACATCACT
The DNA here is from genome assembly GCA_963513935.1 of Aphrophora alni. NCBI lineage: Eukaryota > Metazoa > Arthropoda > Insecta > Hemiptera > Aphrophoridae > Aphrophora > Aphrophora alni. The sequence goes on from OY740778.1 coordinate 35,899,539, forward strand.
CATTATCTGGACACGCCAGCACCATAAAATTGTTATGCCTACAAAATATACAACTAACTAGAATTGGATTAGAAGAAAGAAATAGCCTAACTTCCCCTGAATAGAGAGATATGATTTGGGTTGGTTAATTGGTCAGATTCTATTATCTCTCCGCAACTATTTCATCAACCACGTTATCTGTCCACTGCTAGCAACTTGTTTGTTTTTTAACATATCTTGTTCCTAGTGGTTTTTTTTTTTGCCCATTCAATCGATAAAAAATATTGAACTGATTTTTACTAATATACTTCCTTTAAATTATTGTTAAAACCTAAGAATCCTAATCTAACGTAATTTTTTAGGATTGATAAAATAGTGGTGGACCGATAACGGAATATAACTGATTAATTTAAGGTTAGATGGATTTTGATAGAATTTTCAAAAAACCCATGCAGGTTTAATCTAATACAATTTAGAGCCAATAAATTCCCGAAACCAATTTTACTGTAACAACAAACTGTGTAAGAATCTCCTAAATCAATCTTCTACCAGAATATAACACCATGCTGACAGTATCCATGCTGAATATTACCATGTATTTCAAGTTGGGCTGTATAGCTAACAACACCAGCAGGATTTTTTGCTGTACACGTATATTCCCCTCGATGTTGCGCATTAGCCGCTTCAATCACCAACATGCTTGCTTTGTTCCCGACTTTAGTTGTAGTAATACCCAACTGTGCCAGATTACCTATTCCTTCAATACTCCAAGTTATATCTAAAGGCGAGTCTCCTTCAGTTATGAAACAAGTTACTTGAGCTGATTGTCCGGCGAATATAGGAGACTCGCCAAAAGTAAACGGTAGAACACGAGGTCTTACTAGAAATTAAGAAAATATTGTTTCGAAAATATATTAATTGTGTAAAATTGGTACTACCATAAAGTAAATTTAAGAATTTTTGTGTAAAGGAAAAAATTAAAAATACATATAATTTTGTGTTCGGTGAGAAACTGTGCCTGTTAGGTCACAGGTTACTTTTTTTCCAATCCTCATAGCCGCATTAAATTTTTTTAAAGTAGGTCCTTTATGTGAGTTTACTTTCTTTAACACCCATACCAAAAACAACATTTTAGCAAACGGAAAGTGTTTGCTATTCAATAAACAAAATTCTTGCACTGAAGTTATCGGGGAAAAAATGTCAAAATGAACAAGGACTGATGTCTTAAGAAGTTGAAATCAGCTTCAGTTATTTTCAACAAATTTTGGTGAAATGAAACAATTTGAACTTATAGTGAGTAGGGTTTATTTTGGTATTTTCCAATTTTATTCCAAAACCACAATTTTCTGCCTTATGTAACAAAACTTTATACGGATATGCAGTTTAAGTTGAATGCGCTGAAGGAAGTAGCTGAAGCGGCAGGACTCGAGATAAATCATCGGAAAACTAAAGTTATGAAGATGAATGCAGAAAACAGACAAGCTCTAAACTGCGATGGAGAAGAAATAGAGGAGGTCAACACTTTTTCTTACTTGGGAAGTGTTGTTTCAACAAGTGGAGGAGCTGATGATGATGCGAAGACTCGCATTAAAAAAGCAAACGCCGCCTTTGTACAACTGAACCTTTGGCAAAATCGAAACATCTCAAAGAAAACGAAGCTTCACATCTTCAACACAAATGTTAAGTCTGTTTTGCTGTATGCAAGTGAGACGTGGAAAGTTACAAGTTTAATTACGTCTCGGCTGCAAGTTTTCATCAATAGGTGTCTTCGCCGTATCATGAACATTCATTGGCCTGAGATCATTACAAACGAGGATTTATGGAGAGAAAAAGGTCAAATTCGGGTCAAACTGCAGATTCGAGAGAGGGAGTGGAGGTGGCTAGGACATACACTGAGGAAGCCAGACGGAACTATTGAGAAAGAGGCTCTAGATTGGAACCCGCAAGGTGTCAGAAGAAGAGGTCGACCCCGAGAAACCTGGAAGAGGACCATTATTAAAGAAGCAAAAGAGGTTAATAAGACTTGGGGAGAAGTGAAGGCACTTGCTGGAGACAGGGACAGATGGAGAGCTCTTCTGGACGCCCTATGCTCCAATAGGAGATAAAAGGAAATAAGTCAGTAAGTCAATGTAACAAAACTTGTATTTATTAGCATATTATATATCAGACAGGTAATGTATTCAAAATTATTTCTAAGATTTATTTTTTAATTTCATTAATATTAATTTGAAAAAAGGCGGGAGAAACAACCCAAAGTCGAAACCATGAAATGTGCCTCAATCCTGACCTACACAAGAAGATCTAAGAGACAATTAAACATCATATACATCTGTTGACAGCAAGTTTTGAATGAGTTTTACAATTTTGATAAAATTTTATGAACATCTTTTTAAAAAATATTTACTCCACCATAGTAATGGCCCTCATGGTTTCACTTGAGTGAGAAGGGGTTTGGCATCCCACTGGACATAACTGAATCTAGACCTTTTCCATGTAATCTCTCTCTTTCATATTTTCTCTCAGGTCTCTCTTGACCTTTTCTTTTCGAACACTAAACTCTATTAAGAGTATTTAAGGACGAAGGCTAGCCATGATGACCGAGAAGTTTTTTGCCTTTAAACAACAAGAAATTTAAAAAAATGACAGGTCAGCTAAACAATAAAAAAATATGTTGATATGAACATTGAGTTTTATCATGGCTTACAAAGTCTTTTGGTAAACAAAATAAAAATTAACTTTGAAGCAATTGTTTTCATGCAAAAATGGTGATTTCATTAGCGAATTTAAAATTTTTTTAATGATTCGATTTCACCATCTATAAATTTCTTTTTTAAATGAGCAAAATTTAAACTGGTGTTAGTATATTCCAGTCGGTCTAGTGGCTAGAAGTTCAAATTCCAAGCAGGCTAAAAATGGTACAGTGTGGACTCAGAATCTTGAGGTGAAATGGGGAGCATTGATTGGAACTAATTATGGTTGCGAATGCTACAAATATGGCAAAGGAATCTCAATATGCTAACCACACATTAACCAACTGCTGCCAAGGAAGTCTGATCTCTTCATATGCTGTTGTGAAACATAATTATTATTTAAAACTATAATACCTAATTGGTAATTAGCTTTTTCTTGAAACAAAATTTATTACCACAGTATGTGTTCGACATCTTCGGCATCAAGCATCTATGTATTCTTTTGTGGGCTTCGAAAGACATTTGACGCAATCAGTACAGAATCCATGTGGAGAGCTCTGAAAGTTTTTGACGTGACAAGAAAAATTATTAAGACTATTTACAAGGACTACAGATGCCAAGTGATACATAACTGATGACTTTCAGATTCTTTTACAATTAGAACAGGAGTATCTACTGTATAAATTGGTAGTGGTAACTTTCCCCAATAATATTCCTCATGTTGTTGGATATAGTAACGAGGAGGGTAACTGGTATACCAAGAAACTTGCAATGGAGATTGATGGACCCCATTTTTGAAGACATAGATTATGTCCGTCATGTCGCACGGCATAAGCAATATGTAAGAAAAACTTGAAAAAGGTAGGAAAGTGGGTTTGAAGATAAATTTTTGTAAAAGAAAGGGAATGTTTTCTCAAGTAATAAAGAATGTATAATTATCAAGGTCAGGACCACAGAAGAAGTAAAACAATTTCAATACCATGGCAGTATAGTATCAAAGAGTGAAGGAACAGATGAACAAGTCTTGCAAAAGATCAGGAATGCCAAAGGGCTATCTGCAAAACTTGAACCAATTCGGCAATCACAATAGTTAAGAAGAACAACTAAAGTTAGGATTTTCGAGACCAATGTAGAATCTGTTTTTATATGGCTGTCAAACATGTAAGTCACAAAGTCTATTCTTAACAAGTACAAGATCTTTATAAATAACTTTATCAGGAGTATTTATATTTCATTGGACAGATCGGATCTCAAATGAAAAATTATGGATATAATAAAACAAAGTCCAATTGATAAAATAATAAAGAAAAGTAAGTATAGTTGGTTGGAACATATCCTGAGAAAACCTAATAACAATATAAGTTGGCATGTTCTAGAGTACTCCTAGGGAAGCTCGAATGAGGAAAATAAAAAATGCGGAGGAGATCGTTCGAGAGACAAATTAAGGAGGATAGAAAAAACTGGAGGGAAATAAAGCAGATCGCCAAGAATCGAGTGAGGTGTAAGTCATTTGTCGCATCCCACATTTGATTAAAGGATAAACTCATGTAAGTCACTTTTGCCTATTCTTTATTTTAGCTATAACAAAATTTCTAATTAATTATATTACTTCTTTTAACCCTTTGAAGAGTACAGGGAAATACCGATTAACGAGTACGGCCGTTCTTGAACGTTCTCTGTGCTGTTTGCGTAAATGAGTATGGACGTTCCGGAACATTTTAGGTTACGTCTGAGCAATAAAAGTATTTATCATAAAACAAATTAGTCATGGCTTATTGTGTTGTCACAATTCAACAAGAAATAGTACTAAGAACACATGAAATCGGGTTTTTCACAATTAATTGTAAGGCAGGACAACTCCAGGGGGCGTGGTTTCAGGAGAATTCACCATGCGTATTGATTGACGCGTAAATGTAGGCGATGGCATCGTCTTCTCCGCGGTTGTTTCCCCCCTACACACACCTGTGCATATGTTCCTTGTCTAGTATAAGTGATTTGTATCATTATATTATGTTACGTATATTATACATCAAACATGAAAAATTAAACACTACAAAGCTTTTTTACAGATTCCCCTCTGTCTAGTCTTTTGACACATTTAGCCGCGTCTCAAACAAAACCAACACACGCTTCCAAGAAAATTGAAAAGAAATGTTATATTTTCCATAATGTAGGCTATACTAAATTGATTCGTGGAAAAAAAGCGGCCCATCAAACGTTTTTGTCTGTGTATGTCTGCTATACCGACGGGTGACAATGCCACGGTGTTTTTATGCCGCCGACAATGGGATACCGTTATCAGCAAACGAAACCAACACACGCTTCCAAGAAAACTGAAAAGAAATGTTATATTTTCCATTATGTAGGCTATACTAAATTGATTCGTAGAAAAAAAGCGGCCCAGCAAACGTTTTTGTCTGTGTATGTCTGCTATACCGACGGGTGACAATGATTTTTCAGTGCAAATTTTTTTTAAAGTACATTTATCAGTGTAAATTTTTATTCTTACAAGTTTTTAACACAATATTATTATATTATTATACATTTGTAACCAATAAAACAACTATTTAAAATTTTTTTTTCTTACTCCTTGACAACAATTTTCTTTGTAAATACTTACTAACCAGCTGTTGGCTATTTGGGACGTTCAAGAACGGCCGCACTCGTCAAAGGGTTAATAGGTGAATAAAAATTGTTAAATAATCGTTCCCATTAGAAAATATACTACAAAAGCTCTTGATACAATAAAATAATTAAAGCAATGGAGACATGACAACAGTGTTTTTTAACTTCAACTCTGAAACTTTATAAATTCATGGACTTACATCAACAACATCCGAAGGTATATGGGAAAAATAAGTTGACTGAAAGTATACGAACAACACAATATAAAATGTATATAAAAACATTCGAGATAAAAAAATGACATTTATTTTCCCAAATCAAAAATTTACTTCTTCTATAAAACTGTATTCTTTTACATATTATAAAAATGTTTCTCGCTTAACGACAAATTAATGTAAACTTAGTTGATCTAAATGTTAATTATTACAGACATCCAACTATATTGGTTTAGGCTTGAATTCTTTCAGAAAAGAAATAATAAAAGTATATATTTCACAAGTGAGTGAGGGTATTAACTGCTTTGTGATAAACTGATTAAGCCCTTGATTGATCTAGTGGCTAGCGCTCATACTTGGTTATGTGAGAGGTTCTGTGTACAATACCTGTAAGATCAAAATTTGGTATTGACCTTAGTATTGAGAGGTAAATTATGGAACTTCAAATAACAGAGAATACTAGATGCGAAGGCTAGAATTATGTCAACATGAACTTGATGTACAGTTCTTCAAAGACCGTTTCCCCCCACATTATTATTATTACAAACTAAGGAAATCCTGACAGATTTAAATGAAACTTTTCAGGCATTCTTTACATTAACATGAATCTCTTGGGCAAGCCAAAACACACGATTCATAAAATAAATTTATATATTAATTAAGAACTTCTTTAATGTATGTTTTTATTTAAACTCAACTAATGAAGAAAAAAATATTACAATTTTTCCTTAGTTTATTTTGAGCTTTGCAGCAAATATTTATAAAATAATGTTAGTACCCACCAAACAAAGCAAAGAAATTACTTAAAGTATAAAAGTACAAAAGCAGATCAAAGCAAAACACAACCAAATCATCTTTGCCAAAGCCTCTTAAAATCACATGCTTTTATTACCCCTAACTTCAAGATCTGCCGTGTAACTGACAACGCCTGCTGGATTTTTCACAGTACAAGTATATTGACCACTATGCTTAGCAGACGTTGAGTCTATCGTGATGAAACTAGTTTTTGATCCTGCTTTTAACATGTTTATTCCATATTTAAACAGATCAGTTTGGTTGTTGAAACTCCAAGAGATATCTAACGGGAGATCGCCTTCTGAGATGAAACAGGTAGCTTGCGCTGACTGACCGGCAAATATTGGCGAGTCAAAATTGAACGGCGATATGCGAGGTAAGACTAAAACATAGTGTGTTTGTATTAAATGAAATATTTTAATAATAATTGTCTCTGTTATACTCCATTATAATGTTTTAAATATTGTTATAATTATCATTCCAAACATGTACCAACTAAATAAAGACTTCTGATTAACGATCACACAATCTATCATACCACAGGGGCACAAACATTTTTTATGAGATGCTTGAATCATTATAAAATCTATACTCGTCATTGCACAGCGATGAAAATATAATATACTGATTTGAAATGATGACTAATAAGATTGTCAATTTGGTATAGTTGAAAATGTTTTTATCGACTTTCAAAATAGAAAATATATATCACAATGTATACCTCATAAAAATAGGAACATGGGTTGAAATTGTTTCAAATTATGACAACGTATCCATTTTAAATATAATAACATATATAAAAGTTTTCCCTGAGTAATATTTTGAACATTTGTAATGATTGGAGAAAAACTAGTATAAATATACTTTCCCTTATAGTTTTCAAATGTTTAAATATAGAATTTTTTACGCTAAATCTATCTTTTGGATTAAAATTATTGCTGTTTAAGTGGAAAAGACTACCATAAAAAAAAGAAAAAAAAAGCACTATTTTTTAGATATTTGAAACTCGTGACTTTTCATGCGGTGTTTTAATTTGCTTTGAAATCTCTGTAATTGTACAAGGATGAAATATAGCATTCTTTTCAGAAAGTGATGAAGGATAAAACATTCATATTAGTTCTATATTGGAAAACCATTTGATCAACACCCACTGCAGACTAAATAACATAATTTTGTCTATGACACTTAAAGTCGGAGAGTATACACAATAAATAACATCGGCTGAGAGAATGGGCGCTCTTAGAGTTGCTAAATGGAAGCCACACAGCTCTGCTCATACCAATAGTTGAGAAAATTTGCCAACTACTGGGAGAAAATTTATGAGAGAAAGAAGTCACAATTCAAGAGATGTGTAAAAAAAGATCCAGGTTCTCAATAGAGAAAATATAGCAAGGAGCACAGATTAAACAAAAAGTAAACTGCAATACTTATTAAGAACTTGACAGAACGAATTGACTGACTACATAGAGAAGTCAACACTTTTTAACAGGACATATACCTTTGCAAGTACTGTAATTCTGACAAATCTACTGGGTTCTCAGAATCGATATTAATACTTCTGCTTGATCAATGTGGGATAGTAAGAAGGCTCAAGAGGACTAAAACTTTCAAACTGGCAAAAATGTGTTTTGTATACAAAGAGACTAATCTGTAAGACAACAATTAGGTGAACTAAGAACTCTAGTTTAGTTTTAAAATTTCAATAGACGAATTGCTTGTTAATCTAGATTAAGCTTAGTTGTAATTTAAAGTAACGGAGTTAATAAAAAAAAAAATGCTTTTAAAATGTATTGGTAAAGTGAAGATGCAAGTAAATAAATCAGTGAAAACATTAACTTCCCCATTTTGAGATTTACCAGACAAGCTTGTTCAAGTGATTTCAGACTATTTTTGTTGAAAGTTTAAAAAAATTGCAACAGCCACAGAGACATGTAAAGACGAATTGAACAACTTATCAAAATGGGCTACAAATCTTAAGACCAATATACATTTTAAAAGTCTTAGACAAGTTCTCATAATGATGACCGACAAAACCAGCAATATTAACAAAAATTAAAAATTGGTCAACCCTACAAAATTTCTTTTGCAAACTTTATCCTCCAAAATTAAAAAAAAAAAATTTAACAGGTTGAATGTTTGAGGAAATCAGGAGTTATAATACAAATACATGATGTTTAAAGATAAAGGACCTTTCAATGGCATCTTGGAAAATATAAAAGTTGTTCTTTTGGGAGGTCTGACACTTCAGTACATCATTTGCAAGGACTTATTGTGTTACCAAGTAAGATAAGAAACATATAAGTTACATTTATAACTAATTTTTTTTTGTAATAGCAGATTTAAAAAAGGCAGTGATTTATCACACACCTACCTAAATACAAAACTAAGTAAAAAGAAAAAGTTGTCATTACTATGTAAATTCTGAGCTAGGAATTACTAGTTATAAAACTAAAATTAATTATATTCCACAAGAGTAAAATAACATATTTCAAAATGTGATTATCCCATTTCTATGAATATTTTGTGAAATATGGTAATGTATCTAAATAAATTTTCCAAACTGCAGAAATGAACAAAAATACAGTTCATAAATAATTGGAGAGGAAAGGATTAACCTGACAATGGTCATGGTACATTTTAACATTTTTCAACAGATAATTTTGGAACTAAAATTTTAAGATAGCGACCAATATGTTCTGCTTCAATCTTAAGAAGCTATATTTTTTCACTATTGGCAGATCAGAGTCAGAGGTTGTGGAAAAAGATATTTTTACAGAAATTGCAGTATAGGTGAGAAGTAAAAAGTTAGTAATTGCCATCCATACACATACAATTTAATTTAAACTTGATTTTATTCTTCACAAAAATACAACAATTTATAAGATAGACGTTTTGATAAAAATCCTTTAGTATCATCCCTGATTACAAATAAAAAATATGTTAAAAATAATGTATTAAAACATGTTTATGAAACTTTAGCTCATACTTAAAATTTTACTCTGGAATTTCAACAATTAAAAAATTTGAACAAGATTCTAACTATGTTAATTTGATTTATATTGCAATTTGTCTAAATTTTTCTTTTATTTGACATCCTGAAGATGTAACTTATAAGTAACTTTTATAATTTCAAAAAAGCGAAGGGAAGGTCATAAACTTCAAACAACCTGCAACACAATGCTTTCAATGCCCACCAAACTTCCAGTGTATTTTCTACAATACATGCAATACTATAGTGCTCCTTTGTATGGTGTTACAAATAATATACCATGTATTTCAAGAGTTGTTGAATAGTTAGCAACACCAACTGGATTTTTTGCAGTACACGTATATATTCCTCTATGTTGATAACCAGCAGATTCGATCAACAGTACACTCGCTTTATTACCAGCTTTAGTTGTCGATATACCCAATTGAGACATTGCCGATTGACTGTGAAAGCTCCAGGTAATGTCTAAGGGTGGATCCCCCGCCGATACTAGACATGTAACCTGAGCTGCTTCTCCGGCAAAGATCGGAGATTCGCCAAACGTAAATGGAATTATCCTAGGTGCAACTAGAAACAATGTTTATTTATATGGATTATTTTTGTTGCTTATTGTTGGCAATATGTGACATAACAACAACAGAACAGCTGTTTCCAACATTCTTATACATCAAAGGTGAGGTTCTGTTATCTATAAAACCACTTCTAACATTTCTAATAAAATCTAGAATTTGTTGTTAATAAACAATTTTCAACCTAATTTGAGTACAATACACATGGTTTATTTCTGATGATGGTTTAGTTCACTGGTGTTTAAAAGGCTATCCCTTAAATGCAACTCTACTAGCCTAGCCAAAAACATTGTCTTATGCTAGAAAGATAATCTGTGACTTTTAATGTATTTAAACTAATTGCCAATATAATGGATACCAAAAAAATATGTTATTGTTAAAAATAACACAATGATACACCATACTTCAACGAAACTGGAAATAAGTCTATGTTTTAAAAAAATTGGAATACAATATCCTTCCTTCTAACAGAGTCGTCTGATTAATAGAATTAATTATAACCGTTACAAGAGCCACAGATGGAACGAGTCGACTATAAATTTTTTTTTTTTTTTTAAATTATTACTTAGGATAATAAGAAAAAGAAATTTTCATGTACTTTCTAGACTTATTTTTATCATTTTGTGTTAATTATATAGAATACCCAAATTGAAAAAAAATCAACCAAATAGACAAGTAGCAATGATGAATGTTTAAATTATTTACCACGCAATACATATTTCTTTCCTGGATTGTATTTTCAGGTTGAAGATTTTCTGTTGTAAATAATTTGGGTAGATTACATTCAGATTGATGTACAATTGAAGTGTTTTCAGTTTAATAAATACAAATCTTTGGTCGGAAAACTGTTTAAAATGACTGCATTATGGTTAATACCGGATAACAAATTTATCAAAGATAATGCAATACTGAGTACCAAATATGACATACTTTGACAAATAAAGCATTAACATAATAGTTTTCAAAACCTATGCCAACCCTATTTTAAAATACCGCAAATATAAAACAACGGAACGATGTGATGCTCTATGTTACAAAATCACTCACAAACAATTAAGATCTTACTTCTGACAACCCTACTTTTAATTTTAAACACATGTACACTGCACACTCTAGACTCTAAATATCGAATGAGAAATTATTGAATGGACTCAATTTATAACAATAAAAGTTCCTTGATTGCGCACCTAAGACAAAAAATTTGGATGAAAACTAGTAAATTAACAGGAAGCTATGCCTGACATATCAATCAATATTTAGAAATGGTTAATGGCCTAATGACAAATCTACAACAATAGGAATATAAATGAATGTTGCAAACGATAGTCCTACATCCTACATAGAATATCTGTTAATGTCTTACACTGTAGGCAATTTATTTGATTATAATTTTAAAATATACCTCTATACACACACAATATTAATATAAAAAATAAAAAGCTTTGCACTTTTGTAACGATCAAACAAATGTTTTTAGATAATAATCTGTTATAAATCCATTAACTTATTTTGAGGTTATGTTTAGATCACTGCTCAAAACAAATCCACACAAAAATGCTAATTTGAAAGGTTTCAATCAGACAAGATACATCATACGACTTAATAAAGTGAATAAAATATGACACACTCAATGAAGAAAATAAAATACAATTTACAACCTGTAGTTGAATACTTCAAATGAAATATTACAAAAATATATTTTAATAATGAATATTTCAACAATGTATCGAATATTACACATGCGATAACAGAATACTCAAATTTCAATTCATGCCAATGAAATACCATGAACATCCAAACTTGTTGAATAATTGTCCGATCCTGCTGGATTTTTAGCAGTGCATGTATATTCACCACGGTGGAATGAATTTGCAGAGTCTATCAATAAAAGACTAGTTTTGGCGCCAAATTTGCTCGTAGAAATACCAAGCTGTGACATTTCCTGTGAACCGTGAAACGTCCAAGAGATCTCTATCGGAGTGTCGCCTTGTGAGACTGTACACGTGACTTGTGCCGTTTGACCAGCAAAAATAGGTGACTCACCAAAAGAAAATGAGATAATTCTTGGTGTAACTACAGCAAACATGAATTAAATAATTAGAATATTAGATTTTATGTTGTAGAGAACATTATAGTTTTATGTAGAACTTTAACAATGATCTTCGAAAAGCTGAATTAAAAAAAAAAAATTGTTCAAAGAATTTATTGTAAACGTGAACAAACTTAAAATAGAACCGCGAATTGAATGATTATTCTGAAAATCATAAAACAATATTTGAGAAATTAGGATGGATAGAAACTGATTTATACAAGAAATAGAGTAGGAGAAAGACTGAATATTTACAAGAGAAAAGTTCAGATAGAAAAAGAACTATACCAGTAAACTGTGAAAATGGATGAAAACAAAATAATGGGAAAATAGAAAAACTTTATTTACACAGAAAAAATGTTAAAATTGAATATTTTGAAAGAAGAACATATCACTTTAACAGAAAGAGTGAAAGAAACTTTCAGAAGTAAGATTAGGTTAAGAAGAAAGAATAGAAAAGAGCATTTAAATACTAGAGATAAAAACAAATGGAAGAACAAAAACTGAAAATACAAGAAGAAGAAAAATCGGATGAAAAAAAAAGACAGTAACATGAAAAAGGAGTGGTTTAGTGTTCACTGGACTTAAAATTTTAACTTTAGATTTTCATGCGAAAGGTGGTAAGAATTTTAAGGAAATCCAACTATCAAGGTCTTTATCGTTTTAATCTCATGCACAAGACATTCGCCGTTACCGTGGATCTCGAGTGTTGCCGTAAAATCAACAACACCTGCTGGATTCTTAGCTGTACAAGTGTAGTTTCCCCGATGTCTGTAACCAGCAGATTCAATAAGCAGTGTGCTACCTTTACTGCCAACTTTTGAAGTTGAAATTCCCAAATGATTTAAATCATGAACGCCATCGAGGCTCCACGTGATGTCCAAAGGTGGATCACCCGCAGATACAAGACACGTGACTTGAGTTGCTTCTCCGGCAAATATCGGTGATTCGCCAAATGTGAACGGGATAATACGTGGAGTTACTGTAGCAGTGGGAAAGGTAGAACAGATTACATGGGTATATTCAAAATCTATGAGAATGTTGTGTGAATTTTAACACCCCATTCAATATTAAATAGCAACATGAAATATTTAGTACAATTAAAAATAATGTTTCTTTGTCGTATCAAAAATTATAATATCTTCTATTAAAGTTCATTTAAATTCAATTTTCAATCATCCCAGATTGTTCATTTTCACGAAACATTCATTCTTATGGTTCCAAATTCATGTATTTTAAACGTTAGAGTCTACACCACACATACGAAATTATTTGTCACTAAAACTGATATAAATGTTGCAAAATCTCCCTGCAATATTTGTACAATGATTGCAAAATCTTTGTATAATAATTGTTCAATCATTGCACAAGTATTTGTAAAATCTATTTCAAACAATTGCACAATATTATATAGGATAATATGTTAATAATATATTAAATATTACCTTTTAATGTTCCGTCTTGTGACTTTTTTGGTCGTTCGAATGTTACGACGCGTTTCGGGACCGCAATCCCATTGTCAAGTACACTTACACAAACACAATGAAACACATAACACGTTTAAAAAACACACAAAAACACCACAGTTACAACACTTTTAAAAAAACTTAATTGTGCTGGACAATTTCATCGTGTAGGTCGTATTGTGGTCCATGGTACACTGTCGTAAACTGTCTAACGAAATATATTACTGTAGTTAGAGAACCGGTTTAAAATAGCCTAGGGCAGTGTCATATAAACTATTACTTTTAAAATCCAGCTGATCGTTTAATAATTTAGACGGATTGTTATTAAACTCCTTATAAATTTTTAATATATTATTAACATATTATCCTATATAATATTATTCAAAGTGACTTGGAATCCAAGAACCATGCAACTAAAATTGCACAATGTTTATCTATTTCTCTCGATATCTCCTCCTTCAGAAGGAGAACTTTGTCTTGTATCAAATTTGAATAAAAACTAATTCCCATTTTCAAAATAGAATAAACTGTTAATAAACATTCCGTTCAAAATAGCAGTGATCTTTCAAAATCTTTAAAGGTACTAGAGAGAAATTTCTCCATTCAAAACTGCTGTGCGTGTAATAAAGGTAATTTCATTTCTAAATTAGCTAAACCTTTTAATAAATCGCAAGACGTGTGAACAAAATTATATACACCTGTGAAGTAAAGTTCACATTTGAGTATCAAGTGCCTATACGAAAACCAAATTTTGTAAGAACCTTTCAAATAAAAGCAAATAAGCTACCAAAAATCTGAATTGTACACAAAGATCACTTGTGAACATAGATCACGCAAGACTAAAAAAATTTAAGTATACAAAGGTTGGATAGATACAGAAATTACCTATGAAAAACCAAATTTAGGATGAAAATAAGGATTTAAATTAGGATGTAAAGGAATAAAATATAAATAAAGATTTGTTTCATACAAGTATAATTGTATAACTAACCAAAATAATATAATGTATCAAGTGTTTGAAAAGTCCCAACCTTGAAATTTTCTAAAGACCAAAATGAAACTGTAGGTTTTTAATTTGGAGTAAAGAAAGTAACCGTTGACATGAACGTCTTTTTTTAAGACCAATATAGAATCAAAGTTGATTTGGAGTTTATTTATAATATGCAAACAGTTGTAGATTAAGATGATAAATGTTCTCAATTTTACTACGAAAATAAAGAATTGAATTTTATCAACATCACAACTGAAACTATTTCCAAACCAAATAGTTAATGGAATTGAATTGACCGAAAGATAAACTAAATTAGTGGTGGTAAACAAAATTTGTACTTCAAAATTTGATGAGAGTTCAATTTCATCAAGTAATATACAATTATAAAATTCAATACTGTAATAGTTATCTTTTAATTACATTAGATTCATTTTATTTTGGTACGGTTGACACGCAGGATGATATGAGAGCATTACTCTGACCTATTCATTCCATTCGAGTGCACTTAAATGGAAATGTTCAGAGTATAATCGGATGACAACTAAACTCTTTTAAGCAAATATATAGGCCATATAATATTTTTAAATGGTAAGAAATAAATTGTGCTAAAATATTGCACAAACTTTCTCCCCAAAAATAAATAAAAGTCTGACCAAAAGTAATTGTAATAAAAATGCTAGTTTAGAAGTTGTTGATCAAAAAATTAAAAAGAATCTAGGAAATTAAATATATAACAATATTACTTTTGGTTAACAATTACTTTTATATATTGTATATTTAAACAGGGCCTGAAATTGCTGTTTCATTTTCCACTCATTTACATATTCATTTACGTATTTTAAGTAAAATCTTAAATGTTACTGTAAACTTTAATGTTCGATGATTGTGTAAATTTGTAACTCAATAAATGTGACAGGTGAAGTGAGTGTTTTATGCCTGAGGAAACTGCCACTAAGCAGGAGATTGCTGTGTAGTATTACGAAAAAAAAAAGTAATGCAAACTTGACAACAAGAATTATGGTACTTAAAAAATAAATACATATTCTCTATTAAGTTTTCCCTTCCTAATGAAAGGGCACAAAATATCAAAAGTTAGCTCCTTTACACCAATAAGATTTACAAAGTTTCATTTCTAATTTATCTCTTTTTCAAAAACTTCTATTAAATATTTCAAATTATCTAGAACAAAATTTATTTTAAAAGCTTAACCATTCATGCCAAATCCAAACGAATACCATTACCATGTATATCTAAAGACGACGTATATGAGATAACACCAGCTGGATTTTTAGCCGTACAAGTATAGTTCCCACGATGTTGTGCGCCTACTGAATCTATCAGCAACATACTAGCTTTCCCACCTTTCATTGTAGAGATACCTAACCTATTCATATCATCATGTCCCTCTATACTCCATACTATATCCAATGGAGGATCGCCAGCCGAGACTAAACAAGTGACTTGTGCAGCTTCGCCAGCAAATATTGGTGATTCACCGAATGAAAATGGAATGATTCTCGGAGGAACTGATCAATAAGTAAATAATATATAAGTAATTATTAGTATGCTACTGTAATTTTATTTGGTCTCTGAGATTGATTTATATGAATTAAATTATTTGCAGGCAAATTAAACTAAAATAAACACTTTATTGTAGAAATGATTAGACATTAAATATATTTATGACTTGTTATATTTAAAATAGTTAATCTGATAAGGTAATATTTGATAATTATTACATTTCCTTACACAAAGAACATCTAGCCTCAATTCTTTCATGATTCAGCAAAATATTTAACCTTGCAAGTGTCAACAAGATATCTTTATTTTTGCTGTATCTTTAAGGATAGCAGAGATATTAATAAAATATTATAACAAAAGGCATTTTTTTTTTAATTTCTAGAACACACAACAGCTTTTCTATCTCTACCAGCACTTTAGCAATCGACTTTTAAACTTGTTATTAAGTTGATTGCCGAGTACTGGATGATTTGTGTATTCTAGTATGTTACAAAGAATTTTTTAATACAGTTTATTACCTATATATCAACTATTTTTCAATATACAATGGTTAAATATTTTAAAAAATCAACGGTTTTTAAGATATTTGACATCAAAGGTTTTAAAAGAACATGATTTTGAAATGACTAAGTGAAATATTATCAGATTTTGAAGTACACCACAAACTAACAGTATAAAACATTCTCAAAAAGTATTGGTATTTCAAATTAATTCTGGAATTATATCTTATTTTTGAAAAAAAAAAAAAAAAAAAAAGAGAGAGAGAGAGATAGTTTATTTTGATATCCATAATCACTTCACAATGATTGACAGAACAATCGTAAAACACTCTGTATATATAAAATTTTGTAACTTAAAATCTTTGAGTGTTTTAAATGTTAGAATCTATAGATTGTATGATTTTCTAAGTGGACAATTACAATTCTAATAACACAAAAAGCTTCAATAATAGCCACAAACTCAAAAAATCAAAAAATACTGAAAAGCTAAATAAAACTTTGAGTACACAATACAAAGCCAATATATTTTTAATACATTTAACCTATTCCATACGATTACCATGTATCTCTAGGTTAGTAGAATAGTTGACATTTCCCGCTGGATTTTTCGCAGTACATGTATAATTTCCGCGATGTTTGTAACTCGTAGCATCTATGAGTAACATACTGGCTTTGCCGCCTTTCATCGTAGATATACCTAACCGAGATAAGTCGTCAAATCCTTCAACACTCCATGTTATATCTAGTGGAGGATCACCTTCCGAGACTAAGCACGTTACTTGCGTAGCTTGACCAGCAAATATTGGTGAATCTCCAAATGAAAATGGAATTATTCGAGGCGGTACTGTCAATATAAAATATGAATTGTCACTAATTAAAAATAAAATATTAATAATTTGATGGGCGATGACCATGCTAGTATAAAATTGGGAATATATATTTGCAACTCCCAAAGACTTTTATTGAGGAGAGGAACTCCTATTATGCAATGGTGGGCCTTATTTAATAGACTTGTATAATTCATACTGCAAATCCAATAAACTAAATTAAAAGTTCTATGGTTGTTCTTACCTACAGACGATTACAATGACAATCGAACCTCATGTTTAATATATTTTTCAATATCGGCACACGTCTGTATATTGTAACTTGGCGTCTGAACCCTTGGCTACCTGCGAGCGGCCGTAACTGTGACACTATTCCGTTTGTAAAAGCCGCCAGTAGAAAGCTCTTTACACAGCTACTTTTTGCATAATCACATACTTATTATTTACATGTTTACGTACTATTTACATACATTTGTGTCTTATTTGGTATCAATTTGCTTATATTTTCCTAAACATTTTAACAATGCTGAAAAAATTTTAAATTGTGTCTCCCATAAAAAAGTTAAATAGTGCAGTGTTAACGCTAGTAGGTGACTCATCATGGAAACAGCTGGGTGAGGAAAGGAAGGTAGCGAGGGGGGACGGTGCGGGTCCAGACGCCAAGTTACGGTATACAGATAATAGAGTGTCCAATAAACTAAATTAAAGTCACTATAATTTTTTTTAAAGTTCCTACCATGCTAATGTACAGAGAATGACGATAAACAAACATCATGTTAAAAATATATTTTTCAATTTTTTTAGATAATCAAAAATAGTGTTTAAATGGCTTAATTTTCAATTCTGTACAATTCTATACGTGTTGAATTCAGTACAGAGATGTTTCCCTGAACCCTCCGCTATCTTCAGATATAACATTACAATACACTTAAAAAAGCTAAAACTTTTTGACAAAACTAAAATGTACTGTATTTAATGAGAAAAAAGAAATAGAATTTCAACTTATTTTAAAAACATTTGTCGAAATTATAAAAAAAGGATTATTACAAAAATGATTTAACAAATTAATCAGCTGTTATATTTAATAATTTACTACCATTATTAATTACTGTATTTATTGAATTTATAATGATCGTGATTTACTAATATACGGTATCTAATTCAATTGTTAAACTTTTCTTTTTTTTTTACTAAAAATTCTTAATTTTTTACTATTAATAAAGGTTTTTAAAACAAACCAAAATATAATGAATTTTCTATTTTTCTTTCCTGATATACAAATAGGATAAATATAGAAACTGTTACGAAAAAAAGCTTATATTGAGATTTAACTGCAATTCAAAGACAGAATAAATCTAATTTTTAATAAAAACCATGATTTTTTGGTTTTAATTATTGTACTTACTCTAATCTACATGTGAAAGATAAGTAAAATTATAATTGTCAATAGCTTTTAATATTATACAATCAAATTAAAATATAACTTCAATTTCATACAGACTTATTATCGTATTAAATTGCTGTATTACTAATTGAAATAGCTAATCTCGTAAATTGTATGAGTTTAATTTTTACATACAACTAATATGTATTTATTTATCGATAACATAAATCTGAAAACTGAAGCAAATCTTAACAGTTTATTGCTTTTTTTTTAACTTAAGACAATATAATGCCGTTAAATAACCATATCTTATTACAATATCTTCTTAATATGGAATAAATCCCAAATATTTTCATATACTTGATTACGTTAGTAGGTACAATTCCCAACGTTATAAACAACACAAAAACAAAGATTTACAAACTCACACTGCACTCAAAACTGACAGAAAAATACAACACCCAAAAGCTGTTAAAATTGACCAATATAACACCTAAAAACCTGTTAGAAAATTAACACGGCATCTTATAAAACACGCAAAAGCTGTTAGACTATAACGAAACACCAAACAGCACCCAAAAGCTGTTAAGACTGACACTAATTCTGTTATCAAATTATAAAAAACAGTTGTTAAAAACACTAACAAAGAATCCAAAAACTCGTCAACACCAAAAAAAATTTTAACTAGAACCGAACTTGTGGAAAATTCATAATCAATTAAAAAGTTAAATTACCATAACTAGAAAACCCCTCAATAAGATGACGTTTCTATTAACAAATTGTCATCATCAGGTGTAACTAACAACATTGAATTGGAGCATTACCCATTGTAACAGATGACAGCTATTTATAATTTATTATTATTATATCAGTCCACAATTTTTTACTTTTTCATTTAATATGTTTTGACATATAACTGATGACATCTTTAGGGACATGTAACATACAAAAAACACCTACATAAAAACAAGTATCAACAAGTTACTTATTCAGCTCCAAATACAAGCAGATCCCCTAAATTAATGCCCGAAGTTAAATTATTAAAAACAGTTGTTACACATGTTTTCTGAACCTCGTAATTGTGTATATCATTGCATTCTGATGTCAGCTAGGGCCCAATGGGTGATATATTAAAAATCACCATTCGTTCATGTCAATGTCTAGTAGGCTTTGAAGCTATACATATATATAAACATGTATCCATTCACTATCCTCGTGCTGATGACTCAGTCTTGCCAGATCTTGTTAACTAGATGAACATTAAATTTTCTTGGGAATCAAAGTTCAAAATTATGTTTTTGACAATAACTTCGCTCTTAGCCATTGCAGAGGAGTAAAAAATTGAAATCTCCAAATTTCTATATAATTTACTGTGTTTTAAGTTGAATAACATACGAAATATAAATAAAATACTGTATAAAATGACCACCATTTTTGACATTTTTAATTTGACACTATAATTCAATAAGGTTTCAAATTTCTCCCTACACCAAATTTCTTGTTTCTATCTTTATTTTTGTGACCACTGTAATGTTTAATAACAAACAGACGGTATGATGAAAATAATAATTATTGTTGTTTCCTGACGCTATGAAATTTGAATATCAGTCAAAAGTTTAAATTGTTTACGATTGTCAAACTTATATTCTATGTAGAGTGGATAAGTAAATTAGTGAACTACAATTACTTTTATTTGATTATTATTATTATTAAAATCAAACGGATCATTGGTTAAAATTAACCACATAAATTTAGTAATTGAAACGTCATATTGAATATTTTCTTGTTATGGAAATTGAGTTTTTAATTGAATGAAAAGCCTATTTAGATAGGCGCCAACTTGCACAAAATTCGACTGAAAACAAACCATACAACCTTAACACTTCGCAAAGCTAAATTAAATCTATTGTAAAACTGGAAAAACCTAAAACATGCCGTTGACAGTCAGTCGCATCTCGATGGAATCCTGTCCAGCAGGGTTGGTTGCTGTGCAAATATAAGTTCCACGATGATGTGGAGCTGCTCTCGGAACAAACAAGAGACTGTTGAACTGTCCCAACTGTGTGACTCTGATACCAGAAGGTGGATCATCCTGAAAATACCCTGGTGGAGGCCTGAATACCCAATCAAGAGTGATGGGTGTGTCGCCGCGTGCTGCCAGACAAGATAACTGAACAACATCGCCGATCATCACAGGTGGGACGGAGAAAGGTGAAAGTTTTGGTGGCACTAAATAAATAAAATGAGATTAAATAATATTGTAAAAATATTTTTTTAAAATAACACTAAAACCCTGTACTGACTTGTTTCAGGTTGGTTTATAAGGATGAACCGTGTATGCTATAAGGTTTTTTATGTTGTGATATTAGGTATGTAATTTGACAAAGCTATACGAGTAAAATAAAACTAAATATAGAGACCATTTTAGAAAATAACATCTTAACTATTTAAAAATAAACTTGGCTGTCTAAAAAGCATCAAATATCCTACAAATAAAAGGAGATTAATGTAATCTGCTTATGCAGACATTTATAGAGACTCATATGCGGCTTCCCTATGTAAATTTCAGTGATTCGTGTTATATATCTATCTATATTCCTAATTGTGTTATTCACAATGCAAGAGCAGCAGTGTATATATGCCAATGGAATAAAACATACAACAGTTAAATTTGCATATATATTTCAACTATATTGTGTAGCTTTCTTTTTAAATCTACACCACAGTAATTTGTTACTTTTTCTTTTCAGAAAATTTTTAGACCAAGTGAGTACCACTGGGTACCCAAAAAAATTCTTTGACTCAAAGGGTTATTACATTCAGCAAAAAATAGAATTTTTCATCTATTTCCAAAATGATGACTGTTTAAATTCGTACAATTAAATTTAAACATGTTGTTGAAATTATGAATTAAAAAATTTCAATAAATCCATCCTGTGGATATTATTAGGATAAATTAAAACATAAGCTTTTCACTATATATTCTCATTACAACTTTTTCATTTATTATGCAGCTACTCGTGAATTTTTGGTATGTTTTTTTAAAACTTGTGTATAACCAAAAGTACAGCAATGCCAAATTCATACTTATATCAAGAAATGAATAAAATTTGAGCTATGCTACTAGAATATTGTTATTTGTAAGCTTGCTCTACGATTCAAACTAGAAGTGTGGTATGGTGGATTATGAAGTACTGCATGCTATGCAATTAAGATGAAAACCAAACAATCTAAGACATGGCTTCATTATAGAATCAGAAAAGAAAACGATATAATAATTATCCCCCTCCTTCAGGAATCTATTATACAAGATGAATACAGGAAAACCGCTCGATTCAGAACAATGTGGTAAACCATGAAATGACTTGTCCTAAATGATGCAACTCATGATTTCAATGCATTAACACTACATCATGTAAGTGTCTCGTAGAATACCATTTTTTATTTTCATTCCAAAATCATGAATCAGGAATCGATGATGGAAATTGTCAAATATAAAAATAGGGCTTAATTTAAAAATCGTATAAAACCGAACATTTTGATCAAAATTGTTTAACATCTGTTACCATTTCAAATGGTCACCTAAAACTATAGGACTTTGTGCATTTCTCTATCTAGACTAAGGTAATGACATAACAACACAATGATCAAATACAGAACAGCATTAAAATATATACTGCATGACGATTTAAAAAAGTTTATCCATAAAGCCCCATAACCCAAATTTGGAAACTACTCAAAAATTTCAATTATGAAGGACAAGTTGTACTTAATTTCAAAGGATATTGAAAAACAAACATATTCTCAATTTAAAATTTTTTTTTAATCAGTTACAATTTTTTAATTAAAGCCTAAATTGTACTTTTTATAATGTTATTAGACCTGTAAACAATAATAACATCATATCGACACTCAAATCATTTAGACAAATTCCAAAGCTCATTTTCGCATCAGTTTCATTAAAATCGATTTATTAGATCCCGAAATATTAAAAAATAAATATGAAAACCATATTTTGTTAACTTCAATTATTATAAAATATATGTCTCTGACATTTTTTTGCAGTATGCGATGAAACTGGTTTACTTGTCTTACCCACAAAAATAATAATAACATAAATTCGATGTCCCAGAGTGAAAACTCGAATTTTTTTATCAATAAAATTCAGTACACATGCACAGAATGTATCTGTTTCAAATTTGGGCATACAACAGTAATACAGTAGAATGTTTCCCGATTAACCGAATGACCCTTGGTCCCATCAAGTTAAGATAATCAGGACTTTAGTGTATTGTATTTAAAAGGGAATGTGAACTGCTGTCTAAAAATATAATAGGAAATATGTTTACAGACACTTGGACGATTATTAATCAAAGAAGAAGAAATAATGCAAAATATGTGTCTGTACCATTCGAATAATGTAAGCACATATAGGCCTAAATCTAAGCTAACATTCGTTCCAACTAACAAACTAATACACTAAACATCTATTCTACAAGATGCAAATAATTGGAGAATTGTATACGAATAGATATTGTTGGATGATGTTGTAGCTAACTGAGGATTTTAAGGTCACTATTATATTATAGTCATCGCATATACAAATTATATAGATTAGGGTAGGTTGATACATTTTTAGTGAGTATTATTTTTCATCAAATTCTGAACAACTTTCAACATTTAATATCTAGATATAAAAAAAAACCATCAGTTAGCTATACACCATTATATTTAATTCCGAACCATTGACTCGCAGTTCAGCAGTATAGCTTGCTTCTCCGGCAGCATTACGACCAATACATGTATAATTGCCTGCCTGTTTATGATTAACAGAATCAATTGTTAAAGCACTGACTCGTTTTCCAATTCGTGACATCGTCAAATCATCCGAATTATTGATCAGCTGTCCATTGAAAAACCATGAAATTGTCAAAGGTAAATCTCCGCTGTTTACAGAACATTGCACGGAAGTTGATTCAGTAGCTTCTAGTGGTTTATCGCTGAAAGAAAATGGAGCCATCTTCGGAGGAGCTATATAATATGATAAAATGATATTTAATTGTTTTTTTAAATAGATTTTATAAAAAAATTCATTTGACAATTTTTTTACAGCAATATATATATGGAGAGTTAAAACCTCAGGATAATCTTTAAAGGTCACAATAAAAACTATATATTACTATTGGAGGCCTTATGTGAATTCAAGTGGTTCTCCTACCTACTGAAAATTATAACGTTTCACCAAACAGTTTAAAAAAGGTTATTATGGTTATTAAACATTTGTTTATGCTAAATGTACAAATATGCATTTTACAATTTTATACAAATCATTTTGAAATTGTAGGAAAAGATTCTGTAACACCATGAGTTCTTATCTTCATCGTTAAATTGTACGAAAAATCACAAACAGACATACAGAAAACAAATTCGTTCAGAACACATGTTTAGTAGAAGTATTTTTGTTCATTAATATTTGTGCTTATTATAATGCTTATAATTTGTTCACAATGTTTGGTACTTTTCTTATTCAACACCCTGTACTGCATCAATCATTACTTTCTAAGATAAATAAAAACATTCATATATACTTCTTGTTAAAAACCTCTTGGTCATCATCGAAGATAAAATAAAGACAACCACTAGTTTTTGAATACCAGAAAAGAACAAGAGATGTAAAGAGAGACTGAATAGGAAAGATGAAAGAGAGGGATCTAACCCAAGACTACATGAAAAAAGTCTAGATGCAGCTAGATTTCTTCAAGATTGCTAAGCCCATATTCACTTTATATAACGATCAACGAAAAAAAATCCTCCATCCCTACTAGAGGTTTTAATCAGATTGATCAAAAAGAATATTTTTTTTTAACATTATTAATATTGTTATGTAATATAAAAATTAAGATATTACAAAATATAATGAATTTTTGTTTTGTTCTAATTAAAACTTCATGAACCAGAATCGATCAACTAATTTATTTACATAACTTTACCTAACCTAACCGAGAAAACTTTTATAATTGCTTTTATTTATCAACCATACTGAACAAAAACCACCCTTTATTACATCAATCAAATTAGAATTAATCAACAACCTAACATAGCTTTATATAACCTAACCTAACCAATAATTAAGCAAACATATTTGAATAAGGTAATGGTTGAAAATATAACCAAAAAATATGTTCTAAGGAGCTCAAAACATAAAAAAAAATATAGAAAACATAAGTTAATTTCCACATCACTTTTCACTTTGGTCCGTTTCTTTTCAACATACTTCACAATAAAGATTGTCTTTGAAATCTAGAACGGGTTAGGTTATGTTCTGTTGTCTCAATGAAAATATGTCAAAGTCACAAAAAATATCTTTGGAAACTTTTTGCAAGACATGTGTACTATAACCAATAGAATAAGCTTAAAAACTTAAAGGACTTCTAAACTAAATATTCCAAAATTAAATAAAATTTCTAACATTCAAAAAAAGATAGAAATACACTGATGTCTATTCTACAAAATGCAAATTATCTAAAGAATTATATATGATTAAATATTGTTGGAGCGGTGTATAGGTGACTGAGGGTTCGTTAAGTCAAAATTATACACTTCACAGATGGAGGGTTAGAGATATATCTAGTGTTTGTTTATTTCAAAAATCGTTAAAATCAGACATTTTTATTTGCCCCAAATCCTCAAAATTTTCAATTTAATTAAACTTTAAGTCACTGACATAAAAACCATCAGTTAGATATACACCATCTCATATTATTGCAAACCATTAACATGGAGCTCGGCAGTATAGCTTGCTTCTCCGGCAACGTTATGACCAATACATGTATAATTTCCTGCCTGTTTATGATTAACAGAATCAATTGACAAAACACTGACTCGTTTCCCAATACGTGATATTGTCAACTCGTCTGAATTATTGATCAGTTGTCCGTTGAAAAACCATGAAATAGTCAATGGTAGATCTCCATTGTTTACAGAACACTGGACAGATGTGGAATCGAAAGCTTCTAGTGGTTTATCACCGAAAGAAAATGTCGCCATCCTTGGAGGAGCTATATGATACAACAACATTTAATAGTTGATAAAAGATGAAAAAATAAAGCATAGATATATTATGAAATAGTACGGGTTTCCATTTTTTTCTCATTGATTATTCATAAACCAAAATAGAAAAACTATTTTAAATTATACAACCTAACCTAAAAAAAAAATCAATTAATAACCTACTTTATGAACAACCTATCCCATTCCCGAATTTAAATTCTCTAATTGCATCAATTAATCGAGCTACATCAACTAGATGACAATCAATTTACAATGTAACCTAACCTAACCAACAAATAGCAAAGATATTTTAATAATACAGTGATTTTAAATATAACAAAAAATGAATTCCAATTGGCTCAAAATGACAGAAACTATAGAAAACATGATCACTACATTTTTTACAACATCATTGTGTAGGTAGGTTTGTTTCTTTTCAATATATTCTACACTAAAAATCATCTAAGGTCATCTAGGACAGGTTAAGTTGTGTTGTAAATCCATATTAAAACAACAACGTCAAGATCCACTAAAAACAAAGAAACTATATGATAATCAAATTGACTATGTTGTCACGCATGCGCAAAACATCTATTTCATGGGCACAAGATTAGCGTTTAAATTGCTAGAATAACCGTGTGCCCATATAGACCTAAATAATTCTAAATTAACCATTCCCCAATAAATGTCATAATATTTTTAAAAAAAACTAAATCAAACAAACACACTAAGTCAATTCTACAAGATGCAAACAACTGGAGAATTGTATAGAAATATACAATATTAATATAAAGTATAGCTAACAGACAGTTTGTTATATACTTTATATCACAGATACATTGGCTCGGTCAGTGTGTAAACCATTAATAATCACCAGAAGACAAATATATTTTGTGTGTTCATTTCTGAACAGCTTTAAAATTAAAATTTTTAAAAGAAAGTTAATATTGATATGAAGTCAAAAACTCCTATCAGTTAGCTATACACTACTATATAAAATTGCGAACCATTGACACGTAGCTCGGCAGTATAGCTTGCTTCCCCGGCAGCGTTACGACCAATACATGTATAATTGCCTGCCTGTTTATGATTAACAGAATCAATTGTTAATGCACTGACTCGTTTCCCATTACGAGCTATTATCAACTCGTCTGATTTATTGATCAATTGTCCATTGAAAAACCATGAAATCGTCAATGGTAAATCTCCGCTGTTCACAGAGCACTGAACTGAAGTTGACTCAGTAGCTTCTAGTGGTTTTTCGCCAAATGAAAATGGTGCCATCTTTGGAGGTACTATATAATACGATATATTAAAATGAAATTGAATTGTTGCTAAACATATTTTTCATAAATAACTGTAATATACAATTTTTATTATTTAATAAAATATTTCTTTATATTATATAATTATATTATATTTATAATATTTTTTTAAATTGTTTATATAAACATTTGTCTGTATAAAAACTAAAATGCAATGTTTCTAGATTACGAATAACTCCCATTATAACCTAGAGTATATGAAAAATGAAAACGAGCCAACCTAGATTAATAACCTAATGCTATGTTGTACACTAAATCTAAAAAATAATAAACTTTAACTATAATTCAGGGCTAAACTATTTCTTATATTCTAGGTTTATCATTTTTTATAACAGAGTAGATCCACCTCCTCGAAACGTTGTTTCATATACACTGATCCCGGCAACTTTCTAAATAAATTCGGTCATTTATAATAAATTAATTATGAATAATTTATTGTTATTTAACAACTTTAAAATTAAAATTTATGTTTTCATATGACTTCTCAGGTTCGTTCGTTTCTTTTTAACGCATCACAATAACGATTATCTCCAACATTTAGGAAAGACTACACTAGATTCTGTTGGTTTTATTTATATCCCAAACTAACATTTGACCTATTTCACTAAAAACTAAGGAAACAATAATTATTCTAATTGTCAAAATAGGGGTTAGTTTCCGTTATCTGTCCAACACTATTTTATCAATTCCCTTAAAACAATGCTGCTAGAAATTCTTTGTTTTAAGTAGCATTATCCTACCTTTAGTTGTTTATACCTGTAAACCGATGAAGTTCCTTATCGCTTACTGGTTCAGTAAGATACTATATAGTAATTACTAGAAAAATATTAAACAATACATTTGATTTACATGTGTTTTTCATACATAAGTTGCATGTATTTAAATGTTTTTTATTAATATACTTTCATCAAATTATTGTTAAAACCCTAAGCAAAACTATCATAATGTTACCTAACCTAACCCAGTTTAGGAATTAATTGATAAAATAGTCTCAAACAGAATCCAACCAAAATAGGTATGCAATCCTTTGACTAAAGGAAACAATGTCATGAGACATTGTGTTTATTCTGTTAGAATAACTTTGTGCACTTATATAGGTCTTCTAAATTAAAAATTACTACATACAATAAAATCTCTAACATTCGTAAAACATACATATACAATAACATCTAATCTACAAGATGCAAATGAAGAATTTGATATGATTAAATACTGTTAAGAGTGGTGTGTAGATAACTGATGGTTTGCTATGCCCAATATTATTTTTATTACACCCATCATAAATATGAATACTCTAATACATTGTGTAGGTCATTTTCTAAAATCCTTAAGTATGCAAAAGGGCAAATAATTTTAGAGAATTTTGAGGTCATAAAAACCAATCAGTTAGCTATACACCATCCTATATGATTGCGAACCATTGACACGGAGCTCTGCAGTATAGCTTGCTTCCCCGGCAGCGTTACGACCAATACATGTATAATTGCCTGCCTGTTTATGATTAACAGAATCAATTGTTAATGCACTGACTCGTTTCCCATTACGAGCGATCGTCAACTCATCTGAATTATTTATTAACTGCCCATTGAAAAACCATGAAATTGTTAATGGTAAATCTCCGCTGTTCACAGAACACTGAACAGAAGTTGTATCACCAGCTTCTAGTGATTTCTCGCCAAAAGAAAATGTTGCCATCTTCGGAGGAACTATATAACATGATCAAGCTCAATGTAATTGCTGTTTAAAATATTTCTTATAAATTTTAAAAAAAATTTCTTACTAAATAAGAGTGTTAAAAACAAGTACAAACTCAAAAATAGACTCTTAGATAATGAAGAAAGAAAGTATTCTGTTAGAAATACTAAAATACTTCCTTGTGTCTGTCTGTCTATCTGTCCATTTGAATATTTTATTAAATTTACAATATTTAAAGAACAAAGTTTGATATGAAATACAAATGTTTCAAGTATACAAACTTAACTTTGACTTTTCTACACAAATATTTAAAGAATTCACCAAACAAATTAATACATGGTGACCATTAAACAATATTGGATACCAAATGAGAATTTTAATTTAAAATAATCTGCCATTTTCAAACTACACAATGAAACACTAAAATGTTTAGTGGAAATATTATACACTGTGATTAAAAAGGTGTATTGTGAATAACAGATAGACTGAGGGATGAAAAAGTATTACAGACACCTGTTTATTTGAAAGTCAATATTTTGATAGCTTGGATCTATAAATGAAGACCAGGACCATGTTTTTCAATACCGGTACTCTTTATTCCTTCATACCTATTTATCTAAAACAAATTAATACAACTTTTCATAATGATTATCGAAAAAACAACTAAAAGCTGATTGAAGAATAATTTCTAATTAGAACGATCTAAAATTTGAATTCTATATAACTTGAATATCAAAAAAATTTATACGCTCCTGATATTTTTTAGCACAATACAAAATTTTCAAATACAAATTTAAAACACCCAGTTTATATGAACTCACTACTAAATATTGCTAATTTACATTTTTCTCTCATTGATGGAATATATAAAACCAGAATCAAGACTAACCTTCCCTAACCTAACCTTCAATAACCTAATCCTTACATAGCCTAACCAACAATTAAGAAAGGATATTTTAATGAGGTAATGGTTTTAAATAAAACAAAATATATCTATAATTAAATAATATTACGAAAAACTACAACTGTGTTGACAAACCGTTAACGAACAACTGTGCTGTATAACTAGTAACGCCAGCAGCATTACGTCCTATACACGTATAGTTGCCTGCGTGTTTGGCAGACACAAAATCAATGTTCAATGCAACTCCTCGTTGGCTGATTTTAACTGTAGATAAACCCATCCCAGATACAACTGATTGTTCATTAAACAACCATTCTATGTTTAATGGAAGATCTCCTGAAGAAACCATACATTGTACTGAAGTAGATTGTCCTGCTTCGAAAGGATCATCACCGAATGAGAAAGCCATAATTTTGGGTGGAACTATCATGAAAGAAAATACATTGATAAGTGTTATATTTTATACGAAATATCTCTACTAATGATCATAGAACTAAATTATTAATGATAAATAGTTTATGTAGAGTAACTTGCCACCCCATCAAATTTTAAATCAAATCTTTGAACCAACCCCCTTCTCTCACCACATCTAGGCTTAGTAACAGAACTATTTAACCTGCTATGTAATCCGTTTTCTGTATACAAGTACCTAAAAAAAAGACATAACTGGTGAAACTTAAATGGGTACAACTCTAAATAAACATTGTGAAAAAATGTATCATGTACATTTTTAAAGCTTCAAATTATATTAAACTCAGTACATATATTGCACATACTTTTTTCCATAGACTGACACACGAAAAAACAAAATAGACTTTTTAAATATCCAAACATAATCACTAAATCAAAACAATATTTTCTATTATATGAAGTTTTCAAAATCGATTTTCATTTAGGAAAGAGCTCTAAAAACAACATTTCCTTTTACAGTACTTACGATTTCAGTACAATGGTTTTGTTCATTAACTTTTTTATTTAAATTATATCAAAACTTGAATAGTAGATTTTGAGAAATTCCTTATTTAATAGTAACACTATTTTTCAGCATTTCTGAAAAAAATTAAATAATTCTTTTAATCGTCACAAGATTTGATTAGGAAAATGTGGAAAACTAAAAACATTTTTGAAACAGAAGAAAGGCAGATTTTTGCGCTTGTAGATTTTCTAAATAAGTCATACATAGTTGAAAAGTGTCAGTAGTGAAAATAATTAAGAAAAATTGAGGTGTATTTCAAAAGTAACCGCCATAATTATTTCTTCACTTTATGAATCGTAAACATCACAATTATGAAAATTGCTCCTTCATTAAGCTGAAAATATAGTTTTCCTAACTTGTATACATTACAAAAATGTGACTAAGTACAGATAAATAATTTTAACAAACTTATAATGATGTTTTATCAGTTAATTTGTCGTCATCGAGTGTTATTAAAGTGTTATATGTTAAAACAATGGTGATGTTGTGGAAATAAATGTTTCTATTATACTATTGATATTAATTTTGGTTGGTAATTTAACATTACACAATTCTGTTTAGACACAATAACGGTTCACAAATTGCAGGATCGTCTTGGAAAACGTTCTCTATTTTAGGATGGGTTAAAAATATTTCAGACAGAACACGAAAAGAAAATACGTAAAAAAAATATCTTAAAAATTAATTTCCTGTGTTAGTGCAAAAAACTAAAACATGCAGTGCAAATAACCTCAGAAAAAAACATCAACAAACCGTTGACCAATAACTGAGTCGTAAAACTCGAAATCCCAGCTTGATTTCTAGCAACACACGTATAGTTTCCAACATGTCGAGCAGAAACAGAGTCAATACTGAGTAGACTTAATTTTGAGGTTATCTTAGAGATGAGTATATCTTCGTTGGGTGAGACAGTTTCACCATTTACTAACCAGTCTATACTTAAAGGTGAGTCACCCAATATTACTATACATTGTATAGATGTTGATTGACCAGCTTGGAAAGGATCGTCACCAAATGAACTTGGCATTAGCTTTGGTGGGACTATAAAATGTAGTAAAAATAACTTAATTAAACAATGAATATGTTAATTGATGTAATATTAACTTTGTTGATTAATTAATATTTTAATTAATCTATACAGAGGAATTTACTTTAATCAGACTATTTATGAATTGGGAAGATAGGAAAATAGTTATTTTTTAGTATTATTTATGAGATTTAATGTAATTTTACTTCAGTACAAAAATGTGCCATTGCGAAGTTTTCAAAACTGACATTTTCAAAACAGGATATGGTACGAAAACAAGTATCTACCATAAGCAAGTGTTCGCTGCAGTAAGATATCTCTGATTGAGAGTTCGAACTGTATTAAATCTTGTATCTTTTTCACTCTCTTTTGATGTTTTCCGTCCTCATCAGTCTTACCAATATCTAGTTTTGGAAGTTAAGAAGGAAAGAAAAAATGTGTAAAGTTAAAAACTTAAAAATCCATCCCTAATCTATTCCCTTTTTATATAAAAGTATTTTCGTTGTAGAAAGTAAGGTTTCTAATAAAATTTCTGGGTACTTTACAACAATAAAAGCTACTGATTTTACTTATTGAAATAAAATAAAATATATTTTGTCTACAGTTGTTGACAAAGTGGCATTTTGTTCATTTAAATTAGTTTGCAAAACAGCTGATTTCTCAACAGTTTCACTTTGCTCACTCCGAATGGCAACCGAACAAAACAAAATTTAGGACATAGTTTTTTTTGTAGAGATAAATTGTGTTCAATTTCATTAATGAGATCTAAAAAATAACTAGATCATTTCCCCCCCCCACCCCCCCGCTATTCATGGTGAACCTGTATACTATATAATACAGTCACACCTAAAAAATAGTAATCTCTCCCATCACACGTCTTTCCAATTTCAAAAATTGTAAAATTTGTCAATTGTTTATCAAATTCAAAACAATCATATTCCATTATCTACCTAGATAAGACGACCATCAGGTTTTCATCCCTCATTAATTTTTATCCTACATTACAAAATGTAATTAAACATTAGATTTTGTATGGACAGGAGACAGGCTTACCTTGGAAAGTATTGGTCCTTGGTATTACCTAATAGTATTCAAGTAAGAAAACACACTTTAAAGTTTTTGTGTGTGTTTTCTTACTTGTATACCGATACATTTCAGGGCAAGCCTGTCTTCTGTCTATACAAAATCTAATCTAATAGGCTAAGTGCTGTATTAAACTCTAACCTAAAATTTAATTAAACAAATATATAACCAATGTAGTATTTAACCTTTATTAAATTGAAAAAGTTCAAGTCGGTGATGATATTCTTGAAAGAATACAACAAAAATACCTTAGATGGACATGTCGAAAATGGCTGAAATATACCGAGAAGAAATATACTAAACTAAAGAGTTCTGAAAACAAGATATCGGCAGTGAATTATGTCTTCATATAACTTTCTCTTCAACAAGTTAAAATGGCAGTACAAAACATGTAGCCACCTAATCTACAAAAAACTATTAACTATCACAAGGATTTTCAAAAAATAAATAAATAATACGAACTATTACCAAATATATAAAGCAGCCTTCACATTCGTACATGTTGGTGACTCGGCTCTGATAATTTTTTACTGTTTGCGTAGAGTTTACTAGTGTAAATGTTTTAAAATAATGCTGTTTATTGTATCGCAGAGTTTGGTTTGTGAGAAAGATTTTAAATATTAAAATCAGAAAATTTTGATTTAATTTAGCATGATCTAATAGAAAAAGCTATTTAAAATTAACAAAATGAAAAGAAAAAAATCTGTAGTTGTAAAAATCTACTCGATTATTATTAATATCTATGCACAATATGAAGAGAGAGCAACAAATATTTCATAGTCCTTGTTGCAGACAGAAAAGTAGCATCAAAACTGACCCCTATTATTAAAGCAACATTACCTGGATTTATTATTTTGTCAGAATGCTGGAAAGTTTACGATGACATCAGCAACACATGGTTTTTAGCATTTTATTAACCCCCAACATTTAACCAACAAGTGGAAGTTGAGAGAATGTAAGGGTTTGGTAAAATGAGGGAATAAAAACCGAAAATGGAGAAATCAGGATTTCTCAACATCTTATCTGACTGAATTCATGTGGAGAACAATGCTTGACGGAAGATATATTGGATGCAATTTTAGAAGACATCCGTAACTTTGAAGCATAATTGTTATCTGTAAAGTAATATTTAATGTATAAATAAAAGTCATTATAATTTGAATTTTAGTTTAATTAGTTGAATTCCCGATAACTGATATCTGTTTCGATATGCATCTTCGAATATAAATATATATATATGATCATATGAAAAAGTGGTGGAGATTTACTCAAAACGTAACAAATTTTCCACCAAAGTTTTATGATTTAATACCAACATAAAACAAGTTTATAGGTGTAGGCTACATGGTACTTACCCAGCCCCCATTATACAATGTAATACAAAAGTATTGTCTAAAAGCTGGTCTGTTGGGGCTTGTAAAATTTTTTAATCTGTATTAGATCATGGAATCTTACCCCACCCCCTCCTTACACAATATAATATTATTATTATTATATATATTATGGTAAGTTTGTTTAAAACAGTTGTTACAGAGTTTTTTGAAATTTGTAACTGTAGGCCCTATATCTCTACTTTCTTGACACCGGCTAGATGCGTATATATTAAACAGTTTCGACTTGCTTCACTAGTGTGTGTCTTGGCCATGCCGAAACTCATAACTATGTGGTTATCACATCAATCTTGGGAAGTAAGGGTTCAAAATTACATTTTTAACAATTTCTTTGCTATTAATCACTGTACAGATGTAGAATTGGTACCATTAAATGCAGAATTGATATCGTCTCATTTAGTATGTTACAAGTTGAATAACACTTGAGATATGAACAAAAAACTATTTTAAATTTGTCATTTTGACATTTTAAATTCGTTTGTTGTAAATTTCAATAGTGTTCTGTATGAGCACATTGTACTCTCTTAACAAATTTCATGTTAAGACATGTGAATTTCTTACAGACAAAACAAAAATGGTCAGTTTGTTTGTCCAAAATGACTTTTTCAGTTTCTCGAGGACATGATATGTGAGGAACAGTAAAAAAAAAATGGGGATTAAAAATTTTTTATGATTAACGAACTTACCCTATACTTCATATACTAGGTAAGTAAAATGTATATTTTTATGGCAATTTCATACTACAAACAAACAATTATCACAACTACCCTACAAGAACAAGAGATGGATGTCATGTCAAAAACATATTTTGTATACCATGGAAATTTAAGATCAGTTAAAAGAACACAGGTCCATTTTCATAATTACAATACTTACACTGTCTCTCGACAAGAAAAAAAAATTATAAAAATAAATAAATAAAAATGTGATAAAAACCTTCCCAAATAATCAGTCTAACTACACCGACATGCACTGCCATGCTTCATCTTCAACTAACCAACCGTTAAAGAACTGCAAAAACCAACCATTAACCAATAACTGTGCTGTATGGCTTGCATTCCCGCCAGCGTTTCTACCGACACAGGTATAGTTTCCAACATGTTTCTCCATCACAGATTCAATACTAAGCGCACTTGCTCGTTTACTAATCTTTGCTATAATGATATCGTCCAATGCGGTTACAGGTTTATTGTTAAACAACCATTCAATGCTTAGTGGAAGATCACCAACTATTATTGAACATTGTACTGTGGTTGATTGTTTAGCTTCTAACGGATCGTCACCAAATGTGAACGCCATCATCTTAGGCGGCACTACAGAGAACAAGTTTAAAGGAAAAGACTACATTTTAAATAATGAGGGTAGAACACTTGATTAATTTTCTTATATGTTCATATTCACAGACACATAACATTTTTAAATAATATTTTTATTTAGCTTACCACAGTGATAGTGGTCAAAGTTTATTTTTTAACACTTATCTGTAATAATTCTATTTACTTTGGTATAAAAAAATAGGTTGTGTGGTAGTTATATAGAATTCCCACACCCAAAACACTGTTAATTAACATGATGCACTGATTCGTTATATATTTTTATCAGCCTTTCACTCCTATTATCAACAATTTCTTTCATAAATTTTACATTTCACTATTCATATTTAAAATTTGGAAGCTTAAAATCTGAAATGTGAATTTTTGTTGTAACTATGTAATTTGTATCGTAGAAAGTTGACGTTGATATCATTAGGTACAGAATGTGGATTTGCACTTTTTGACATAATTAAAAGGCATTTTTATTTAAATTATTGCAAAACTGTAGTAAAACTATTTCATAGATGTTCAAACAATTTTTCTATAATTACCTTGTCGTAGATATTACTAGACATAACCACTGTACCTAGAAAATAGTGTACCTTCAAAATAAATTGTGATAAACTACCTCTCTCAAAAACAGTTGATTTACTCGTACAAATTATAAATATTTGTCCAAAAGATTACGAAGTTAATAAATATACTTTTTAATTGTATCTTATTTTTGACACCCCCAATTGTTGTATAACTTTTTATCTTCACCGGAAAAACAAAATCAGCATCTGTTTGTCCACAAAAAAAGATTGCTGATATCATGACATCTTACTATGAACTGATATTTATTTTATAAAGTAACGATTTTGATCAAAGCTTAATCCTAATTTTCTGTTTTTCTCTCTACATATACTATTTATGGTGTTAGTTTTTTAAGCTATAAACATATCATAATTATTATATATAACTTCCCGTGTTTTTTATCTAAAATCTCATTTATCGTAAGAATTACAAAAGAGAAAGCTATTCATCTACGACCTAAAATATTGATTAAAATCACGTATCTTTTAAAGTTACATGAACAATAATGGGAGCTACCAACCTACCAAAAATAACTTTACGCAATCAGTGTAAAAGGAAAAGTTAAGTAATTTTCCAACTAAAATAACAAGTTAGAAAATTATAATAAAATGTAAAATCAAATGTGGATGAGGTAGAAAGGATGAAGTTTAAAGAAATATTAGTAAAGTTTCATTGAAATCTTTTGTGATAAAACTGAGCGCAATCAAACATGCAACCATTGCCAACATACAGCCGTATCAAACAGGTAAAATTATACCTAAATATAGCATGGTTGTACACATGCAAACATCTATTTCAATGAATCGTCCGACTTCATATTAAAACATCACAATATATTTTGATGAATCGAACGGAAGGAATATATATATATAGCGCAGTATGTCCTATTTGAATAGTATCAAATCATTATCAAATTGAATAATGGATAGACATTGATCAAACAAATTATAAATTGCATTAAATAAAATCGTTTGAACCAATTAATTTCTATAAAGCAATATTATAAGGTTTAGTTGAATCCAATTTTGTTTACAATATTAATGTAATAACATGCAAGGAATAATGATACATTATAAGATTTAATTTGACCATACAGATTCTGTTCAACAAACAAACCATTAACAAGCAGTTCCGCCGTATGACTATCAACACCAGCGTCATTACGTCCAATGCAAGAATAATTGCCGACATGTCTCTCAGCGATGGATTCAATCAGTAAACTACTGACTCTTTGACCACTTTTTGAAATGGATATACCACTAGTCACTAACAATGGTGATCCATTGAAAGTCCAAGTTATAGTTAACGGTAGATCTCCTGCTGGTACTATACATTGAACTGACGCTAGTTCTCCCGCTTGAATTGGTTCTGAACCAAATGTAAATGCAACAACGGATGGTAAAACTAAAAAGAAGAAATTTAATTTTAATAGAAGGAAGCTTGTCATTTGGTTAAATCCTACAATGAAACTGATATAAACTGTGCCCTGTACAAATTTAATCTGTTATTTTCAAAATCTTGAAGAGCAACTTAAAGCCTATAGTTTTTAAACAACAGTTTCAATGACAAGGTTTTGTTTGAACAACAGTTGTTCCTGAAACCTGACCTGTTGAGATTCGAAGTCAGTAATGAGAAAGATTGAATATTTTTAAAATTTCAATTATCGAAATGTAAAATATTTTTATGAATAAACCTAAATATAAAATAAAAATATAATGCAAATAATGACAAAACTGTTTTAATTATTTCTTCAATGTATAAGATAAAATACAGTGTACAATTATATTTAGATTTTGTATGTATAAGAAACAAAGGCTTATCTTGGAAAATGGTCTTTGGTATTACCTAGTAGTACATAAATAGAAAAACACAATAAAACGCTACGTTCTGAAGTATTTTGTAAACACTGTTCTGAAATAAATAAAATGAATTCTCTCTACTGACTGAGAAAGTATTTACAAAATATTTCAGAACTTTAATGTTTTATAAGTTTTTCTATTTGTGTACTACTAGGTAATATCAAGAACCACTTTCCAAGGTAAGACTGTGTCTCTTATCCATACAAAATCTAAACATAACTAGGCTATGTTCCCTATTAAGCTCTAACCTAAAACCAGTGTGTAATTATAATAATACACCTTCAAGAAGAGAATCAATCGCCTTCAATTGATCAACACGAATTTTCCAAAAAAAAAAAAAATCCCTACGCAAAGAATCAATCAATAACTTTCGAAATAACTTATATTAATTAATATTTATATTGACAAATATTTAATAATCGCTATTGGTCATTAAATACGCAAAATGTACGCTAATTTATATTTTCAATTTAATTACGACTCGATGCTAAAGTTTTACTTATCCCAGACTCCCCAAAATAAGGAATATACCACAAACTAATGAAAGAGGCAAAGCAAGACACATCTTCGTATTAAATATCACCACCAGCCTCTAAACAACTGAGAGTACAATAGCTGTGGACCAAACATTTACCACATTTATTGCCAACAATTGAAAACATTGGCAACATATGACACAATATTTCTGTATGATTATTAAAACTAGTTTATCCTAACCTAAAATTGTTGAACTGAAGTAAACAGAACAAAATCTGCAGCAGGATGAATGAAATCAGACGAGAACATAACTCCAAAAAATGGTAAGAGGAATGCAAGAATAGACACAAACAAAAACATCTAAATTGAAACACTTGAAAACCTAAACATACCAAATTATCTAACATGCATCAATGATTTTTGTAAGGTTTGTAAAAAGAGAGGTTGTCTTATATGAATTTTTAACATTAGAACATATTATACGCTCTTCAAGTGACATAGAATAGAATTACATATTGTAACAAACTACGTTAAGATTCTAGTACACCTACTCTACCAATTGTGTGAATTGAAGACTGTAGTTTTAAGAATTTTTATAAAATATGTCTCCTAAACTACAAAGTAATAAAAAATAAATAAATGGTCCAAAATAATGCACAAACATTCTCACTTACTCGTCCCAAAGCAAAAAAATATCTTTTAGTCAGTTAAAAAGTAAAAATGAACCATGGATGTAGTCTTGGAAAAGTATTTATATATTTAATTAGGATCTAAACTTGTATTGCTTGTGCTATAAACCCGTCCTCGGTATAATCATATTTTAATAAAATCAAACTTTTAATGACGGCAATGAAAGTTCATTTTATTGCCAATTATTTCTGAAAAAAAAAATTAAATACTTCTATAATATATGTATAAAACCTTGTTCATATAGTATAGATATTTTGTTTTTTCTGAATTAAAAAGTTTTGAAAATTATTTGCACTATATTATTCAACTATATTTGGATGTTTTTAAACAAATATGTAGTGCCACTTGTTTGAAAAAATTAATAGCATGAAACAAGAACAGTAGTTCACAACCTACACAAGACATGTTATTGATGCTAAAATACCCTAAAAGGGACAACCTTTCTCTTTTAAAACCTTACGATCTTTAAACCAACCATTAACCCGTAGTTCAGCAGTATGACTATCAACGCCAGCATCGTTCCGTCCAATACAACTATAATTCCCGACATGTTTTTCTGCGACTGCTTCGATTACGAGGTTGCTAATACGGTTGCCACTTTTTGAAATG
This sequence comes from Aphrophora alni, assembly GCA_963513935.1. NCBI lineage: Eukaryota > Metazoa > Arthropoda > Insecta > Hemiptera > Aphrophoridae > Aphrophora > Aphrophora alni. The sequence continues at coordinate 35,939,154 of OY740778.1, forward strand.
GTAAGATCACGGCTTGGTAATACTGGGACACCATTTAAAGTCCAAGTAATTGTAAGAGGAAGGTCACCTGAAGAGAGTATACATTGCACTGTGGCAAGCTCTCCTGCTTGGATTGGGTCTGAACCAAATGTAAACGGAACAACGGTAGGTAAAACTAAAAAAATATTAAAACTTTTCTTAAAATGGAGAACATGATTTAAGGTACCGGTAAATCATATTGTTAAAACCTACAATAGAACAGGTATCGAAGAATTTTATACTTTACAAATTCATAGTGTGAAATTTTAGAAGATATTTTTAACATTGCTAAACTGCTTAAAGCATACAGTTGTTAGGCATACAATTTCAAGCTTCTGTATATATGAAATTACATTTATACAAAATTGTAGAAATAGAAAATTGTTTTATTATAATTATGCTTAAATACTGTAAATTATTTTTTAATTAAAAGTTAAATTGTAACTAAACTTTTTCACTATCTTCTCTAACTTTAACATATAAGATTCTGTCCACGTTACATGATCAAATAATACATTGCTTGATTATAATATTACACCTATAAAATAAATACACAATATGTAGTTCATTACTCTAAATACATGTTTTCCAAAGATGGGTTATATGTGTTTAATAGTTTATCTAGACTTTTCTGGTAATTTTGTAGAACACCCAACTAATCTCGCTCCATTACAAATTTAATAAACTGTGCAAAATCATTGCTCAAACTTTCTCCACTCACCCATCACCAAAACCTAAAAACGAAAATTACTACTTGCCACCGAAATAGTCGATTCAGTAGTTAGTTGTCAATTTAAAAGTACATATGAACCACGGACACCGTCTTTGAAACAATATATATATATATATATATATATATATATATATATATATATATATATATATATATATATGAATACTTGTGTGCCATATAACAACCTCAGTGTAATTTATATTTGATTAAAAACTATAAATGAGTCAAGGTTCATTTTTGTTCTTTACTAATTATTCCTGTAATATTATAATTATTTTTTTAGTTTTACCTGAATCGTAATATCTTTTTAGTTGCAATTTTACACACGAGTCTGTGTCATTAATTTTCACATTTCACCAAACCATTAGAAACTATTTTGAGAAATTACATCCTTTATAACAGCCTCATGATTTTTTTTTTTTTTTAATTACAGGTACTTCATAAACCAGAATTTTTGGATAGACTGAAACCAATATGTTTGTTTGGGACATTAAAAGCTACACTTGGGGAAAAAAAATTGATTAAAATTGGTGTAGCAGTTTTGAGAGAACCGTAATCTTGTATTGTTTTCTAAAGGTAGGTAAACTTAAATCTTGAATTATCAAAAAAGGAACCCCCCAAAATATTTCCAAAATAGTCCACATATTAAATTAAAATCGGTCCCCTAATTTGGACTGTAAAAAATGGAAATAGAGCTCTGAAAACGACTTAAACCTTTAATCGCTTATAACTCCTAACAATTAAAGATATCAAAAAATACCCAAGAATTAAAAAGTTTAAACACAATGTGTTTAATTCAAAATTGTCAAAAATAGTGGTGTCCATAAGAACATTTAGAAATGACATTCATATTAGATAAATGGCAAGGGATATGAAAAATTTGGTAATACCTTTAGTTTAAACTCATAACATCCTGGGGAAAATTTTTTTTTTTAATTTGAAACATTTGTTGTATCGAATAAAACTGTGGGCACACTTGTTTCAATCACCCCTGTCTATGAGAGTAAAAATTGCAATTGTTAAGATAGGTTTATCATATCACACAATATTACATAATAAACACTTTTATTTAGGACTGTGTACTATTTAAGTGTCTCAGTTCATTTTCAATTCTGAAATAATCCTATTGCTTATCTCTGGCTCGGTCGAAACAAGAGGGAAAACACTACCAATGAAAAAGACTCTGTAAACCTGCCTAGGGCCACCACCAACCATTGAACAATACAAATATTGACAACAATACAATATAACATTACATTGATGACAGTACATTAATGCTGTATCAAAACTCTACACATTTTCAAAAGCTGTCCGATAATATTATCGTGAAAATTGTAGTATAATCGAATATCATTGTATGATTATTAAAACTAGACTCTCCAGACATAAAAATTATTGAACTTAAAACAAACAGAACAAACATCGCAGCAGAATTTGTAATATCGGGGCAAAACATAACCTTGAAAAAATTAAAAGAAGGATTGGAAGAACAGATTATAGAAAACAAAACAAAAACAATTAAATTGAAACAATTGAAGATATAAACACACCGAAGTATCTAACATGCATCTATGATTTTACAGGTTGGTAAAAAGAGAGCTTGTCTAAGATATGTGTGCATCAAATATCATACACATCGCTTGGTGATATAACTAGAACTTGATATTGTAACAATTCAACTAGGAATTATTTTATTAGTGTAGCTCATGTTTACAAAATTATATCTTATCAAAATAAAAACAAATTAAATGGCTCTAATTTGTAAGCAATATTTGTGAAATTTCAATCATAAAATGTCATAGTACCCAGATGACATTTATGGGTGCTTTTTTGGGTACATTGACGAATGTGTACATTGACAACGTGAGTCAAGTTTGAGGCTGCATTACCAGTCTATGCTTAAGTTATACATTGTACGTTACATTAATATAAATCATGGCGTGTAAATTAAATGACAATGGTCTGGGAAGGTACCTATTACCTTCCCAGTTCTTTGTAAACATAGACTGTAATGCAGTCACAAACTTGATTCACGTTGTCATTATACACGTTCGTCATAACCCAAATAAGTCTTAATTTATTGTGTCAAAAAGTGTCAGTTTCTTCAATATTGATGGATTTTTAGACTTGAAAATTATTTTGTATTGTTAAAAAATATCTGATTAATGACAAACAAGGTAAATAGTTAAGTTTGCGTGATTTTTAGTGACTAAAATCTAGGGTGAGCTTCACTGCATAATTACCATTTTTTTCATTGTAATTCACAAGTTGTATTTGATGATTATATCACAACCACTCAGCCCAGTGGCACAGACATGCAATCGAGACAACCTCTCTCTTTAACAGCCTTCCGATCTTCAAACCAACCATTAACTCGAAGTTCAGAAGTATGACTATCAATCCCTGCATTATTCCGTCCAATACAACTATAGTTTCCGACATGTTTTTCTGAAACTGCTTCGATTACAAGATTACTAAGACGGTTACCACTCTTTGAAATAGTAACATCACGACTCGATAACACTGGGACGCCATTTAAAGTCCAAGTAATTGTTAGAGGAAGATCACCTGAAGAGACTATACACTGCACTGTGGCGTATTGTCCTGCTTGGATTGGGTCCGAACCAAATGAGAATGGAACTACAGCTGGTAAAACTAAAATGTCATAATCAATTATACGTTGCACAAACTATCTCACTCATTCATATGCACAAGAAGTCAAAACTATGCCTAAATAAAACGAATAATACAATACGAAATATATATTATCTATAATAACTTTTTCTTCTTATGAATTACTGCAGTTTTAAGCTCATTTCCTCATCATCAGATCAACAATAAAATCAACATGTAAAATAAATAACTATTCACTCTAAATGGAGGTCAGTGAATGGTTTAAAAGTTAAGTTGAGTCAGTACAATTTAAATGTCTTATTTACTACATGTAATTTTGTATGTGTGTGTACATCAACAACTTACAAAGAATTTGACGACCTAAATTTGGAGTAAACAATTTTAATATAGTCTACATCAAGATTTTATTGTGGATTTGACGTTGGCCAAATCATAGGAATAATAAGGATATGAGCTAGTAACAAAAGACAAAACCTTTTTGTTCTGGAGGCAACAATTTTATTCCTTAAGTACTTACTGACATTTTAAAGTTGCACCAAAAAAATGTATCCCTATTTTTAGGTGAAACGAATTTTTTACAGTATAGTTAATTACCTTAGAGGTTGTCCTCAGTCCGTATATTGGTTTTAGCTACAGCGCTGTTTCGCCGAACGAGTACCATACCTGCAGCTGGACAAGTAAGACATATAATGTGGCCACAAACAATTTTATTATTTATGTACGACGAGTCATACTCCGATTTTATATGTGTTAGTGTTTTGTGTTACGTGTCTATGTGTTAGTGCGGGCCTGATGAAGCCGACAGTGTTCGGCGAAACAGCGCTGTAGCTAAAACCAATATACGGACTGAGGACAACCTCTAAGGTAATTAACTATATTATATATTAAACAGTCCAAGGCAACACATTATACTTTTTTACAGTATTTATAATTTAAGTTGCAAAATGTTGCCCTCCTCTAGTTTCTTTAAATATATTTCAGATTCTATACGACCTACGAAAAAAGTTATGAACAAACTTGTTCATTAATAAATTACAAAGAAATGAGTTGGCTTCGAAGTTGATAGGTTTATTCAGTGACTTGTAACATAACCTCAAAGTTAACACATGTGCCTATTACAATTAGTTATACTAGAAATTATCGATGGATTTTAATGAAACCTTAAGAAAAGATAGTTCTTATGAAAATGAATAACAATTCTAAATTTCAAGTACAAATACTTGAAATACAAATAAAAAAAAATGTATTTTTTTAAAAGAGTTTATAGCCGTGAAATGAGCCTAATGGTGGAACAGACTTTAATTTTTTTAAATTGTTAACTTTTTTAAATACTTTTTATTCCAAAAGAGGTAAAAGTGACTTTGTAAGTAAAAAACACGCGTTTCAACACATTTGGAGTTTAGCTCGAGACCTGGGTATAGTCAAATCATGGCTTTGAAAGATAGATATGAATACACAGATTATTTGAAGCATATTGTAGGATTTTTTTCATTCACAATGATTTTAATATGCAAAGGGGTAAAACAGATTAAATTTTAGTCATATCTAACAATTAGTTTACAAATAATTTGAGAGAATCACGTAATTTGTTATACTTCAGCTTCTATTTAAGATAATCAAATATTGTTTTTTTTTTTTTTACAGTCTTCATTTTTATAAGGTGTTAAAATAATTCACTTTTTACATATGTTTCAAATTGCCTCATAATTTAGCATGGATGTTAATCTTCACAAGAAGCATCTTTTCTAAAATTTCATTAAAATCTATCAATAACTTATATACTTATAGCTAACAATTTACAATATGAGTGAATATATTTGAAAATATTAAGTATATGAAAACACTGTGAGGTAAAACACTCACAGAATAGATCAATCAACTACAAACACCAATCATTTTATTTGTAATATAATAAACAACAACTAACTTTATCATAGGAGCTATAGAAACGGATATATATATTTATTTAACTTAAAATTATTAATGGCAAATTATGCTCACCTTTAAATAGCGACAATTTTTTGTGTAACTTTAAAATCTCCTTAAAAACTGATTTAAACAATAGTATTGCACCTTTCCAGACAAAACAGTTATTTATATATTAAGGGCGTGAATGAAATAGGTCTTTATCGCACGATAGAAAAAAGTAATTTCTCCAGAGCGATAGTCTCTTTACACTCGAAATTTTTTTACATCTGCAATATACATTATATATCCTACAATTATTATTATTTTTAGATTATGTGAGAGCTATATAAAATATAGTGCCATGTTACAGAACAATAGTCATTTGGAGTCTTCCGACATTGTTTGACTAGATCATTAGAAGTTAGCTGAGTCTGATTATTGTTCAGTGAGCGGGCGATGTGACAATAATAAACCTGAATCAGCTGATTTATTTAAATATGATAAAGAATCACATTTTTTCAATGTTAATTTGTGTGCAATAATTATTTTGTGCATGCCGAATAGTAATCAGCTGTTTTGTAGGTTGTAAATGAACACTTTAGATGTAGTTGTAGAAAAAGTATTTTATGTCCTACTTTATTCGACTAATAAATAACTCTAATCCGTAAGCTACAATGTTCAAATTAAAAAGGAAAGACTTTTCCTCGTACTGGTTGTAAAATAGTCCTAGGGTGGTTAAATAAGTTTTAAACTCGAAAAGGTAAAAATCTGAAACTTAAATGTGTTTTGATGTCAAAAAAACTATTTTTTTTTTACATTATAAGGTAAACTCAAACCTCATCCCAGTGTCAAGTTTTTGGGGGCAGTTCAAAATTTTTAAATGTAAAGTCACATCGAGTAAAATTTCATTTTAAAGGTCTTGTTTCGTAGAAAATAACTGTGAAACTAGAGGGCAATCCAAAATGGTGGCAGTCAAATATTCAAAAAGTCCAATTTAATTCAGATACTATTCTAAAGAAAATAATAATGAGACAAAATTATAATAGCTAAAAATTAACTGAAGAATAGCGTAAAAAAATTAAAAGGTAATCCAGTATTTCACATGGCCAAAAATTAACTTTGTACATTTAATTTTGTTGGTATTGTACTTAAAATTATAGCTCTAAAAATGAAATTGCAAATTCCTGGTCAAACTTGAATAAAATAACAGTAAAGTTCTTGCTATAATAAATTTTCTCTCCTTGTTATTTTCTTTAGAATAGTATCTGAATTAAATTGGACTTTTGAATATTTGACTGCCACCATTTTGGATTGCAGTAAGGTAGGGACCTCTAGTTTGTGCAGTTATTTTCTAATAAAAACAGACCTTTAAAATGAGGTATAACTCTATGGATCTTTATATTTTTAAATGTTGAGTTGTCTCCCAAAAACACTATTTTGGGATGGGAATGAAACTTTTTACAATGAACAAAAAATATTTTTCACATTAATATATTTAAAGTTTCTGCTTTCTATTTTTTCTAGTTTAAAAGTTATTCAACAATTCCAGGACTTTTTTTACAAAATGTATATTATGTAATTTGTTTTAAACTTCTTAAAATATAATCCAAATATCAAAAGGAAATTATGATACTATATAAGACTGAGAATATTTAATTTGAACTTCAAACCAATCTATACAGTTTTTCTTTTATTATTTGAAGCAGAATTTTTATTTCAATCAACACACCTATATAAAAGTTCATAGCAGTCGTCTTATAATACATCTATTGCAATATTTATTAATCTACACTGCACTGAAACATGGGTTAAAGAAAAGGAAATGTTGTGTGTAGAAGAAAATAAATAAGTTCAAATACAATGTAAATTGTCACGTTTTGCAGTGAGTTTTGTTAGGGTAGACAACAACTGTTGTAAGAAGACAACAAATGTTGTAGGTTAGACAACATCATGATGGTGTTTGTAACACCACTCCCATCACAACAATAATTCAAACAACTGGGTACTACTGATAAATAAATCAAACCGAGCGAAAAAAATTGATTTATGTACACATTCAATCATGGGTGTGAGAATCGTAAAGTCTAATTTAATATTTACTTTTCTCTTTACAAATATTAACAAGGTTCACAAGGTTAACAAGATGGTGCAGTAGATGGTAAACATGTTTCTTTCAACCATTTTAATACAAAATATCTAATTATAACCAAGTTGAATCAACTAAAAAAAAGTAGAAATACTGTACATTTTTTAATTAATTTTAAAGATTTAATAATTGTGGACGACAGTTACATTCATACGTCATCGTCTGTCACTTAGGTTTCACTATTATACAGTCTAGCTAGATAAAATTTTGTATATGCAAAATCATTCCTAACCTTTTACATTGTTTATAGAATATTTGTGATTTTAAAAACAGTATGAAAGGTTAGGTTATGGTATAAAATAATATTTTTTTCCGCTATAGGACAGAATAAATGATGACAAATCCATTGTGATATTCATACTTTAGCAATATGACCAAAACTATCTGTTTGACAACTCTGAACATTGTTTAAGGAGAGATACACATTTTCTGATACACCTTTTAGCTAATTTTGTCCTTAAATATTTTTAAAGTGTTATATTAAAATAATAAAACTGACTGATATCTTTGATGCCAAATATAATATAGAATCTTTTGTTGAAACAGTAGCCTATCTGTTTGTTAAATATATTTTCATATATGGACTACTATATTTATAAAGTTGAACACCTTTACATGTAGTAGTATATTATTAGTTATTTCTACTTTTTTTTTAATAAAAAAAAATTAAAAAATTAATAGTGCAACAGAACTTGTGAAATCTTAATTTACAGTTCGAAAACACACAAACTTGTTTTATATTGTGAATATTATTAATTTTTGGGAGAAAAATAATCTTCGCCGAAGACTTTTACTGTTTTGATATTACTAAATCCAACAGCATTACAACATTGCTGGGTTTTAAAATAACTCTATCAAAAACAGTATTATAAATCTTTATTATACCATGTACAACTAGAGGTACTGAAAACTCTGCGACACCAGCTGCATTCTCAGCTAAACAAGTATAGTTCCCAGAATGCCTAGCAGTTGCAGAATTTATGGTTAATAATGATGTGCGAGGTCCTAGTTGAGTCATAGAAACACCTGAAGTAACAAACGACGGTTGTTGTCCGTTAAGTAACCAAGAGATAGTTAAAGGTATATCACCACGAGGTATAACACATGTGAACTGTACAGTCTCCCCGGCGAATGTTTGCGATTCGATGGAAAACGGATTGATCATTGGACGAACTGTATGAAAAGAAATGTGCGAGATGAACAGAAATAAATAAAATGTAAAAATTAATAAATTTATTTCACATGATGAGCACTTACATACATAATTGAAAAGTGTGTAGATTGATTATATATTTTAATCTAGTAGTTTTGTTGAATGAAAACCAGTTGAAATCGATGTTAATTCTATGATGTCCTTGGACTTACTTATATTAATAACGTAAACTTTATTCTGGGAATAGCAGTTCTCAGCTATCACAGTTAAAACATGTCTCATTTTTATAATTTGACATGTACGTTACATAAAACTATATAATCATTTTTATGATTATTTTGTGATATTGTGTAAACGTGTTAATAAACATGTCCTCTATGTGAAGATGTCATCTATATTACGATGAAACTAGACTTTCTATCGGCCAAATTATAAAGTATTATAATATTGAAACAAAATCAACACAATAATGGATCAGTTTGCTTATTCTTTGGCAATGAATCTTAATGGATGAAGATAATAACTATTCCTTACAGAGACATATAAATATATCGAGTGAAAAATTTCATTACAAAATGTGAAATAAGAAAATTTACCACAATATTCTATTAAATCAACGGTTATTTTTCATTATCCTCCTGACACTTATATTTATGTAGACAACAGATAATATACACTAGACAAATGTTAATGTTGTTCATTCCAGTTCTAACATTATGAAAGTCTCTGCAACTATTTTTTAGGTTGATGAACTTTTGGCCAGCTTATCTAGTTTAATGCAAAAAATCAAATGCTATTCTCTTTATTTTTTCTTCATGATATATTTTACTTTGTATTTCTCATTAAACGTTACGATTACTATTTAACAAATATTTGTTTCAAATCAGTGTTTGTGTTTTTGTTAATGTGTAACTATGTTGTATTTTGAGTGTTCCATGACAACGGAGGAGCTTCTCCAATAACAAACTTGATAATGGCTGAATAGCCGAAACGCCTGTCGTATAAAAAAAACCACCAAACAGAATATTGTGGACGGTGACTCTTAAATTTATTTATTATTTAGTTACTATTACATGAAATAGTATTTACATTAATCTACATAAACTCACCTAACCTAACAACTTAAAACCACTTTATGATTTGACTTAATAACTGCTCTTTTTTGAAATTTGTTAATAATTTAAAGTTATATTTCTACTATTTCAGAAAACAAATGGATAAACAGTTCTATTCTGTAACAATCTGGGTGAAATTATTATGTATTATAATACGGGATGATCATTTTATTGTCAACTTCTAAGCATATTTTCAAATTCTATGAAAACGTAACGAAGGTCCCTCATTTAAAGTTTTTCATAGGATTAATAATTTACGAAATACCAATATTACCCACGATGGTAGGATATGTACAATTTCATAAAATCTATGTCTGAGTGCTTCCATTTATAATATGAACCCTGTATTAACTGGTTTTTTTTTCATGGACTAAAACCGACTGAAACAATGACTACCACTTCCTATAAAGACCAGCACTAAACATAGATACCAACTGATATATAACAACAATCAAGACTAGCAACATTTCAAATCAAAATTATTGTATCTGTTAAAGAAAGCAGATTATAACGTATAAAAAACTCCCTTTTCAGGAATGACAAAACCTGCCACCAATAAATGTTTAGGAATGGTAACATAAAGACAAAGCAAATCACCAATTAAAAGTGGATTAAAATAGATAACATGCATATAATTATTGTCATAACGACAAAGCTATCCAAAAGTAGACCATAATGTAAATATTTAATTATCATACTAATGAACTTTTAACACTTAGTGCCATTGTAGCTTTTGTTATTATTAAGCCTAGAATCAAAAGTAATGACACCTAAAATTGTTTATACCTAGAGCGTACCAATATTGGTCACCACGGCGTAAAAATGAAAACATCTTGTCTTAAATTAATTAGTTGCATGCATGAGGGCAGTTCAGAAGGTAAGTCCTATTTTTCTCTAGCTGGATACAAAGGATGGTAGTATCATGATCTTTGTTCAGCTGTGTAGCCTGGCTCAGCACAACTCTACAATGCTAGTGGGAGGATTGTTCAGCCACTTCTTACGCCAATTATTATTAAAAATTGACACTAACATTGCAAATCCCGCTGAGTGCAAAGTACGTCCTGTTATTTGTTTTCTATGGACAAAGAACGGTACCACAGTAGACATTCTTAGAAACTTTGTGCAGTGTATAGAACGAACATTATTATTGATAGTGGTGATAGAAAATGTTCCCATTTGATTTGAGATGAACTACCAAATAACGATGAAAGAAGTAGATCTGTTGTGAAAGATAAACTTGTTTTAAAAGAAGAATGACAAAAATGGAGAGAACCGGTATTTCAAAATTATGAAATGATCGGGTCTTATCTCTCAAGTATCACAAACAGGCAAGTTTTGTGCAAGCTGGGTGCCTAAATCTCTCAATGTTGACCACAAAACTGAGAGGATGGTTGAGGCGATAATATTCCTTTTCTGCTACGATATAGAAAGTGATGATTTCCTAAATCGCATTGACGGGTGATGAGATTTAGCTGCCTTATGTCAACGTGGAGATGAAAAATCAGTCGATAGAGTGGGGCTTGACCGCATAAACTGTTGAAGTCTCAACACATGGCTTAATTCACAGGCGGTGGATTTCTAAGACAAGGGTATTAAAAAAATTGTTCGTCGATAGCTATGAGTTGTAAATTTAATTTGTGTATAATTAAAAACTGAATAAATTTGTCTAATTGTATTTGTATCTTTGTTATAATACAACGTAACAGCTCTGTTTAAATTAATTTCCCCATAATGCTTGTATAACACTAATATGAAATGTTAAATTTTAGTGTTACATTAAAAAATAATTATATCCATTCTAGATAGAGAATGTCTGATAAAATACCACAAATAACATTTCAAAAATACTGTAATTCTGATCCTAAATGGTCATTAAATTATGAAATTTAAAAAATTTCATTTAAATAAAATTTTGAAGATACTTCACTGAAAATGTGATTATTTTTATTACAAAACTATGAATTTCCAGCTTATATACATTGTGAACAAGGAAAGTATCAACCCTCCAAGTGGCAATAAGAAGAGCTCGAGTATAAACAATTTAAAATGGTAAAATAAAACAGAGTTATGTTCTTAAAAATAATAAGATTGTTCATAGGTAAAAGTATGTTGGATTTTTACCATTATTGTTTTAAGTAGGTGATTCTTGTAGAATAGTTAAATGTTTACATTCAATAGTACACTACCACAGAATTTAAAAAAAGAGCACAATGATGTAATGCTCCATAATACATAGTCTAGACAAATCCTTGCAAACATTTAAGACTTTACTTCTGGCAACCTTACTTTTAATTTTAGACACATGTAAATTGCAAATTTTGAAAGAAACTTCAATCAATAATTCATAAAAAATATTTAAAAATCGTTGACCGTTTTCACATAATTCAGTTTAAAGGAGCGTTTTCCCATCCTGTAGATATACGGTAAGTAATATTACTAATTTAAAATTAGTGCCCTACAAATAATAGTTTAGATGTTTATGAACAATCTGTTATAATTGTAGATTGGTGAGTGGATCAACTTTAAAATCTTTAAGAGAGAAAAAAAATTACAAATGATATTGTTAAAGAATGAAATCACAAGAAATAGAATTGATTATAAGCAGTAGTTTTTAGTATGGATTTTAACACTTTAGTTCACATCCCTTTTCTACATGGAACAACTTCCTATCACTGCATGTCATAACCTTGCTAGATCTGTTATACTTTATGATCTAACCTTAACAATAACAAAAGCTATTCTTATTAGTAAAAGGGTGCAAACTCTATTCTAACACCGTTTATCCACACCAACGAACCGTTAACTTTCAGTTCAGCAGTATGACTATCAATTCCTGCATTATTCTTCCCAATACAGGTATAATTGCCGACATGATTTTCAGACACAGATTCTATCGCCAATGTACTAAGTCGCTGACCACTCTTTGATATTGATACACTGTCAGAAGATTCGAGAGTAGCACCATTGAAAGTCCAAGTAATGGTTAGTGGTACATCTCCTGTTGTAACAGTACATTGAGCTGAGATGAATTGACCTGCTTGGTACGGTTCAGAACCAAAGGAAAACGGTACGACGGATGGTTCAACTATTAAAACAACAACGAATACCTTTCAAGATTAATTTTTATATATATAATTTCCTAAGTATTATATTTGTTTCAAAATTAACAATCAACAATTGAACCTACACCACAAACATTTTTAACCACTCAGGTTGAAGATCTCTACTTCATGGATAATATGAAAATCCACGAAGTAGAATAAAACAAGTTGATGAGCATCATCATGCTAACCAAGTCCATCATAAAATTTAATTGAGCAAACTCTCTAAATTTAATGTCGAAGAGATGAAAATTTTATCTTTATTTTGATGTCCAGAATGATTTTTACAAAGTTTAGCACCCTACTTACTGCACATCCTGTAATGTATAATGTATGTTACAAATTAGTATGAAAATTACCCATGTATTTAATTATCATACAAAAACCTAAAAATAATATTGTAGTTGCACCTGAAGATGACGCACTGCCAAAACTAGTAATCTAACAACAGAAAAAGAAAGGATTGCAGACGACAGGATTATATTCTGTACGTTATCAAATCTATCCTGATAATGTGAAATAAAAATGTTTAAAACATTTTTGTTGTATATTTTATACAATTTTGGAAAAATAAAAATACAATAACTTTCACAACATTGCTCAAACTTTCTCACATAAGGATCAATACACATAAACACAAAATTTATTGTAAATACTTTTTTTTAAAACATTTGATAGTCTACGACACATGCTAAAATTTATGTCACAATTTAATTCTTAGAATTCCCACCATGCAAATATAAGACACTGTACCATGGATAACAATAGGGACAGTATATTCAGCGATGCCCGCGCGATTCTCTGCCGAACATGTGTAATTCCCAACATGCCAAGCTGCCGCTGAACTGATTAAAAGCAACGATGTTCGAGGACCCACTTGTGTTGTGGTGGTGCTTCGTCCCATTGAGAGTTTGTCTCCGTTCAAATACCATGATATCTTTAATGGTAGATCACCTCGCAATACGAAGCAGTTTAACTGAACTGGTTCACCGGCGAAAATTTGTGATTCAGTTGAAAACGGTGAGATCACTGGTGCAGCTATGTCAAATGGAATTGTAACAGAATATCTTAGAAATTGGATAAAATGAATATGAAATTATAATAAAGGTAAAGAAGGATGAGAAAACAGTGGGAATTTAAACAACAATAATCAGAAAATAACAGACTTTCGCAGAAGTTGTGAATGTGCGTCTAAGCCAGCATAACACCTGAAAACTAAATTCATTTCATTCAGAAGTCCTGTCCAAGAAAAGAAGCTTGTTATGACACTTTATAAAATGAATTCAATTCATTTCAAAATAACAGTTACATCTTACTTAAAAGAATAACCTACTCAAGGGTTTTTTTTTAATGTGTACAAATATTGCCATTTTAAATTTAAATATGAATAAATATTTCAAACAATCTAAAATTTTGGATTAAACAAGTTTTTTTTTTTTAAATGGACATGAATTCCCGTACAGTTTTTATAAATATTTTGTTCATGCCATTTAAATAATCAAAAAGAAAATCACAAAAAAATAATAAAAGTTCGGAAAGAATCAAAATACTAATGGATCATAATGTTATAGTATTCAAATGTAAATTACTACTCAAAATTAAGAAACCTATCATTTCTTCTATATTAATACACCAATAAGTTTAAAATGTTAATATTATTAATTTACAATCTTAATAATATTTTTTAATGTTAATATTTTTATAAAGCAGCCAAAAACCAAATTATTACTGAATGTTTTAAAAAAATTGTCTAATTCCATTCTCTAAAATTTGATCATTTTCTAGAAACATCATATTATCAAAACACTTTTATCATCATGCTAAAGTTTCCCTGCATGCTTCATCTACACCTGTTCAACCCATAAAAGAATTTCAAACCATATTTAACTACCGTTTACGTGAATAGTAGCCGTATGACTTGCCGACCCTGCCGAGTTGCTTGCCGTACATGTATAATTCCCACTGTGCGCGGCCATTACAGATCCTATCGTCAGTATACTTGATCTATCGCCTAACTTAGTTGTTGTGATACCCATATGTGTTGATAATTCTTCCCCATGAAAATTCCAAGTTATTTTAAGTGGTCTATCTCCTTTGGAGACGTGACAGTTGAGTTGAACACTCTCGCCTGTATTTGCGTCTTCGTCCAGTGAAAATGGATTAATGTGAGGTAGAACTGATTGAAAAATAAGAAGTAACTATTATAAAAACAATAAGTTGTGACTACTTTGATGTGGTAATTTTTACTCTTAAACTAAAGTTGAAAACAAATTATATTAACATATATAAATTTATAATCTATTGATTTTTCCGCTTATACGTTTTTACTAGCAGGTTCTAGCAAACAAAAGAAAACAAAAAAAAAAAATTCAATGTCTCATATGCGAGGTAATTAGTTTAGAAACTCAAAATTTCAGCATTAAACGTAAAAGTCAAGTGAGAGGTGTACGCCCTGTGCTGGGAAGCGACTAGGATAGCTCAGTTGGTAGAGCATTGGCGCGTAAAGCCAAAGGTCCTGGGTTAGATTCCCAGTCTAGGTCGTATATTTTTCACTTGTAATATTATTTTAATATATATATATATATATATATATATATATATATATATATATTATATTTGCCAAACCTTCGTTATATAAAGTAGTTTAAATTAACAAGTGTTCTTTATCGGAATTCAGAAATTCACAAATAGAAAACATTGATAATGCCAATTTTAATTTATACATAAGAGGATGTGGACAAAAAACAATTGGTGTTTTACAGTGTAGGAAGTTTATTTCATTTTTATTTTAAAGTATACCTCCATAATCATAATGTTAGTAGTTCACAGCAATCATAAACAACCTTGTACAACGGTTCAAGTTCAACGGTTCTCAGTATACTTATGATTCTAACAGATGCTTGTTAGGTAAACAGCTGTTATAAATATATTAGATTGTTTTAAGGTTGCATCATTGCTCCAAAAAAAAAATGTGTAGAACTTTTACACAGTGTTAACTAGTCAACTAAGAAAGAAATTAATAGATAAAGAATTTTCAACAAAGATGAAACGGTTCTGAAACGAAGAGTGGAACTCCAAGATGGTAGATCTATGCAAAATATGCCCATTGGAATGTACCCAACAGCATTTCAACCAGATAATATAGATTGTGATCAAAGAAATTTGAGACTTGAAAATAAGGATATATTTATTCATACAGTCAGGTGATCTTGAAACCCCTAAAAATCCAAGGATTGTTTCAAAAAAGGGAGCTCAACAATGTTATGCTATGCTTGGTTTCTGTTTATGCAGCATCAAAACAAATAGAAACTAAGCTGTTCTGTGGTATATCCAAGAGACTAGTGATGCAAGTCTTCAACGTTTGAGCTGAGAAAGAGTACAAAAAGAAATGGAGTAGCAGCTCAGATCCAAGCATCCTCATTTCGCGCACTTTCCAAATAAATTACATCTAACACTCTCTGGTTAGCCAGGTGCAATATAAAAAACGTGGTAGGGTTCATTAGAGGGTATTTGAGAAAACATATGCATACAATGGGAGTCTATACGCAGTAAATGTGGTTTGCAAGAGGTAATTAGATCTTTGACAAAGGGACAGACAATTCCTCAAGAAAACCTGATATTCTTAAGTACAATAAGCTTATGAGTTTTCCAGGAGATATCTAAGGGACAATAATCTACATATTTTCTATCTGGGAACATTATAAGCCCTTGTGGAAAATGTGAAAAAGGGATGTTCGCCCAATTGAAGAAAAGTTATGATGATTAAATTTTTTCTTGCATAATTATTAGCAAAAACCCGCTAGGTAAAAATGTTCAACAAAATCGTTCCAACAGTAACTGAGGAATCAAACAATTCAAAACTTAGCAAAAATCACTTTCTTAAACTAAGGAAAAATCAAAATATCTACAAAAATTTTACCATCTCTTTTATTATCTATAAAATGACTTGAATAACACTTTTAAGGCGAGGAATAACATATGAAATAAAGGTTGTTGAATAGTAAAGGTAAAAATAGATAATAAACAAGCAGAAGAAAGAATAGTATACCAATCACTATACAACTAGGCTTAACATTTCTTTCTTAGATTTACCGTTAACATTAATAGTCGCTGTATAACTCGTTGTCCCTGCTACATTACTTGCAGTACATGTATAATTCCCACTGTGCGCAGCCATAGCAGAAGATATTGTCAACAAACTTGTTCTGTCTCCTATTTTATTCGTCATTATTCCCATGTGGGAAGATAATTCTTCTCCGTGAAAGTTCCAAGTTATTTTTAAAGGTTTGTCACCTTTGGATACGTGACAGTTCAACTGTACACTCTCACCATTGTTGATTTCTTCATCGAGTGTGAATGGAATAATGTGTGGTAGAACTAAACAAATATTGTGACTTGTATAATATACTAACTCACATGCACACAAAACTGTTACACTAGGATTTTTTTCCATAAAGTACAATTTGACTACTTCTGTTGCGATTAACAAAACCTGCATCTCAGTAACTAATGGGGTGATATAGTTGTACGATGAATCGTTTAGTCTTATTATACTGATATAGAAATACATCATTCACACAGAGTATGTCATCAAATGTAAAAACAATTTGATGGAAACCATCATGCTACTTGCCCAGCTCCATCATACAAGCAGTTCCTTTAAATGTAATGCAAATTAGTTGGTTTCTTGGACTTCGTAGAAATGTTAATTTGTATTGGTGGATCAAGGCTTATCCAGTAGGGCAAGTTTGTTTAGAACAGTTGTTACACACGTTTTCTGAACCTTATAATTGTGTTTAGAACTACTTTCTTGACACTGTTTAAGCTCTAGTTGTTATCAAACTCTAGGGGACGTCGAAACTGTACATACTACAGCAAGTAGTGGAGCCTCAACTTGCTATGCTTCTGTTAATGACGAGGCCCTGCAGAATCTCATAACTATACAAACATCATATTTTCTACGAAGGTCAACGATCGAAATTATATTTTTGACAAGAACATCGCTATTTGTCATCATGGAGAGGTGGGATTGGTACCATTACATGCACAATTGAAATCTGGAAATTTGTATAATATAGTGTTATAAGCTAAATAATACACGAGATATGAACAAAAAACTGTTTTCTCCATTTTCAATTAAATTAATTTTTTTTTAATCAATAGGGTCAATAGGGTTGTATCAGCACACAACAGTCCCTTATACCAAATTTCATGTTCCTATTTTAATTTGTATGGTTGCTATCATGCGTAAATACCGACAACAACAGACAGATAGCATGTTGAAAATAATTTTTTTAGTTCCCTGAGGCCATTAAACGTGAATAACAGTCAAACGTTTTACCAAACTTATCCGATACCTCGTATACTGGGTCGATAAATTGTCAAGAATATTAGATTTTTTTTTATCTTATAGTAGTTATTCTAAATATTCAAGATAGAATTTATTAATATCGACTAACCATAAAATATCACCAATCAAAATTAGTCTACCCATTTGTCCGTAAGTCAAGTGTGAGAGATCCTACAAAATTTTCATACAAGTCAATTGTTCTTTTATAACAATAACGTAACACTATACTTTGTAAATGTAAGAAAATCAAAAATGATTAATTACAAATAACCTTATAAACCTTACATCAACATCTAAACACCTGTAAACAAAAAATTTGGATACGTTAGGAAAAAGTATTTCTTAAAAGACATTCATAGCGATACCAAGACATAACCTATCGTGGTTAGGTTATTGGATAAGAAAGGTAATGAAAGATTAGTTAAAACTGAAGATAAACAGTGCTAGAACTGAAGTTTAGTGTTAGTAGCTTCACCCAAAACCTGTAATTAATGTTAAATGCCAATAACATATCTACTATGAGAAGAACGTACTGCAATTCCTAGCTTCACCTGTATAACCTTCTTGATTGAAACGTTTCAGAATATTACAAAGTTTATATAATTTTCCAAATCTACTACAGTTTTTACCACCACTTTCTCATAATTGGGTTATTTTAGGTTAAGATAGGTTAGGTTGTAAACGTGACTCAGTATGCATTGCAATTATAATATTAAATTATATAAGTGCAAGAAATTTGAAATAAAAATAAAGGTTTCTCAGTATTACTATTCACATTTTTAATAAAGGAATTTTTAAGATTGGTTAAAAAAGTCGAGGGTAAGATTTTAAAGATAATATTAATTTTGATGTCTCATGAATCCCAAAAAAATAATGTTGTACTAGTCTGTCTAATTATCGTCCATTATTGCTCTAATACTAAAATGGGTAGACTAAATTTCATCAAATGTTGTTGTAGCCATGTTTTGAAGGTATATTAAAGCATTTAAAAGATATGTTAGCTAAGTCAGAATATGGGGAGTGACTGGTTAAAACGAAAAGTGAAGTTTAGATTTTCTCGAAATCAACATAACAATTTTGATAAAATGGTCTTAAAAAGATAAACAAAATGTTTTAGCTGTCATCTACCTGGTGTTGGTTTCAACTTTTATTTATGCACAGTTTGAGTACTTTATAAAAATATCCTAAGTTGATTTTTTGAGATATTCAACATTCTAAAAGGGTGTTTAGTTTTTTTTTTTTTAACAGAGCTCCCAAACTTTATTATTTTTTTTTAGAGATGGCGAAAAAAAATTTTTTAGTATTTTATTTTCTTTATAAAAATTTAAGAAAGTTTGTGCAGTTGAAACCAAATTTGGAGTAGTGCTTTAGGATGTATTTTACAGTTCGAAGTCACTGTTTAGTGAGGGCGAACAAAATAAAAAAGATAAACAGTTCATACGTTTAGACGAATAAAAACTTGAGTAACTTAGAAATGTATCAACTGTGGAAGTTAGATGAAGCTAGGCGTAACAGAACATTAGACTCCTAGCGATTATATAACAAAATAAATTATAACCATTAACATGTACTGCAGCTGTATAAGAAGAACTCCCGGCTGAATTAATTGCTGTACACGTGTAATTCCCGCTGTGAGCGGCCATCGCTGATGGTATTGATAACAAACTAGTTCGATCTCCGATTTTCGTTGTAGATATCCCCAAATGTGAAGACAGTTCTTCGCCGTGAAAATTCCAGGTTATCTTAAGTGGCCGATCGCCTTTGGATACATGGCAAGTCAATTGTATGCTTTCACCTGAATTGATTTCTTCTTCGGGTGAAAATGGTAGTATATGTGGCAAAACTAAACAAGGCATTTATACACAATGTAGTAAATGGATCTGTACAAGCAGTAACATAAAAATGTTATATCAGCCCAGTAACTTTCAAAATATAATCTCTGAATTAAAGCAAAAAAAAAAAAAAATTGCCATTATAAGTGGTCCAGTAATATTACAAATATCAGATCCAATTAAAACAAAAAATAATCGAAATATCTGAATTTCTATTTGCCTTTTGTATCACAATAATGTAAAACCTGACGTGTTGAACTTATTTATTGATAATGAAATCACAATGGCAGACTAGATAAAAAAATACCTAACACTACTCTCAGAAAATAATTTTATTCAGCATAGAATATTGGAAAAATTGGGGAAGGAGTGAGGTTATAATTCAAATCAAATAAATGCTACACAATTTGTTTTGACAGAGCAACCACAGCTTTTTTGAAATAGAGAACTCATTGAATTTTTAATTTTAAATGATAATTCCTAAAATCACACAGATTCACTAAATTTATTTGATCAATCATAATGTTACAATTTTGCTTGTCCAACCAAATTCTATAAGTTTCTTCTGAGAAATTAAATTTTTTGACTTTTCTTTAACCAAAACAGAATAAAATTTTTCCTGACCAACCAAATTTTATGATTTTTCACCGACCAATACAATTATTTTTCCCTGAATTACAGAAATTTCTAAATATTCCTTGGCCAATTGCTTTGACTTTTCCTTTACCAACAAAATTACCTTACTTTTCTCTACCCAACCAAATTCGCTGCTTCATTTCTCTAATGAATCTAATTTTTAGTCTTTCCCCTCACCAAGAAAATTCTCTGACTATTCCAGTTTTTCACCCGTCTGTGGCCACCCTGTAAACACAATTAATCTACTTCTAATAAAAATTTTAAAAAAATTTTAAAAATACCATTAACAAATAATGTTGTCGTATGGTTAGCAACTCCCGCCATATTAATAGCAGTACAAGTATAGTTGCCCGCGTGTCCAGCCATTACAGATGACAGTGTCAACAAACTTGTACGATCACCTATTTTCTGCGTTCTTATACCCAAATGTGAAGACAACTCGCGACCGTGAAAATTCCATGAAATCGACAACGGTGTGTCACCTTTACCAACGTAACAAGTGATTTGAACGCTATCGCCTGAATTTGCTTCTCCTTCGAATGCAAATGGTGTAATGTATGGACGAACTTGAACAGACAAAGAATGTCCATTGATAATATTAAACTGTTTTTTTAAAGTAATAAACGATATATTTATTTGATCAAACTACTAACAAAAAAAGAAGGTGGATATTTCAAACAGTTCATGTTGCCAGAACAGGACCTTCCAATTATATAAACATATTTACTTTAAATTTTAACACTTTAAAAACATTAATAAATTTCACAATAAGAATATGTACAGCTAAAGGGAATCTGAGGATCATGGATATATAATCTAATGTCAATTTCAAATCTAAAGTCTAAATACTATCAATTTAATCAAAACAGAATATTAATACAAATTTTGTTATATTTTGGGCCTACTCTATTTTCACTTTCTCACTTAGCGATTTCGATAAAAATGTAATTATTAAATAAAGTATAGAGTTCACTGGTTGGCTTGTCAGTACGGCATGACCAATTAACCCTCACTACACCGGAACTGAATGGATCATCTGGTATTTAAAACATTACCACTAAGCCATATTTTGAAAGGGTTCGTTACAGGACCCTGCTATCTGAGAAAATATAGAATGATCACATTCACTGGAGAAGCATATGTATAGGAAATGTGTCCTGCAAGAGGAAACTGCAGAACAAATGATGGTTTAAATGTGAATGTCTTGATTGGGAATAGGCAATGAATCTTTGATAAAACCGCCGACAATTCTTCGAGACAACCTTCTCAGAAGGATTCTGAAGTTCAAACCATTTATTTCTATTTGGTAATCCTCAAAGTGTTAAACAATATTTTCCATATTACGTTATTGAAAGTAAATTATAAAATTAGGGTTATAAATCTAAAATCCAATTGATAAATAAAATTAAAACCCATGAATAATAAGAGTTCTGGATTGATTGTATAAATTGTTTCAAAAAAACACTGAATTATTTGTAAATAAACATAAACATTACGATGATTGAAAATATAATGAATGAAGGATAAGTTATAGAAATAATTCAAAAAGAACTAAATACTGAAGATGACACACTCAAAATACTGGGAAAAAAAACAAACAACAAATAATACTGAATGAATCAAACTAAAGTGCAGATATAGCTACAGTGCAATAAGAATAAAATTACCCTACTATATAACACATTTTACAGTGCTACCAACATATGAGAATAAAATTGCCCTACTATTTAATACAGTATCCACTTCTACCAACACAAGACTAATATTACCCTACCATTGACCAATAGAGGTACAGTAACCTCATGATGTCCTGCCAAATTACGAGCAATACATGAATAATTCCCTACATGTTTTTCATCGACAGACGCTATACTCAGGATAACATTACGATCACCCAGTTCGACGACTGTAATACGATGACGAGGAGCAATGGTCTGTCCGTTAAACAACCACTGTAATGTGATTGGTGCGTCTCCTTCGACAACAGCACAAGGAACTGTTACCAACTGTCCCGCATTCAACGGTCGCTCTCCAAATGTAAATGGCAATATTTTTGGCGGTACTGTGAATTAAATAGTTTTTTTAGTTTCAAATAAACATTAATAAGTTTTGAATTTAACAAATTGAAATATAACTTTCCATATTGTGTTTCATTTCGTATACATAAAATTATATTTATAAAATTTTGTGAGCTCTATTTACAAATCAATATCTTTTTCCACGAGAAACAAACCCTTCAAATGACTTGCAAATTCAAACTTATTTACTACATCTATTCTTCTGAAAATAGTTATTTGTGTAATGTGCAGAAATTGACTGTCTTTAATATGAGAGAAAAGGTTTGGATGTCGTACAGCAATTTCTCAAGTTGGGTAATGGCACTTTTCGCATTAATTGTACAAGTTTTCCTACAGTTTCCAGGTTGTATGTATATGCTCCTACTAAGTGTACAAAAATTCTTGCTTCTATAAACTGCAGATTGTTATTTCAAAAATTCAATTAACTTCTTGTAACTACTTATGTCAATATCATTATTTGATTGAATAGTGGACTTCAGCAAACAATAGACCTGAATTGATTGCTTTAGATTTTTCAAAGAAGTAGGCTATCAACAAATTTTAGGATATTGTATGAACTTTTTTTTTTGGACCATGACGTAAACAGTCGTTACTGCCACTCATACTTAAATCATGATTTTTCTGATAGTCAGTTTAATGACACATTTTCCCTTATTATACTATTTCAGAAGGGTGTTTGAACATTAATTGTACATTTCTTTGAATTTCTTTTCTACTTTCATTTAAAATTGTTCAGCACTATTATTATTAAGATTTGTATAGACTAAAAACAACAATTGAGGCTAGAACACTTACTTATTTTCATTGTTGCCATGATAATTTGTAGTTTGAGAAAAAAAACCAGTAAAACACACTGTGTCTAGAAGACAGTAGAAAGTAGGAAACAGCTGTTTGTGAACCGTTTATCATTTAAATATCCAACCTTGTAAAGCAATTGTAGGAAAATACATTTCATAATTTTCTATATTTTCCTTAAGAACATTATAAAAATTAAGACTTTCTGATTAACTGACAAAACATAAGGCCACAAGGTATAGGAAACTGAAGCAAATCATAAATTAGAAATAAACAAAATTAAATAAACCAGTCACAAACTACCATAAAACTTTTAACGGAACGTTAAATATCTATTATGACTCTACAATTAACCATTAATATCCAAAGTCGCAGTGTATGAAGTTGTCGCAGCATGATTAGTAGCAATACAAGTATAGTTCCCAGCATGACTTGCAGTCGTAACATCAATAGACAACATTGTAACTCTATCGGCCATCTTTGTTATAGTAACTGGTGGACGTTGGGAGTCTGATTTAGATATGACTTTATGATCTCCAGGATAGTGCCAGGATAAGTTGACAGGAAGATCTCCAGTAGTAACAGCACACTGGGCTATAGCGAAACCTCCAGCGTTCATCGGTGCATTACCGAATGAAAACGGTGTAATGGACGGAGGAACTTAAATCAGATGCAGTAAATAAAATGAATAAATGTATTATATTCAAATTATATTTCATTATTATTATTATTATTATTTTATCACATTAAGTTAGGTTCAAACTGTAAATTTATTTATTTAATTGAAACGTTTTTATTTAAATCAAATATACCTAGTGAATATTTATGATGTAATTATAGAGCGAATAAGACCATATTCTGAACTATAAAAGATTTTCTATGTGTTAGGCTTTAAATATCCAAGAAAAAGCTATATTAAATTGATATTTAAGAATAACTAACAAATAAGTTTTGTAACACAACTGGTCTGAGACACAAAATCTATCAATGTAATTAATGTTTGCTCAAAAGTTCGTCAAAAATAAATACTTCGTAAACATTTTAAACAACAGCTGAAAAACAGACGTGTTAACTAAAGCAATAAAAATACCTTTATCAGAGATAAATATCAAGTGGCAATCGTTGTAAACTTATGTAAAACTTGAGGATCAGAGAAAAAGTGAACGTGACATTCTCTTAAGGGCACATATATAGTGAGTACGAGTGGCGTAGCAATCCCAAGAGACCTAGCTGGATCTACTTTTTTTTTCATGTAGTCTTGGATTAAATCCCTATCTTTCATATTTCCTCACATCTCTCTTTACCAACTCTTGTTCTCTACCAACCCTGATGTTATTAGAGTATTCAAGAGCTAAGGATCTTTATTTTATGTTCCTTTGTTTTAGAAGATGATGATGACCAAGAAGTTTTTCGCCTTTAAACAACAAGGGAAAATGAAATTAACAATTATTAAAATAAATTGTCAATGATTTGGGCATGTAATGAGGATTGCGGACATCAAAATGCCTAAAGGAGTACTAGAGAATGGCAAATTGAAGAGACGGCCACAACAAGATAGAAGTTCATAAAGATATGCGGGCTTGCAGGGGGAAAACATAAAAAGATGATGACAATGAAAAACATATATAGTTTTATTTTTATTAAAATTAACTTTCATGATATAGGTTGAAAATTTTGCTGACTTCGTAAAAAAATTATGTACAAACTTTATCTCAACTTACTTGAAAAAGATGTATTAAAACATAACCTTATGTAAATTTGGTCGTAATACATTTAAAAAAGAATCAGATGAGATCTCAACTAATTTATTTAAACAAAATCTAAAAGAACAAAACCAAAATATTAAATTTATAAAAACAATTATGAAGTTTCATTAGTTTTGTAAATTTTAAACTGCCATTTTGAATGAGTTATATAATTTGACTAGTTTGCAAGCTCATTAAATGGATTAATATTCATATAACAAAAAATTTACTGCATCTTCCGAAAAAGTACAAACAATATTATTTCAACACTTTTAGTTTTCTCCCCAATTATTCAATAAATTATTTTTTGATTATCCGACAAAACAGAATTGCACCATACAAAAAGGACACCCAGGTATAGGAAACTGAAGCAAACAATAAATTCTAATTAAACAAAATTAAGTAAACCAGACACAATCTACTAAAGAAACTTTTAACAGACCATTTAATATCTAGTTGATAATGAAACTACAATTAACCGTTAATATCCAAAGTTGCAGTATACGAAGTTGTCGCAGCATGATTAGACGCAACACACGTATAGTTCCCAGCATGACTTGCAGACATAACATCAATAGACAACATTGTAGCTCTATCGGCCATCTTTGTTATAGTAACTGGTGGACGTTGAGAGTCGGACTTTGACGTAACCTTATGATCCCCAGGATATTGCCAGGATAAGTTGACAGGAAGGTCTCCAGTAGTAACAGCACATTGGACAATAGCGAAACCTCCGGCGTTCATCGGAACATTACCGAATGAAAATGGTGTAATGGACGGAGGCACTTAAATCACATTAAAGAGATAAAATGAAAAATTTAATTATATTAAACGTTTTATTTCCCTCGATTTATATATTTTTTCCAATCAGCTTAGGATCAAAACTGATTATTAGTAAATTTATTTATAAAATAAACTGAATTGAATTTCTGTTCAAAAATTAATTACATATTACACTGTCTTACAACCTGATTTTAAAGTTATTGTTGCGCTTGTGGTTTTTTGTATTTTTTTCTGGTAGCTTCTGTGCACTTATTAGGACATTGATTTCATTTCGTATTTATTCCATTGGAGAGTTTTATTTTTATACACAGGTTATAAATAATATATTGCAAGTTTTTTTTTTTTTTTTTTTTTATTGAACTGATTTTATGTAAATTTTATACAGTGAAGAATAAATAAATAATGTAAATTTGTGATAATATTATAGCCTCATATGAACTCGCTTTGTTTATTGTTGATCTCAGCATTTTGCCTCACTTATTTTGTTAACATGTGTAACTTCTTTTCCAAGAAAGGTGTTAAAATTTACTTGTTGGACAATCTCAAACCATATCTAAAAACCTTCACATATGGAGACAAAATTTGACACTTCTACTTAAAGCAACCTAACTCAACTGGTGAATTAGTATTTAAAACTTCACATTTAAATGAAAAATTCCTTATATTCACTCATAATACAATCTGAGATTTTGCTCAAAAATATATTTCCAATTTTCTTGGACACTGATTTTGGAAAATACCTTTTTTTAAATTTCTTGTACAACTGTTTATCCATTGTTGAATTATAATACCTATAAAATTGATTGTAACATGAAATCAAAATTTGGGAGACAAGTTTCCGTTAGTGTTTATTAAGTTAGTATAATAAACAATTATAAAACTTTTTTTTTTAATCTGTAAAGATAACTTTGAAAATAGTAATTGGACACCTAATGACACAATTTTTAAACTTTAAAGTGTAAAACTAATTTGTGTACACCAAACTAGTTAAATACTACAGTACAATCCTTTGCGTCAAATGTTGGCACAGAGTGTTAATTTTATAGTGTGAACTAGCCTATCAGTATCCCGTAAACTATTGATCCAATGAAAAACTATAAATAGGAGACCTTACACATTTTTATGGAATTTAAAACCCGTTTTGTAAGCTTTGAAATGACTGCCATTTTCCAATTTGACAGATAATTTTAAAATTTCTTACGAAAACCTGAATTTTTTTATGGTATTCTCAAATTGTACATCAAATTTTAAGACTTTTTTATAGTTGGGTATTTTTTATAAACCCACATCATTAGGAGTTAATTAATGTGAAAATTGAAGTTTGAGTGGCTATTTTCCCTACTTGTTGCATCATGTTAAAAACCGCTTAAAATTAAAGTAGGTTTGAGATTTTATTTTTTCTTACTTCTTTAGTAATAGTTTTCAAAAGTTCGAGTGCCTTTAACTCTTAATCGAGTGTGTTCAACAAAAAATACCCAAAAATAAAAATGTCTTAAATTAGATGTATTTTTTTTTTAAATCACACAAAATAATGGTTTCCATAAAATATTTTAAAATTAGCTTCATGTGAAAATGACAGCCATTTTTCAAAGTTTGCTAATCAGGTTTGTAAATTACAAGGGTAAAACGAAGTTTTTTAAGAGGATGAATAGTTTACAAGATATCATACGACATACGACAAAATGATCATCCTGTATATTGCAATCCATTCTTTAGATTAAGCAGTATTCAATACTGTAAAGAGATTAAAAAACCGAGCCTTTATAAGACTCATTTGCAATGAAACTTTTCTTTATCAAGAGAAAATATATTTTTTGAAATGCTGTATAAAATAATTTACTTATTAGGTTAGATAAAATCATGATTTGACAGTTCAATTAGTCCATCTTCAGCTCAATATGAAAGGAAACAAGGTAGTTTTGAAAGGTAAAGATAGATACGAACAAAAAAGACAACAGAATGTCACCCACAATGACTACAAAATTAAAATGACTTGAAAATACAATACAACGGACCATTTATTTCCAAAGCAGTAGTGTACTCGACTGTCGCTGCTGGGTTTTTCGCAATACAAGTATAATTCCCCGCATGATCGGCTGATAGAACGTCAATCGTCAACATAGATACTCTGTCGGCAACTTTAGTCGTTGTTATACGAGGTCGTTGCGATTCAGCAACAGAACGTACTTGTTGATCACCTGGATGCGACCATGTGATATTTATCGGTAGATCACCTGATCCAACGATGCATTGTAAATTTGCAAAACCACCTGCGTTCATTGGTGAGGTTCCAAATGAAAATGGAGTAATTGATGGCGGTACTTAAAAAATAAATAAACAGAAATGATGAACGAGTTTCAAAGACACAAAGATTACAAACATTTTTTTAATTGGTAATAAATTAAAATTATTATATAATCTGGTAGTATTGCTTTACATGATTATTACAACCTCCCCCATCTGATTATTGATTAAAACATAAAAATAGTTTATTGCCTTCAGTTAGTTCTCTGATGAAATACTAGTAACTTAATATGAATTACATCTAATCAGATCATAAGTTTAAAGCATATCTTCGTTTTAACCTTTTCATCATTAAACTATAAAACTTCAAATCATTCATTTAAACCAACTCTCTACTAACATATGACAATCAATTTTCATCCTCAACCTTGTTACACCCCCAACTGTTATTACATTTGTTAAAAATATAATTATTCCACAGGACATGCACCTTAATCAGGTTTCTTTCTACTGACTTTTAAAGTTATAATTTACGAAGGATTATCTTTATACCCAAATTCGTTGTCCTCTAAAATGCTGAATTTGAAACAAAATCGTTTACTTGAATTTACAGGGTCATCAGAAAAGGTTGGATGGTTTAAATGAAATCACAACTCGCAAAGTAACTGACTAAATGAAATATTTCTTTAAGCTTTTTCGTAGTTTTTCAGGTTTTTAGACATGACTGTATATTGTTATTATATTTGTCAGCTGATATACAGACAAGATGCACAGCAGTATAGTCAGACAGTACAATAATATTTGTACAGGAAAAAATGCATTTTGTGGTTGGCTGACTTTAATAAAAGTATAGCGAGTTTATGGTAAAGACCCACTTTCTGAGAATAGTATTAACAGTAATAAAAACATATAAAGAAACTTGCAGTGTGGAATTAAAAAAGTCACCTACACAACCTTGAATAAATGATGAAAACATTGAGCGTATACAGCTTCATAAAACGAAACCTACAGATTGCCCTAAACATACTGAGTTTGCAATCAACATTATCAATGAAGTTAATGTTGATGAAAGATATTTAAAAAGAGCATCATTTCAGTGCTCACTGATGAAGCAACATTTTATGTGATGTGAATGGTTATCATCCACCAAATGCAATTGATGATTATGTCCGAGATTCACCGAAATTAAATGTGTAGTGCAGTTTAATCCGAACGGGTGACAGGACCATTAATTCTTGTGGAATGTAATAAATAATTACAGAAAATACTTATTTGGACATGTTGAAACAATAAGTGTTTTCTCCAAAGTCGAACAAATTGAACGTGAAAATAAAATATGTACAATTTTCCAACAAGTCTGCTCACAACCTCATTACAATCTCTATTTACAATGGCTCTTAATAAGACATTTCCAAACCGATGGATTGGTAGAGTTGCTCAAGTGCTTTAGCTACCGAGAAATCCCGACTTAATTGCACTGGATTTTTTTTTTTTGGTTTACCTCAAAAGATAGTTTACAGTGAAAAAATTCATAACTTGCAACATCTACATATTGTTCCGACCACTACCACAGTCATGATACAGCCCACATGATCCACAGTCATTGATCATAGGGTCAAGGTCAATTATCTATTAGATATGTGCAGGGAGATCAACGGGAAAGGTGCTTGCATTGAAAAGTATTAAAGTATAAAAAAACTGTTTGAGTTTCTGAACATTTTCCACTTTTAATGTTTATTTATCTGTTGTAGTTTTTAAAATATAAATTGTTTTAAACCATCCAATCTTTTTTTATGACCCTGCATTTTCACGCAAGTTAGTATTATATAGTTATACAAGTACTATTGCCATATTATGTGAGAAAGTTCATAACATATATTTCTCTTAAAGACACAAATCTAATAAGTATGGTTGCTATATCATAGGTCAATTCAATTGTTTCTTTGATGCATTTTAGGACTCTATAAAACTAAACACATGAAAGCAAAAGTATAATTGGTTACAAAAAATTTCAATTGTAAAAGGGTGAGTCGATCAGTTGATCTATTTGGAATAAGGATTAGGAGTACGCGAACACATCGCCCGGACAGATCTCTTACTTTCCATGTTGTTCTGAAATCTTTCCTGTGACTTGCACTGCTTCCATCTATTCTGTCGGCCTTTTTCACCTTAATTCCTCCTACTATGTCTTAATTTCTCCCATTAATCTGTTTTCAGCTTAATCTTAAAGTGTAAAGCAACCCACGATGGGATGAATGGTGCAGGACAAAATGTGTTGAATACAAAGCCTGTAGGATAATTGGTGACCTCTCATAGTATTTAACCTTATCCAACCAGCGGAGCTTTGCGCTAGTGACATCAATTGGCTGTTCGGGGGGGGGGGAAACATGGTGAGAGAGAGATATGAAAAAAACCAAGCTTGTGCGGAATGTCAACGCCCCTTAACATGCTGATAAAATGGAGTATGCCCTACATGATGAATATCAGCATGGGGAGTCCTTCGCTTAGTTAAAATTTCCTCGTGAATATTGAGATAATGAACCTAGTAGAGAAAGGTCAAACAGGCTACTGCTGATAGAAGAAGCAAAGAGGGGGGAATACGCCAAAAAGGCCTTAGAAATAAGGAAGAAGAAACATCCTGACACTAGGACAACCTGGCAAGGTAGATGACCCACTGAGAATATGTGGCCTGAATGTGGCAGGGGTACGATATAAGTAGAGATAAACTAAAAATGCTGAAATTGTTTCCATTTGGGGTTTTATAGACTCATTAGAAGAATCAGAATATAAAATTATGGGACCTGCAGATTCTCCTAAGAGGGGGGAAGAAACTTCACACGCTCTATTACTCGAATGTGGTACAGTAATCCTCTAAAAGGCTAGAGGTCTGGGAAGGTACCAGATTGATACAGAAGAACACTTTCGTGTACTCCACTTCCTAAAGGAGTTGGGATTTTGAAGGGACTTTTACAGACAGAAGTTCCCAGTTTTAGAAGACGTAGGGGGTCACTATAGATCTCTAGGTTAACATAAATAGGGAAATATGTAAGTATTTTGGAAAGGCCAAATAACCCAAACGGCCTGTAAATTATACATTACTAGCATATCAGTTGTAATAGAGTCTTGGACTATTGAATGCGTTCCAAATGGTTGGTTATAAGTGCAGTGTTTAGTGAATGTTAACATAGTCCCAATTTTGGCAAATTATAAATACTAATTTGTTAGGGTGTATAAGGGAAATTATGACCTGTATGGATTAGGGCTCACGCAATTTTCAAAATCTATAGTTCAAGGTATCCCGTCAATAACAACGGACAACTGATGTTCAAATACTTACAACCTGAAGTTTAAACAAGTTGATGGGTGCAATTATGGTATTTACACAGTCCCATAATACACTGTAATATAAGCAGATTCTCTAATTGTAATTGTACAAAATGTTGGTCTTTTGAGCCTTGTAAGAAGTGTTAAATTGTATTGATAAATCAACAGAGGGTCTTAGTATATGTAGTATAGGGCAAGTTTTTTCAAACCAGTTGTTTACAAAAATTGTCACACAACATTGTAATTATGTATATCACTACTTTATTGATGTCTGCTAGGTCTTATGGGCCTTATAGATGTGTATTTATTAAACAATATTCACTTAATTCACTTGTGTCAAATGTCTCGACTCTAACAGGACTCAAAGTTGTACATCTGTAAAAGAAGCCTCCAGTCGCTATGCTCATGATGATCAGTCAAAAAGTGGTGGTTGACATTTTTGTAACTTACCCTATACTAATTTATCAAACTTATCCTATACTGAAAAAACTCCGACTCAATACTCAAAATACATATACAGTAGAGTCCTGCAAACTCAGCGTAATGTGGACCGGAAGTGTGCCGAGTTTGTGAAATGCCGGGTTATCGGGAATAAGGGCAAAAAATAAATTGTAATTGAAACACCAAAGCGGCGGCGATATCAAACGACTTTGTCGATAGCGGTATCCCATTGTCGGCAGTGTAAAAACACTGCGGCACCAAAGCGGCGGCGATATCAAACGACTTTGTCGATAGTGGTATCCCATTGTCGGCGACGTAAAAACACCGCGGCACCAATGCGGCGGCGATATCAAACGACTTTGTTGATAGCGGTATCCCATTGTCGGCGGCATAATAACACCGTGGCATTGGCACCCGTCGATATAGCAGACATACACCTGCAAAAACGTTTGATGGGCCGCTTTTTTTCCACGAATCAATTTAGTATACATTATGGAAAATGTAACATTTCTTTTCAGTTTCAGTTTTCTTTGACAGGTACGCACAGTATATTCAGTAAATAAAAATGAGCGAGTTACGAAAACGGAAGCGTGTGTTGGTTTCGTTTGAGACGCGGTTAAATGTGTTAAAAAAACTTGATAGAGGGGAATCTGTAAAAAAGCTTTGTGACGAGTTTAACGTGGGAAAAGTACCATCAACAATTCGAGCGATCGAAGTTAATGCCCGCTTTGGGATCTGCCGAACTTTTATGAACATCACTGTTTTTAGAAATATATATTTTTTCCCGTCGGGGTCGCTGAGTAATCCGGACTGCCGGGTTATCGAGTGCCGAGTTTGCGAGACTCTACTGTATATATATATATATATATATATATATATTTTAATTTATTTTTTTAAATAATGAATGTTTAATATAAATTTTCTTAAACTCGTCCTCCTACAAATATTTTTACCCCATCCTATCTATGACTTCGACCGAATCAACCATTCCATGTCACATGATGTACGATTAAGTAACATAAACGTAAGAAACAATTAAAGTATATGCGGATAAATAAATATTTGATTGTGTTCTGATATATATATATATATATATATATATATATATATATATATATATATATATATATATATATATATATAATTTAGACATAATTAAATTTCAAAATATACATCTTGCATTTATTTATTTTTCCATTTATATTATCTTATTTGTGATCGTATAACCACATTGGAAGCTAGGATTTCAAAAAATTAAGACCCTAACAGCGCTGACATTTGTGTATTTGGGTGAAAAAAAGTTTTATCACATAGAAATTATCTAACTCTTTGTTTAGTACAAATAAAATGTTAATAGTATGCTCTGTCATTGATAACCAAATATTTTATTGGATAATCATTCTATCAACGAAATTCACCTTGAAGATTTTCATTTTAGTAGCCTAATTCGAAACTGGCAAACAATCAAACCTAACCTAAAAACGACTTCTATACAAATGAGAGAACACATCACTTGAATGACCAAATGTTAAAGATAGCTTCCAACCATTAGAACCAGGAAAGCCACAACACAAAACTAGTGCATACAAAATGTGCAGTAAAATAATAAAAACAAACAATTGAAATAAAAGCTCGTGATTATAGAAGCTGTGATAAGATGATTTGGATGAAACTAATGATCCTGCCTTTTAAAAACTTATTGTACAATTTTTATTTATACGCCAAAAATGTTTCATTCATAAATTTGAATTGTTTGGAGTATAATATAGGGTGTTAAAAGAAGAAAAAAAAAGATACCAAACTTCAGAAACAGAATCTAGCAATCAAAATTAAGAAAAACAGTTTTAATAAACATGTCTTAAAATTATTTCCATTTGTGTTTAAGCTACTGAATACAAATTTGCTATCTAAGGGCCAGTTCAACAATCTCCCAATAACTGCACGATAAAGTCCTGACAGGATTATCTTCCCGATGAGAGTTGAAAATTTGTTCAACAATCTCCTGATATATCTTATCCGGATAAGTTAAACATTGTTAAATTCCTGATAAAGTAATCAACTAGTCCCATTAAGTAATTATCCAGCCAATAAAATAAATTGAGTGCATATTTCTAGTGATGATGATAGTGATGAAAAAATAGTACAATTAATCTTTTTATTTTGGTAAAGCATTTGTTTTTTAGCATTTAATATTTAGTATAATTTAATGTTACAACAGTCGGTACATGATGGAATTCCATGATAATGGAAATAATGAGATGATTATTTAATTCCACAAAACATCTTTAATTGCGACATATGTTTCACCGTTAGGCATTTTCAAGCATTTTCAATCATATGTTGCTTGAAAATGCCTAACGGCGAAACATATGTCGCAATTAAAACTGTTTTGTGGAATTAAATAATCATCTCATTATTTCCATTTTAATATTTAGATTAGAGTTTAGAAACTGTTTAGTTTAGACCAATATTCAGGCTAATGAATTGTCAATTCTTCCCAAATGGTACCTTTTTCCTTGCACATCATCACGTCAGTTCTTTATTTTCCATCATTTCCTATGTTTCCTGCACAATTAATACTTTGCAATACAAACGTTATAACCAAAAATTGTAAAACAGCTGCTGAACATAATCTACAACGTAAGCACAAAAATAAATATTTTATATTTCCCAGTAGTTTGTTTTCCAGTCACCATGAACATTCTAAATTGGTTTTTCACCAAAGAAAACCTTGCTAGTGGTACCTACCAACCTACAAGTTAAAGTGTTAAACTGCCAGAAGTTGCTATTAATTATCCGCAGAATAAAAAAAAAAAAATTTAATTGTAGAATGGGATATTCTTGTTGGCTGTATTTAACGGTAAAGTTAACTAACAGGAGCTTTATCAGGAGATGTAGAACTATGCCTTAGTTGTACTTCTAGTGTTTTAAATTTGAACCAAAAATTAGAACGTTTCACTAAATCAAATAAAACTGTCAAAAATTGAAAGTTCTCTTCAGATATTCCACATCTGAATCTATCAACATAGACGTTTTGAAACAGTGAGTAATTTTTTATACACATGTTTAATATCATATATCAATATGATATTTCAGTTATTATATGGCTATTATTATTTAACTTGGCATTTCTTATTATTTCGAACAATTTTTTGGGGGGAAAACGTTTTACTAGGGTAGTTTCTATGGCTACACGCAATAGTTCATTTTGAACATCTCTAAATGTGCATATCACATTGCCCAAATTTGTTATCTACAAAAAAAAAAAAAAAAGATTGTTATTATTAAAAAACAAAACTGTTAAAAATAGAACCATAAAACTAGAACAACATAGTTGTCAAAATGTTAGTAATTCTTTCCTATTTAGGTTCATCATGAGTCTATAATTCATCATTTTGTCGACAAACAAATGGAATCACGAGAAAGGTAAGCAAATCTGCAACCAATCATGTCTACTGGAAGCCAAGTAGCCCTCATAGCAATCCCGAGGGACCTAGCTGGAGCTACACCGTTATTCACATAGGTGTAAAAAAGAGAAGGTTAGATCCCTCTCTTTCATCTTTTTTATCAGATAACCAACTCTTGTTTTCGAGGACTACGAGTGGTCTTTATTTAACCAAGAGTTTTTTTCCCCTTTAAACGACAAGGAAAAAATCAAGCTCAAATCTGATGAACGTTAAAAATGTGAACTTTTCATTTAAGATATTAAACCCTCAGTGGTTCACTAAAGTAAGTACGAATATGGCAATATCTTCACCATTTTCATATAGTCTTGTGTTAGATCTCTCGGTTTCATTTTTCCTATCAAGTCTCTTTCTGACCAAGACACTATTAGATTATTCGAGGGCTAGGTGTTTTTATTTTATACACTTTTCGTCTTTTTTTTATAAGGTGATGATGCCTGAGAGGTTTTTGCCTTTGTAAAAACAAGAACAAAAAATAAAGATATAGCCTAAATAATTAAATTTCTATCTGAATGGTTGGGGAAAAAGGGGATTTATTAACATTCCTCGCCAATAAAAACACAAACGGAAAACAAAACATTTTAGGAAACACATGGTATATATATATAGATATTCAAATACATATACATATATATTTATATAGGTTAGAATTTAATAGGGCACATAGCCTATTAGATTGGTTAGATTTTGTATGGACAGGAGACAGGCATACCTTGGAAAATGGTCCTTGGTATTACCTAATAGTACATAAGTAAGAAAACACACACAAAAAACACTAACGTTTTGAAATATTTCGTAAACACTGTTCACTTTCTCAATCAGTAGAGTTAAGAAGAAGACTGAAGACTGAATGTTGACTCGAGTGTCTCAAGACTTTATTTCAAAACTTTAGTGTTTTTTGTGTGCGTTTTCTTACTTAGGTACTATTAGGTAATACCAAGGATCATTTTCCAAGGTAAGCCTGTCTCCTGTTCATACAAAATCTATATATATATATATATATATATATATATGAAGTTTCTTTTTTATTTTATTGCCTAGAATCTATTCTAGAAGTTTGGTAAAATCCAGTACTGTGAACAATTTTACAAATTTGTAAAGAGCACCAATTTTGACTCCTACGTCTTTAAGGGTCTGTTTGAACTCCATCATAATGAAGTTATAGCTGTTAATATAATGTTATACTTAGTTTATTTTTCTTCCCAGAATTTTTTTTTTTTTATGGTTTTTAGGAACTAGTATAAATAATCATTATTTATTTATCTCCCACTGGATAAATGTAAGAAGTTATTGGAAAAAGGGAATTATTTTATATTTTCTTCTCTATTCAAAGAAAAATACTGTTTCTATATCTTGAAAACATAGGACAGTTATTTTATAACTAAATATACGTATAAGATTTACTGATGTTAACTTAAATATTTTATTTTGCTAAGTTATTTTGACTAAAA
Organism: Aphrophora alni; assembly: GCA_963513935.1. NCBI lineage: Eukaryota > Metazoa > Arthropoda > Insecta > Hemiptera > Aphrophoridae > Aphrophora > Aphrophora alni. The sequence continues at coordinate 35,976,105 of OY740778.1, forward strand.
CCTAATCGTGGGACTAATCATTCAGATCTCCTGTTATTGACAATCATTTTTCACATATAACTCTTAAGCCATATTGTCCGAAATCATTAATTATTCCAAGTGAAACGCTTTCTATAATAACAAAAATTCCTCTGACAGACCGATGGACAGACATCATTCCCAAAATGGTCTAGGGAGTTCAAACATTGAAAAGCACTCAAAATTTTACCATCATCATAATACTTTCTTTATATAATTTCAAAAGCTTAACATATTATTCAGTGTGGCGCCTATTTGGTTTTAAATTGTAAATTGACATTATTTTTTTACAGGTAACTTTATAAAATTTCCCTGAATTTTTTCTAATTTGTTGTAACCTTATTCGACACATATCTGGTATATTTCAGATATTTCCTAAGAAAATATTAATTTTACAACACCCTTTTGATCAAATAGGCCTTTAAAATTATATGAAGCATTAATATTTGAATTTGTATTTAAAAACTTTCAGAACTCATTCAAAAAATTACAAAATAAACAAAAATAAATTATTATCTGTATCGATTTAATCAAATTATCAATAATTTCTCTAATCATTTACAAGTTTTATAATTCATCCTATCATCCCTTAAACTATATCATATTTATCACACCTAAGTTGCATGTCCCAGCATTACTTTATCGAGATGAGTTGTTTTTATTTTGACTAACATATTTTCCTTTAGATCAGAGAGTATCGTATCCCACAAATTTTAATATTTTACTATTACAGACATTACAATACAAGAACCTAAATATTATTTTCTTCAAGGTATAATAATCAAAAAGGATGCTAAAGTGTGGATTTGTTGAGGTCAATTTCCTCTGATCATGTGAGCAAGTCTCAGTTATTGCGTATCTCTTCGCTAAATTTTCTTAACAATTAAACTGACACAACGCATGGAAAATAAGAAGAAATTTAATAGAAATCTATCTGAACAAAATGTGGACTATGTCTACCAGTAAGGTGTGTGTAGACCATTTTGTTCATATTGAGGGAAGGTTTCTACTATTAAATGTCTTTTCTCTAGGGATAGGAACTATATTGTACAAAGCTCAAGATTTTAGTGTATTAATGAAAAATGAATTATATTAATGATATACAATCAAAACAATTTATATTTTAATATTGTGTGGTACCACTAATAAGGGTGTCACAAAAGAGCCAATAAATATATTTTTATTTTATTTTTTAATGAAATTTACATTTCTTGTATATACAGGAAAGTGTGCAAAGAGATCCCGCCAAATTAGAGTACCTGTTTTTTATATTCAGTTAGCCAACATTGAAAATAAAAATAAAAACATTTCATCTTCTGAAAGACTACTAATGTCTGGCATGATTTATTTTGTACAAGAAGAAATAATCAAGCCTAGAGACAGGCTCATTGGATGTCTCAGTTTAAAACTATTCTGTAGTATATCCAAGAGGATGGCTACGCAAGTCATTAACATTTGGGCTCAGAATGAGCATGAGAGTGGCTGCAGGATTATTTCAATTGTAATGAATAGTAAACTCTCACTTCGAGTCCTCCCCCCAAGCAAATTGAATCTGATATTTTTTCATTAGACTGGAGTAATATATGGGAATGGTAGATCCATTACAGAGTATACTGCCACCTGAGAAAACATATACATAAGGTGAACATATTCAGAGGGGTCTCTGCTGGAGGAAATTAAATACTTCAATCAGGAAAAGACCCTTCGATCTTTGATTAATTGACAGACAATCCTTCAAGACAACCTTGTCAGGAAAGTTTTAAAGTTCGTGAAGCTTCCTGTGGATGTCTAGAAGCATCAAACTATCTATTTCTTTATATTTTCCGTCAAATACCTTTTCTTTTCAATAATAATAAAGAAGAAGTCATTGACGGAAAATATAAGGAATTGTACTATTATTTTATGAGACCTGGATATTAAAATATGAATTCATTATTTAAGAAGAAGAAAATTATAACATGGTTTCTCTGTCAAATGGGAATTTTTGTTGCCATGTCTCCCATCCGCAGTGTTAATTAAATTTAAAGTTATGACTAGCAACACTACAGTTGATTAGGTCAGTAATATTAAAAATAGTGGCCACAAGATTCAAAATAATACATCATGAATTGGAGAAATGTTTTTTTTTCCTTTCTTTTTATATATTTTAACAATTCTTGAGTTACGCCGTATACCTACTAAATGGAGAGGGGTCTCTATTCTTAATACAGTAAAAAATATCCCCTTTACACAAAGAAACACCCTAATTCATCATCTAAATTTATTGATTCTTTATATATTTTGGATAGAAACTTTCAAAACATAATCCGTGAATATTCAATGAATATAAATAACTTTATCGTGTTTAGTGCAATGGTAAATGTCTGACTAATGAACTGTGCTGTGCATAAAAACAAAAACCAACACATCAACACCCGAATTTTAAAAAACTAAGACTAACACCACCGTCTGAAAATAAACGCCGATCGAACCCTTGACATCGAGTATCGCTGAATAGTTAGCCGAACCAGCAGGATTAGTCGCAGAACATGTGTACTCGCCTCGATGTCCAGGACCTACTGAATCTATAGCGAGAATATTGGCTCGATCACCAAACATATTAGTTCTGACGCCAACTGCGTGTGATGACACTTCGTCACCATGGAAATGCCATTCAATACGTAGCGGACGATCACCTTTCACAACGTAACAATTCAACTGGACAGAGTCACCGGCATTAATCGGTCCGTCGAATTGAAATGGAGCGATAACAGGTGTCACTGGATAAAATTTTTAATGTTTTATTATTCTTTAAAAAAATAGAATGTTATTTCTAAGAAATACATGTTACAAGATTAAATTTTATTGTAATCTTCACTGCTGAACTTTAAAACTGAACTTAAATTTGCACAATAAATGTTCGTTTTAACCACAAGAGGAATCTAGTTTATACTATTTCAACATATTTTTTTCCTTTGAGAAAATATTTTGTTTACAAAAACCCGTTGCAAACATAATTCAAATGTTACAGTACTATCATAGACAATAATTGTCACTTCTCATGAAATAGAAGATATAAAATATAATATCATAAATTTTACAGGAAATAAAACTTTAAAAAATTCAAATCAACCGTTGTTTTTAAATTCAATTGTGTTTGAATATTTACCTATTTTCACAGAGTAACATTATCAATTTAATACAAGATTAATAAATTATACTAAGCGACTGGTACGCATCTCCTTATTTGAAAACTTTACATAACAGCATTAATACCAACTTATCAAACCCAGTTACAATTTAACAGATTTTTGTTATTGCTTGATTGGCATTTCCAAGTACTTTTTTTTTTCTTTTTTTTTTTTTTTAATTAATAATTATTCTTGGTTTTATTTTATCTCATCCTAATAGAAAAAAAAATCCAAAGCATTTTTGACACATCTGTTTGTATAACCTAGATTTAAGCCAAGTATTCATCGTCATATTTTTTAAATGGCAGACAATAAAAAGTTATGAATTAAAAAGTGAAAATGAACTATGGACATGTTAAATTTTAATTTATTGATGTTAACACTTGTACATTTGACCAGCTAGAATTGAAAATATAATAATATTTCAAGTGAAAAATATACGACCTAGACTGGGAATTGGACCCGGGACCTTTGGCTTTATTCGCCAATGCTCTACCAACTGAGCAATTCTTAGTCGCTTCCTATACATATGTAACAGCTGCAAAATAGTAAAAATTAATTTCAATCACGTTTCTAATGAGGTAATTAATTTGGTAACAAAAAAGCAAAGTCAAGTGAGAACTGTACGCCCTATGCTGGGAAGTGACTAAGGATAGCTCAGTTGGTAGAGATTTGGCGCGTAAAGCCAAAGGTCCTGGGTTCGATTCCCAGTTTAGGTTGTATATTTTTCACTTGAAATATTATGGACATGTCTTAAGAGCTCTAATATCTTAATTTTAGGTGAAGTTATTCGACCATTTGATGAAATGTTGAAATTTAAAACTCCGCATAAAATTGTTTTTTTTCATGATCGCCTTATAAAAAAAGAAGAAGATAATAGTATAAAATAAGAACCCCTACCCCTTGAATACTCTAACATCATAAGAGTCGGAAGAGAACAAGAATTGATCACGTGAAACCAACTAGGAAAGATGAAAAAGAGCGATCTAAACCAAGACAGCATAAAGAAAGGTGTAGATCCACTATGAGTGAGCCCTTTGTGTACAACTTAAAAAATTGGTTTGGGTCAAGAACAAAAATTTAGCAATTTCATTTAGAAATATTCAACGTTTTAGATAGCTTTCACAGTTCATTTTACCTTTGTGGGTAATAACTCTCGAGCAAGCATTTTTTTAAATATCTTGACCAATATGTTATTAGGCCTACTAAGAAAACGTGATCAGTTTTAGACTCAATTTAAAAAATAATGAACATTTTGTGAATTTCTTTACAAGTAAAACTTAGTTCTGAGTTACACATCCCTAAAATGAAAATAACATGTCCAGATATGTAAAAATTATTCTAACAACTAATTTGAACAGCTGTTTGCGTAGTAGAGGATTGCATGGATGAGACATCATTGAAAATTTTTTGTGATTGCCATGTAAAATTCATTATATATTTTCGACCATTACTTACTCCAAATCATGTTATATGATAGTAAAATCAGACGACATTGCGACTTTAATGTTAAAAAAAGTTTTCATTGTTGAGTGTCGTAAAATGTAAACAGTATGCAATAAAAAATGGCATTATTCTTCTACAGTTAAGTAAGATTTTAAAATAAGGAGACGTTTTCAGAATACCCTTTGTATAACAGATCTAATTTAAGTAAGGAACAACTTTTCCTAAAAGATAAAAACTTAATTCCATTTTCTTTCATCAATAACATAAGAATTGTTAATAACGAACACGTTAAACATCAAAAGATTACATCGTTCAACAACGGATACAATTTGCTGACAAAATTATAAATCAAAACTCAGTAAAACTGAGACATATTGTTCAACAAATTAGACTCACAAAACAAAGATAAAATAAAACTCATACATAACACTTCGACATCTCATTAACAGAATGTCGAAAAATGTACAAAATAATCAAACTCGGATGGAACGTCAATTCGACTCTAAAAGTCTTGATATAAACAACTACCAAAAATTTTTATTAGTGAAACACAATTCCAGCAAAAGCATCTAAAACACATAAAAATAACTCACCTTCTTAAAGTTTTGGTTCACAAATTCCAGACGAAAATATTTGTTACAACTCCAAAACTCTGTTGCGTGTATTTTAAAATTTCTTCAAAGGTCAAATGCTAAATTTCATAAATACAATTATATAGCCTGAGAATTTTGAAAAAGATGAATTTAAGATCAATATATTTTTTTCACTGTAGGTAAATTTAAATAGAATAAAATATATTTACACATTTTTCTTAGAAATTTTCTGACACCTTAAAAATGTTTGAAGAATAGTAGGGGGGAGGGGGTGACTTTTTACCCAGTATAATACAGTAACACCTAATTCTTAAGTAGGTGTAAATGTACATAAACAGTTTAACTTTAATGACTTTCAAAAAATATAATTTTCAATGTCAGTTCCCAGGCTATACGTTTTACATGAAATAAAAATGAATAATAAATACATTATTTCTAATTATACAAACTAGTTTCAAAGCTTTTAGGTGTTTAGATAAAAAAATGTTAATTTTATTTATTTTTTTAATGGACACTCCTGCACATTGTATGTATTAACCTTTGTTCTGTTTGTTTGTTGACTTCATCTCGACCTCTGAGAATGGTTTTGAATGAAAATTAGTTTAAAGTCAGTAAAATTATCATGGCCGAACGCTAACACGCAAACAAGCAGACATGGTTGTTACACAAACTAGCTGGTTTATCCACAAGTCTATCATAATAGAGGTATTGTTTTCATATCTTTATGTCCAAAAGTAATTCTTGAACTACAACTTCTGATTTGTTTTAGAATTTGTGAATGTAAAAGAAGTTTATGTAAAAAAAATCATCTTTTATTTATCTAATTATAAAAATCGTAATTGAAACTTTGAAACAAGATATATTTAAATTAATTATATTACCCCATCTGGCTTTTGAAGTCTATTTTGAAAACAATAAACGCTGAACATTTGTTTATTAAATTTGACATGTGCAAGTTCTTTTGTATATCATATAAATCATTTTACCACAACAAATTAATATGATAAATTTTAAATGTATTTTTAAAAAAAGAAGAATTTAAACAAAAAACCCAATTAACAGTAATCTATTCTTATTGTAAATATTATCAAAGAAATTTATAATTTTTTTTTTTTTAATAATTGTTTAACAACTATATCAGAATGTATAAAAAATCTTGAACTCCCTCAAACTAAATTAAAAAATGTCAAATAAATAAAAATTGCAACTAAAATTTGTGATTTTTTTTTTTAATATAGGCTTATTACAATGAATTTAATTTTTAAAAAAGGAAAGAAAACATTTTGCTAGCCAATTTATTTCTAATTAAAATTAAACATTTAATAAGTACACATCTGTTTCTAACTTTAATTGTATCTATACACTTTACACTTACTATACAATACAGGAAAACAATCTTTTTCTGGCAGACACTATTCGATGAACAAAAACGTCCAGAAAGAATTAGGTTGCCATTATCACCAGGCTACTTCATTCTAGTTAGTCGATATTAATAATTAATATTTCTTTTCTATATAAATTTCAAATAAAGTAGTAATAAACTAAATTAAAATTTAGGAAACCAAAATGATAACAACACACATCAAATATTTTGTTGTTTGTTTATCAAATTCTTGACAGAAAAAAAATTGTTTTCCTATACTACAAGATATGAGTAAGACAGGACAGTAGCAGTTATCATCAGTTGTAGAATCTTCTCCCTCACAAAAGATGATTTTATTTTTAACTCCAACGGGTCTAACACTACAAAATCAAATTTCCTCAATAGCCAGATGGAGAATTAACCTAATAAACAAAATTATTTTATAAAACTTACCCATAACTTGAACTTCTAAAGTTCCTCGCACGCTATATCCCTGAGCATTACGAGCAACACATGTGTATGTAGCTTGATCCGACATTCTTTCAACGTTCTCAATGATCAAAGTTCCATTTGGAAATACCTTCTGTTTGCGATTAATTGGTAACAAACGGCCATCTGTAAAGTTTACAATTTCATTATTTTACTTGATTAGCTACAGGGTAGTAGAAAACATTTCATCTCTATTGTCCTTTGTTTTCTTTTTTTACTTACCCAATATGTGAAGTACAGGGTGAGTTAGGTAATCATCAAAAATTTCAACCTGTATTTTTGATAGAAGTTCACATTTTATGGCATCAGAAAACCAAAAAATTGATTTTCTACATATATTTCATCCATTGTCGTTTTTATATAAACATGTCTTTTAAAAGTTTGGAATATGTAATTTGGTAAAGGGGACTACTAGTGTGCTCATATAGAAACCATATTGAAAATTAGGAAAATTAATTTGAAAACGTTGGCCATTTAAAACAGTTTTTTAATATTTTGTGTGTTAAACTAAAACACTAAATTAGATCAAAATTTGCATATTTCAAATTTGAAATCCTTTCTAAGATGATATATAGTAAAGTTGTCAAAAATACAATTTTGAACTGTATCCTTCCAAGGAAAGTGATAATCATATAGTTACAAGATTCCGGCAGGGCAGCGTAACTAAGCATAACGAGCATAGGCTCCTTCACACTTTGAGACACTGACATGAGTGATGCAAATAGAGACTTTTTATTTAAAAAAGCATCTACGAGACCCGTTAGGGCCTATCCAATGTCAAGAAAGTAGTGATGTACACAATTACTGATGGGACCATTTGTCTGTGCGCGCGGCTCTGACGCTACTAGCCGTTCTGTAAAAGTAGTGCTCGCTCACCCAACTATGTTTGTCTACCTTTCGCGACACATAATTACAGTTTACAAAATTTGTAGTGCATATAGAAACATGATGTTTACAAACAACTCGAAGCTACATTGAAGACAGGTGAATAATCTACGTTCGGCGTGCCGCGTAATGGGGAAATGAGCGATAATCACTCCCCTCTTCCCTGCCGCGCCATAGCAAGCCGCGCGCACAGACAAATGGACCTATCAGTACAAGGTTCAATAAACCAGAGTAACAACTGGTATAAACAAACACATTACTTCATAAGATGCCTTGATCTACCAATACAATTTAACATTTCCTACAAAGCCCAGGAAATGAACTTTTGAGGATTACATTTAGAGGATCCGTTTATACTACACTATTTTTAAAGTATTTAATAAATATAATCGGGAAATTTCAAAATAATAACATTTTCAACATTAAACACTGCAGGCTGTTTAAATTTCTTGAATAAACGATAAAATGTTTGTTGTCCAGGAAATGTTTATTGAAATGATACAAAGGATCTAATAGTAAAATAATGCTTAGTAATAAATAACCTTTTTTCTTTATTCAAAATCTTTTTACTAAATTTTTTTAACACTATTAATAAAATTAAATAACAGCTGACATAAAATTCACTTATAAACACATCAGCTGATGTAGAATTAATTACTTTTAGAAGGGCTGCAAACTTGTAAATCCCAAATTTTTGTATTAGCATGAAAAATATTTTCCTATATTGCGTTGAAAAAACAACACCCTGTACAAGGATGTTATTAACCTAACCTAACGGGTTAAACTCACCTCGTTCCCAAACAATACTTTCAATAGGATATCCAGCGACAGGACATGTGACAAACAAATTCTCCCCTGCAACGATAGCCTTCTTCTCCATCTGTCTCACGAAGGGTAAACCATATACATTGAGTTTAGCTGCATGTTCGGCTGAACCTACTTTAGATGAAGCTATACACTTGTAAAGTCCTCCGTCGTTTGTATGTACTGCCGTAATATTAAGATGAGATACAACGTCTCCGTTTACAGTCACGTACTGCCCTACTTGTAATCTGTAATCAAACCACAACTATTGTAAAATTTTCTATACTGTAACTTACGCAATATAATTACTACATTAAAAAAATAGTCCACAAACTTGTTTTGTGAACCACAATTTCCATTTACACGCAATTTGGAAGTCTGATTTGAACCCAAAAAAATGTACAGGTATCGCTTTGGCCAATTGGAGATAATCAACTTTATAGGAAAAGTATCCCAAGATTTATTTTGACTTTACCGTTATTTTTGAGATGATGACCAATTTTATTTTATTTGGTTCTCAAAGGGGTACGACCAAAATAGTTTTTCATGACACAACATATCTTCTATTCTAAATGTTTTGTTTTGAATTTATTACTTCTTTTACATATTTTAGAAACATAATCTTATAACCAAAATTTTTATTTAAGAAACAAATATACATTTTTTTAAAAACTATAACACAGCTTTAAAATTTTTGTACCAATACATTTTATATGTTTTTTCTATCAAGTTAGCCTATTTTCAAATTCACAACTAGAAAACAAAAATTATTTTAAAATTCTCTAACAAGTACTAAAAATTGAAAGATTTTTCTTACTTGATATTTTAAAATTTTTGTTGTAACAAAAACTAGATTATAAAAATAGGTTAATATTGTTGAAAATACTGCTAAGTGTGACAGAAAAAATTCAGACAATAAGAGCATGTGGTTTAGGAGAAAAGTGTACTTACATGTAAAAAAACTTAATTTTCCACTAAAGGCAAAAAACAGTCACCTAACCTGTAGGAGTCCTAACCTAACCTAACACTTCACTATTACTTCCCTGCACCATAATGGTTAATACTTCTTTATCGTCCTTCTTCCGTTTTAGATTAATTTTCTCTTTTCTTTTTGATTTATCTGGTATTTTACAGACCTCTAATTATTGTAACAATTTGATATAAGCCTAACATACAGTTTTTACTAGTAACATTACACAATCTCTCTAAAACTTGCAATATTTGTAACATAATGTTTACTTATGCTATATTGGTCTCTTTTGAACATATTCTTAACTAACTTTTTGATTCTAAGGAATAGTAACATAAAATTTGAAACACACTTTTCACTGAAACGCATAAATTTATAACATAACCACAAAACATCAATGAAAAAACAAACACAATATTTAGTAAATTCTACAATTTAATTGAGAACCATGGTCGGCAAGACTCAATTAAATTGTATAATTTACTAATTATTGTGTTTGTTTTTTCATTAAAATGGAGTTCTACCAAGCACCTTCGGTCAATAGTGTAAATCGTACAAAATATCAACACAATTGTTTATTTTTTATTTTCAACTAATGTTTTAGTAAAACAGACAGCTTTAAGTAACAGTGATGCCAACTCTCATAGCACAGAAACACTCAAAGAAAAGTAAATAAAATTAAAAGGATTTGTATATAAAACATATTAGGCTTATATAAAAACTGACAAGACTTATGTAAATGTAGGGTTTAAAATTTTTGTTTTATTACTAAGTCAAAGCTGAACCTAGATGTATTATAAGACATGTCGACTCTCACACATTCAATCATCAACTCACGCTATCACGCAAAGAACCTACAATCTCACACAATTTGCAATGAAAAAATTGCGATGAATTCCGATGAATTTCCACTGTCGGTATCTGTTGCAAATGTAAACTGACATAGACAGTGGCGCACCTGGTGGATAAACACAACATTGTCAGCCTTTCCCTGTGATATATAGCTTAGAAGGGCTTTTACCATTGGTTGGTGCGTAAACTTCTGGACACGATGAGCAGCTGGAGCCAATAAGAGCCTTCTATGTAATCTGTCAATTCCTTAATATTTAGCTGGTGTTGTCATTGGTGTGTTGTAAGTGAAGTAATGTGAAGTGGTCAAGATGTCTGATGATGAAAGTAATATGAGTGACGACAACTTTGAACCTAGGACAAGTACCTCACACATGGAGTTTTATGCGTGTATTCTGCAACGTAAACTAAAAACAGTTATAGTTCAATTGTAATTCTTTTGTAATATGTCTGTTACATTGTTTACATTATGTAAAAGAATTGTTAGAATAATTATTTTTTAAATTGTTTAATAACTTTAACGTTTAACAAAAGTGTTAGTTTAGTTTCATTTCTCATTTTGAAAACCGAAATTACTGGTTTTAGTACATTTATTGTTCTTTTTATAATACTCATGTCACATAAACGTCCGTGTTACAACTCTTAGGCATGTTTTTCGTTTCTCACGTAACCTCACGCATTTTTCCTCTTCCAGGTTGGAAAACCTCGCGCATTGTCACCCCTAAGTTGTAAAGCTCTGATTATATATGAAAATCTTCAGAAAACAAGAACAAAAATAAAACTTTAAAAAAAAAATATTTTTTTTCAAAGTTTTTAAGTACATGACTTACTTGACTTATTTCTTTTTATCTCCTATTGGAGCATAGGGCGTCCAGAAGAGCTCTCCATCTGTCCCTGTCTCCAGTAATTGCTTTCACTTCTCTCCAAGTCTTATTAACCTCTTTTGCTTCTTTAATAACGGTTCTCTTCCAGGTTTCTCGGGGTCGACCTCTTCTTCTGACAACTTGCGGGTTCCAATCTAGGGACTCTTTCTCAATAGTTTCGTCTGGCTTCCTCAGTGTGTGTCCTAACCACCTCCACTTCCTCTCTCGAATCTGCAGTTTGACCCAAATTTGACCTGATTCTCTCCATAAATCCTCGTTTGTAATGATCTCAGGCCAATGAATGTTCATGATACGGCGAAGACACCTATTGATGAAAACTTGCAGCCGAGACGTAATTAAACTTGTAACTTTCCACGTCTCACTTGCATACAGCAAAACAGACTTAACATTTGTGTTGAAGATGCGAAGCTTCGTTTTCTTTGAGATGTTTCGATTTCGCCAAATCGGGTACAGTTGTACAAAGGCGGCGTTTGCTTTTTTAATGCGAGTCTTCACATATTAAAGTACATGGTTACTTTAATAAAACATTAAATTAACCCTATTTCGAAATTTTCAATTTTGGATTTCTGGAGGTAAAGTAAATAATTTCAAATAGGACATTGCGGTCATATCATAAATCATTTTAAAGGGGGTTAATGAGATAAGAAAAATGACCAAAACAAAGTTTGGTTAGATCACCGCAACTAAAAATAGCACCCGATAATATAATTGTATTTAAATAGCTAAAAGAAAATTACATCTCTCTATCTTAAAATAAGTTTGGAGGGGATTTTTTTTAACGTGAATTAGTTTTTGGTGATTGTCATTGGTTAGTTTAATGATTCTGATGTAGATACAGTGGGGTGAGACGGCAGTTGATGACGAAAGGGTAGTTTTTGTAATATGGTTGTATGTAAAATAATTATTCTAAAGTAATACTAGATTAAGCTGTGTATATAATAATTATATCAAATCCAGGTTCTAAGAATGTGTATCATTTTATTCAATAAACCATAAATCAGTATTATTTAGATTTTTTAGACAAACATACTATTTACTAGCAGAACGTAAATACCTATCAGTATTGGAGAGTTTCTTAGAATCCAGTTCCCATGATATCTCAGGAGTAGGATTACCTGAAGCCATACACTTAAGGAACACAGAAACTGAAGCACCAGGTTGTAATGTCTCCTCATTGAAAGACTGTCTGATCTGAGGTGGCTCAACTGTAAATGATAAAATAACATTGACTAACAAGTATCTAATATGGTGGAAACACATATAACATTTCACATTTTTTACACAAAAATACTGGGTTAAAAATTCAGTTCGGTTGGATAACATATGATTGAATGTGACATAATCAGAAAAAGATTGATCTAAAATCATCAGAGACTAAAGCACTGGTTACGTATCAGATTTGGTTTCGACAGATAGACAAATGGTGTGATGTGTTATAGTTAAAAGATAAAAATGATTAAATATTCATGTTAGCGTAATATAACAAACAGGGATCCACGTAAACATAAATTTTTCTTTTTATTAAAAAAAAAAACCCCTGTTCAATTATAAATTAAAACTATAAAACGTTTGGAAGCAAAGACCGCTTAGTAACCGAGAACGGGGAATTTTTGTATTGGTTTAAAGATGAGCCAATCAATAAATTAGTAGAAATAGTAAAATTATTGAGTTTGCGGGAGAAGTAGAAATTTGTTTCTCAGGAGCAGGCCTGGAAACATTAACTGGTCTCTGACCAACAACAATAGATTTGTGGACAAGTTGTTCATAAATCAGCAACAGCTGTTTCACCCTCACCAGTGGCATTTTGACCTTAAAAATACTTAAATTAAAATTTGGTTTACACTAGATATCATAATTAAGTAATGTAAATAATGTAGTGTAGCTTAATTTAATGTAAGTAGCTTGAAAATACTACCGGTGAGTGGTGTAACAGCTATCGCTGATAAACATGACCTGCTATAGATGTCTAAAAAGGTAGGCAATATATAAATAATAAAATATAATTATTTTGAATTTTTTCATTAAAAAAACATGTTTCAACAAATTATTACAAATTATCATAAAAGCCTAATTAAAAATAGATACTGTATCCGAAATCCTAAATAATACATATTTTTTTAAATGAAAATGCATAAAATTCATCCGTGAATTGTTTTAGAGTAAAATATTTTGCAGTCAATATGTTGGGAATATAAAAAAAAAATTCTTTACACCAAACCTAAGTCACAAAAATACCTGTATATGTATGTATAAAAAAATATTTTAACGACCTATTTGTATATGTAATGAAGTAATAAAATCCAGATATTCAAGGAACAACGACTAGAGTTCTCAGTTGTGTCATTTCGGACTTGATGAAACAAAATGACTTTAATAAAATTATAAAAATAATCTATTTTGTTGCTGGATACATCATCCGTCACTAATGGATCTCTTTCGTTTTCAAACTCTTACTTTATCGATTTCAATCGTATAATAATGACAGATGTTTTTGAATGAATATGAAAATTTACAATGGTAATAGAATCACTGTGATTCGAATTATATTATCGGGTATATTATTTCTTCTTTTTAAAAGCGAATCTTGGACAACTTTTATCGAATTGCTGTTTCAGGGTTAAAATAACTCCTATTTCATACAAGTAATACTCACTTAGTGCTCAAAATTCCCTTAAGATTTACACCACAGATTTATACAAAATACTTACATCTTCCACCAAGCTTGAGTTCAGCACTGGCTTGAGCACTCTCCTGTTCATTACGTATAAAACACTGATACATTCCTTTATCTTCTTTACGCACTGAATCTATCCTGAGTGTAGGTTCATCATGTCCTTGTAAAGGTTTACCATCTTTAAGCCATGAAATAGTTTTGACTGGATTACCTTCGTAGTTACATGTTAAAACAGCAGGTCTACCAAAGTCAACAGTCTGCGTGGTAGGTTCTACTCCTGCGGCTAGAGGAGCTGTTAACATATATTACGAGAATTCAATATGGCATGAACTTTCTCATTTCATATGCTTAATTTTAATTATTTTATTTTATTTCTCCAATATTACTTAACATAGAAAATGCATAAAATTCAGAAATAATCATAATAAAAAAACATAAACAACACTCTTCTTGGAATCAACACTAAGTCTAAATACAAAATAAAACAAATAATATTCTTAGAAAAGCAATGTAGGAGAAAATACTAAATAATAAACTTAATTCAAAAGACATGTTTGAAATCCCAGCTTAATTACCTACATTAAAATAGTCAGAGAGTGTGAAAAAATGTGGCAGCCAATTAACTCTCATTCAATATGCAAAAATTTAATTAGTTAAAAATAATATAAAATGGTTTTAGAATTACATAATAGTAAAAAAAAAAACACAATTTCTTGATGTTAAGAATAAAGACTCTATTAATAAATATTATAAGGACATCTTCAAAATCTAGGAAAGAAAAACGAAAAAAACTTCACTCAACCCTTTGAATCCCAAACAATAAATATATTATGTTAGAAAACAAGACACATGTAATTTAGTAATGTGTCTGTTGAAAAAGTCCAAGCTAATAAACATCATTACTGTAGAGGTTCAAAATAAAATCATAACACATCTTCTATATAAGATATGAGCTGTCAAAATCATCAGAACTTTTTTCTACAATTTATGTTATTGAATGTCCTATTTATATACGACAAGATATACATAGAAAATGTAAAACAATTCCATCTACGATAGGTTGTCAGCTGGGTTTTTTTTACATAGTATTGGAGCGATCGTCGATCTGGGATTTTTCGCTTACTTTACAATTGACGATAGTTCATCATCTTGGGACGCAAAGGGTAAATTATTGACCTTTATTGAGCGACATATGTTTCACCGTTAGGCAATTTCAAGCTACTAAACTGAAAACAAAACAAATTGATAACCAAAATTGGAAGAAAAAGGAAAGGGTAAAGTAGGAAGTGTTGAGAAATGATAGTATTTATGACAAAAGGACAATGATCTGACCTTTGGGATGGAGAGGGGGGGGGTTGTATTTTAGAAAACAAAAGTTACACAATAGAGTTCAATAGGGGTGATGAGTTAAGATACTCTACCCTTTCCTTTCTCTTCCAATTTTGGTTATTTAGACTTTTTTTTGTTTTCAATTTAGTGGCTTGAAAATGCCTGAAGGCAAATAAAGCTTTGTTGTGGAATTAAATTAATTGATTCATTATATCCACTAATATGGAGTTCCATCAAGCACCAACTGTTGTCACATTAAGTTATTGGTTTAAATTATGATTACATTTCCTCCATTTATTATCATAACCATCGCATTAAACATTTATACCAAAATCTAATCATTGGATTATTCAAATATTTTAAGTCATTTATGATACATGTATTAGGGGGAGCCTGGGTAATAAGAGACACAAGAGGTAATAAGAGACAAGAAAAATTAAATATATTATACTATTTAAGTAAAAATGTTGAAATAAACACCTCGTATTCAATTTATTCAATGAACCTCTCTCAATTTTATGCGATTTTTTTATCAATAATAATTGTAGTCCATGATTTTTTTTTTTTTTTTTTTTTTTTTAACTTCTCTTATAACCCCTCATGTCCCTCAGTTATCACTAAAAATTTAAAAAATCGACCGTGGGACTGTTATAAATCAACCGCAAACCTATTTCATTTAAATTTTAGTAAAATATGAAGATTAATAATCCAAACCCAAGAACAAAATTAATACGGTTCAGGAATAATTGGCATAAAACACAAAAGAACCTTGACTGCTATAATTAAAAGCTTTATTTTAATCAAATGGGATTTACATTGAGGATTTACGCATTTAGGACATAAGTGAACCAAGTTTAGGCATTATTTAAATATTTCTTAAAGACGATGTCTGTGGTTCACTTTTACTTTTTTCTGTGGTTCACTTTTACTTTTTTTCTGACAAGTAACGAACTGACATATTTACGGCGAATAATTTTAATTGGATACCGTTTTTATTGTGAATGGGTGTGAGAATGTTTGTACAATTTTTTTCCTTCTTTGAAACTATATTACCGTTTATTTCCAAGTATTGATTTATATTCTCCTTCTTTTGTTGATTATATTAGGTGTACACATTGAAATTATTTGTTCAATTTTTATAATGATTTTTATTTTTATAAGAATATATTGTGTCTTAGCATAATAAATAACTTTTTAAGTGTAATAATTACCACTATTTTTAACTAAACTGATTGATAGTTTCAACTACAATGTCATCATCAAGTTACTCACCAGTTACAGTAAGTACAGTCTCGACACTCTCTCCTCCGACGGAATTATTCACAACACACAAATATTTCCCTGAGTCTTCAACCTTAGCTTCTCGAATGATCAAAGTACCTGACACTTGTTTCACTCTGTCGTCCATCTGTACGGCTTGCTTCCTCGATGAACCTTCAATGAACTTGAACCATCTGTAACAAAAACAAACAGTTGTAACAACTTGAAATTAATTATAACAGGGTTGCCACCATGAATACTTTGAAATTAAATTACAATTTTTATAATTCTTTAAGTGTTTATTACAATACTCATAATTTTACTTAAATTGAGTCAAATATTTCAAATTAAAACAAGACTTGACAATAAAACCAAATAACTGAAGTGTTGGACCAAAGTGAGCAAACTGAAACAAGATTTCTGTTTGTAAGAAATAAGTTTTCCAATCAATGTATATCTTTTTGGTTTTAAAATTATTAAATTTCTTTTTTATTCATTTATATTTAATAATTGCAATTCAAACTATACACAAGTCAATTTCAAGAATTGCTCTTTCAATTATACTCGTCAGTTGATAAACAAGAAGTAAAAGTTGGTGCTAAATATTTTTAGGGTTTCAATACCTTGAGTTTGAATACAGCATGGCCTGAAACAAACTGAAACTTAGTTTATACAATTTACACTATTGACCGAAGGTACTTGGTAGAACTCCATTTTAATGAAAAAACAAACACAATATTTAGTAAATTCTACAATTTATTTGAGTCTTGCCGACCATGGTTTCGCCAGCAACAGAAGCAGTGTATGTTAAAATGGTCTTAACATGTGAAAAGAAAATTTCATTGTTGGAGACTATATTCACTTCTACAGAATTATTCGTTCAAATTATTGATCTCGCTTGCTGCATGTTGTAAATGAATTTCAGAAGTGTTTTAAACGTCCAACACCGTATAACATGATTATACTATCACAGAAAAATTCTGCCGAACGGAATGTATAGAAATGTAGCATAAAGGTTGCAACAACCGTCTAGTTAGCAACTCATGAAAATCAAGAACTATTTTTTGATCAGGTGTTCCAGTTGCCACATAGAAGTCTCCAGTGAACTTTCTTGAAAATGAACATAGGTCGAACATCAGTGAGATGTATGTTTAAAACTATTAGTGTGTTTCCTTACAAGATACAGACTGGACATCTTGTAGGTAAAATTGCAAGAGTATTGTAATGTCTTTCCACATTTGTAATGTTGTATGATGATCCAGAATTTTCGTAAATGTTTGGTTTTCTGATTCATGTCATGTTCATCTAAATGGATATATCAACAACTTAGTTTCGCTTGATCAGACATCATTATTGAGACACCACTCCACATTGAACATGTGACTGCAAATAGCATACTGGGCTCTATTTTATTGAGTATGACCAACAGAATCTGGTGACTGTAAATCAAGTGTGATGTAGAGAACAAACCATCAACCTTGTCTGAGAGATGTAAGAAGTTTCTGCTGAGCACAAAACTAGCCTTTTCAAGCCCAGTGTTTCCAGCAGGATGGTTTTACCATAAAGCAATGGAATCTGATTGATTCACGCCACCTTTGAAACCGTGTGATACCCCATGGAGCAGACATTCCATACCCTGCGCTTATGTTTGGAATATGGTGAAGGAAGTGAATTTTAGAGAACAACCACTGGCAAGCTGTGTGAGAAGATTGTGGCAACTGTATAGGAAGTGGTTCAACCGCTCTTAAGATACATGTTAGGAAACCTACATAACCACTAAAAGCAAAATAGAAAACATGCTGAACCTGTTTGTTAACAAAAATTTTGATTGTTAGTTCTCTATTCTTGTAGTATCAAATTATAGAAATATTTGTCTTTAATTATAAACATTGTTTAATTAAATAAATAAAATTGTTTAAGTAAAGTCTCTTTGTTTATTTTGGGCCACACTGTAGAACAAAAGCTTCTCTTGCCAACTTTGTACAAAATGTTATGAGTATTTAAAAAATTTGGTTTGTAGAATTTTACAACAAAAAAAATCAGGCTTCATAATGAAAAACATAAACTACTCAAGGAAAATACTAATAAAAACATCATGAAAAACGATATAATTGTTTGGAATGTAGAGATGATACATTTAAATATTCAAATATTTTTTAAATATCAGCGACAATTTCCATACTATATTATTTTTAATGATCATGGTAACAACCCTTATAATGTATTTATCTATTAAATATCATTCAATATTTTATTTTATTTAATGACGTATTTCATTTGAATTTTTAATCCTGGTGGCTTATTGGGTTTAAATTTAATTAAAAATAGAGAGAATCGATTTCTTAACTGCTCTGTTTAATTTCGGAGAGCTCGAAGAGGTAAAACACATCATAGGAAGGTGTAAATTTTGAAATCAATATATATATATATATATATATATATATATATGCACAACGTTGAAGCCCACCAGGGCTGAAACATTGACACAAGCAAAGCTAGTGGAGACTTTTTAATAATACATCTATTGTATTACATTGAATGATTAGGCTGTGTAAGTACCATAATATTACCTATCAACTTGTTTATAGTAATCAAGTGAGTAGTATTATTGAAAAATAAAATGATTATTTATAAAAACTAACAGTTTTATGTTTATTACTATGGTTTATCACTGTAAAATAATTATTTAACACTTATCTGTGTATACGAGTATGTGATTTTTAATCAAAACCTGATAATTGAAATTAAAAAATAAATAAATTTTTCAAATAATGAATAAGGCGACGAGAAAGGACATCTTCACCCTAGCCTCCTGGATATAATACGCCAATCTTTTCATTCAAATGTCCAGAAATTTCCTCATAGTTTAAACATGGTTGACCATGAAATTCCCCAAGCATTGTAGAGGAAATTATAAAACCGTTATGAAGAAAAAAGAATAAATCAAAATAAATTTTTCAAACAATAGGCTACATACTAAATAAGCATATATACTAAATATGAAAACACATATTAAATATATAACATTAAATTACAATAATCAAAAAAAAATGGTGAACAATTATTTCTATGATTTGGACATTTTAAAGTGTTGTGTCCAAATTTTTCAGAGGAAAATTACAAAAGCTAAAATTCCTTTATTAAAAATTAATTAATAATAAATAAAACACCTCGTACACTACAATACATAGTTTAAAAAAAGCATTTCAACTCAATAATACCACCAAATAATTTTCTTATAAAACAAAATCTACACAGACAAAATAAAAATAATTGAAAACTTCAAGTTCATTTTCGAAAAACACAATAATTCAGTTACCTGGATATAGGGACAGGGTATCCTTGAGCAGGACACAAACCAACTAAACTAGACCCTAACTGGGCTTCTTTAAATTCAATAGTTTTGCTCAAAACTTTCGGCCGTGCTGCGCCTGTTGGTTCTGTAAAGTAAACGATTACGCTGACCAATTGTTAATACGTTTGCCATGTTGTTGCGATAGGTTCCCGCAGATGTTTGGAGATATTGTATATCAACAAGATTATTTATATTGAATTTTAAATTACATAACCTAAGAAATTTGAGTCATATAACTGCCTAGCGTTTGTTAAAATTAATTTCTTAACATAGCCATACATGGGTGTCTTGTTATTAAAATTTGCATTTTAATTCCGTGAGTAATGGCATCAACCGACATATTTTACGATAAATTTTCATTCTTTACCTTAAAACAGAAATTAATTTTTGCTACTGTACCCTAAAACATTTATTTTGGTATTCATTATTTAAAAGCTAGGCCAAAAATATGAGTGTAGCAAGTAGAAGGACCTTTATATATGCATCAGTGCTTATACATATCGATCAGTATTTTATATACATTAGTGTTTGGTTTTCTTTGCATAATAAAGCAAATACTTATGAATCTGATGTGTTGTTTTTTTTATTCATAAAAAGCTAATCTATAATTTCCTCATTAATAAAACTTACCTAATATCTGTCCAAGAAATCCAATTTACTTTCCAGGTACTGAAAAACTTTTAAAAAAATTTAAAGTGTAAGCACAAATTGCAAAATATTTTAGATTGTTCACTTGATTTCAGACCAGTTAGGGTATAACTTTTCTTAAACATAATATGTAACGGAGTAGAAAAAATTGATGGTGCTCAAAATCTAACAAAGAAGTTGGTTTCTTCCGTTTTGTAAGAAATGTTAAATTGCATTGATAGATCCAAGAGGTCTCGCCCAATCAGATAAGCATATTTAAAATAGTTATTATACAGGTTTTCTGAACCTTATAATTGAGTATAATGGCTTGAGCTTTAACAGTCCTCATAGATATGTAAATATATTTAAAAACCCTCAAACTTGGCAGGCCTCGAATATGTACATTACGTGAAAGAGCCCTCACTTGTTACTCTTGTGTCAATGACTCGGACCTGCCAGAACTCTTAACTATACGAAAATCACATTTTCTTGGGATGCCAGGGTTGAAATTAGATTTTTGACAATAACTTTGCTATTTATCATTGAAGAGAGGTTGTCATTAATACCATTGCAGGCAGAATAGAAATCTGTAAATTTTTATCTAATTTGATGTATTATGAGTTGAATAACACACGAGATATCAACAAAATACTGTTTAATGGCTGTCATTTTGATATTTTATTTTATTTTTTGTTTGTTTTTCAATAGAATTCTACATATTCACACTATAATCTCTTATACCAAATTTCATATTCCTATCTTAATGTTTATTGCCGGTATCAAGCTTACGTTCCGACAATGGACGGACACCATGTCGAAAATAATTTTTTCGGTCATTTGGGTCCAAGTAAAACATGAAGATCAGTCAAAAAACAAAG
Source organism: Aphrophora alni (assembly GCA_963513935.1). Classification (NCBI taxonomy): domain Eukaryota; kingdom Metazoa; phylum Arthropoda; class Insecta; order Hemiptera; family Aphrophoridae; genus Aphrophora; species Aphrophora alni. The sequence goes on from OY740778.1 coordinate 35,997,699, forward strand.
GTAGAAATTGTTTTGTGATAATCAAATTTACACTGTACTACATAAAATCGAATGAATTAGTAAATAAAAAGTTTATGCTGATATATATATATATATATATATTTTTTTTTTTTTGCTGCCACATTTTGACTAGTTCACAAACTTATTCAATGTTATAAACCAGATTTAAGTCCACATTTGGTCTAGTGGTTAGTGTACACTTGTCTTGTGTACAAAAGTTACGTGTTTAATCTTTGTGATGCCTTTATAAAAGTTTCGGTGTTGACCCAGCACCACGAAGAAGTGGAGAGCAATGATTAATAATGAAGCCATGACGCGAAAACCTGAGTTATAGTGAAAAGAATATGATACAGTGAGAACACATCACCTGATGAAAAGTCATATAGCATGTCTGTGGCACTATCTTTTCATTTTCTAACATATACAATATATAGAAAAGTTATGAGATAAATCAAAAAAATATGTAAAATTAGTTTAAGTTATGTGTTATGTCGGATATATGGATATCTGTTTTGAGGTACACCAAGTTCATAAAAGTGATTTATGGAATTATGTCTGTTTGTCTGTTGTATGTGCATTGATATATTCATGTGCCAATTTTAATCAAATTTGGTAGGTAGGTATATTTACCATATCTCAGAACATTTTTTTTATAACTCAAAATTTGATGGTAACTGCCATTAGAATAAAGTACGAAAATTATGATTATCTTTAAATCGACTTGAAAGATTTTCATCAAATTTGTTCAAAAAGATCTCCAAGGACCCAAACAAAATGTATAGATCGCCATCTCACCAAATATGCCATTATTATGTCTCTAGTCTTTCAAATACTTTCAATAACATGAAATATTTTACTGGTTTTTAAACATGGTCTATCCACAAACTTGTCAACTTAATAAAGCTAGATTGAGACTAATTTTTCTTCAATTCCATTATACCTGAAGAAAGGAACAGGATAGCCTTGTGATAAACACAAGATCGCGCACCCTGTATGTGAAGTAACAGTTTTCTCGTGTAATCTTCCGTCAGACAATTTAGGCGCAGTACTACTTGTAGGTTCTATATGACAAAACAAATATTCTTATATTCTTAAATAGTGCGTTCATTTTCTTACTAGTACAAATCCATACACAAAACATGCTAAAATAACGATGAAATTTTGTTAATGTATTGTTTTTTGTATGATATTAATGCAGGTCAACTTTTTATTTTCAAAATATTACTCCTCGACAGAGCATTTCTCTTACTTTAGGTTTAACCTTTACATTTAATCAAAATTTAAACAAAACAGCTGTGAAGTTGAGAAATTTGAAGTTTAATGGAGTAATATTAAACCACAATAAAACCAATTAGCCTAATATTTATTTCTTATACAAGACTCAATAGTAAAATCAATCTAAATAGTGCCCCAAGTATACAATAAACGGCAATTATTTGCGTTTGATATTGAATTTAAAGTACAATGGACTGTGTTTTGCACTATAAGCGGATTCTGGTACTGAATGGAAACTAAGAGTTTTAACTCACTTTCATGAAGCATTGATTGTGTGTTTATAATAATAAACAAAGAAAACTTACTTAATCTGCTGGATAGCATTCACACAAGAATGCAAGGATTAGTTTATGTATAGGACACCCTTGAATAATAAAAAAATACCGGTATAGACTTTGTTTAAAATAGCAAAATAGGATTAAACTGAAGACTTGTTGGTTCATTGAAAATTGTTCTGTCGGAGTGTTGTCTTTTCACTTGGTGTAATTTCTTGTTTTTGATGCCTATATTATTAAAGGCAGGCTTGAGTTGTCCATGTAGCCCTTATACAAAACACTGTCACTTTTAAACATATCAATGTCTATATTAAATGTTGAGCTTGACTTATGAGAAAAATTATACAGTATAACCAACACACAGAACACAATTCTCACAAAAAATACACCTAAGTATCAGACGCGTTTCATGAGTTATAGTGTGATTGGTGTAGCTCGTGTATCACTGAAGAGGACGACCTTGTCGTTGAAACGTGTCTGATACTTAGGCGTGAGAATTTTGTTCTGTGTGTTAGTTATACTGTATATCAATGTCACTGATTTTATTGACAGAGGTTTTTTTTCTGACTTTTTAAACATAGTGGATAATTTGGTTTGAACATCTATGAAAGCGCTAATATGTCCTTTGGTATTTTGGTCAATATAAAATATTTTTAATCTTGTTATAATATGGTTTTAAAGATGTATTATATATCATATGCAGAAATGATGGTAAATATCTGATTAAATCATATTAATAATATGAACAATCCATCATTATCAAATAACTTTAAAACCACAATTTTTCAAATTGTTGTAATCCAAAACATTTATTTAAATGCAGGAGTGTGTGATAATCACATGGTGCGAGATCAAAGCTTTAGAGGTGGTCGAAAATATCTTGGCCAAATTTTATAAAGCAGTTTGACCTGCTGTTTGAGGTCTACCGTTATCATATAAAAACACAATCCACTTATAATTAGTTAAATATTACTAACAAAATGAATGTCAAGATTTTAAAGGATTAATCCGCATTGAGGTCATCTGAATCCAAAAAAAAAAGGAAAAAAAAGGGTTTTGGGGATTATGTCAATGCAGCAGCCTATAGCCAAACAAGTTGATTAATTGACATATTTTAGTCGTAACTAGATTTTTTTTTTTTTTTTTAGAAGCTACTATGAAACCAAATCTCTGATTTTCTCAAAATCAGCTGTAACAATTTTGTTAAAATGTAGTATCTAAGAACCAAAACAAAACATATTAGTCACTACCTCCCTAAAATGTAAGTTCAGAAGTTACCAGTTAAAACAGTAAATGAACTTCAAGCACCAATGTACAAGTTTGATTTCAAAAGCAGGTCAAACAATTTTAATTAAACTGCGGAGAAATGTGAAGATTTACAATCAAAACAAATATTACACACAACACCTAAAAGAAAATTGTGTCTTTTGAGCATATTTTGGAAAATACCAAAATGAATCCTAACAGCTGTACCAATTGATTTTCGGATTTTTGAGAATATTTTGGCATCATTTATTTATTTAAAAAACTGGAAAGACGCTTAAAACAAATTTTAAAATGAACTCCTAGAGACAATCCCAAGTACGATTGTTTGCATCATCATCAGATATCCACTTACCATTCTAATGATAAAATATAATTCAATGTCTGAACTTACGAACACAGTAAATATAATATTCTAATTTTATTTTAAATAAATCAATATCTGTACCTGAAGAATGGAGTGGGAAACCCTTGACCAGGGCACAGCAATACCCCTGGTTTCCCTTGTACTATACTATTTCCTTCAAACCTGTCCTTAGATACCCTAGGAATTATGTTAGAAACTGGTTCTGTAAATATACAAATCAGTTTATTTTATTCACTAAAGAAAACAAAAATCTCAGCTTTCACAACAAAACCACATAGATGATGCTTCAACGACTATGTTACCATCCTCAGTTAAGTAGATTATGTCTAAAAAGAATTTGTAACTACATCACTGAATAATCTAGATTTCACGTCTTCATTTCTTACATTTTTGCCGGAATACACAAGTTCAAATTAAATTTTTAGGTGCTATGTCTTCTTTTACTAGTTTTATTTCTTCAGACAGTTTATATTCAAAATTATACCTTTACTAGAGTAAGGTGACTAATAAGAACATTTTATATTTTTATAAACTTAATTGTAGTACATAGAATACCTGGCTGGGTCTTGGCTAGCACTCAAGCTTCTTTGTGAGAAAGGCTCTGGGTTCAATCCTCATGGGGGCCCAAATATATACAAAGTTAACGCAGCTTCGTGAGGAATATTGGGAAGCTACAATTAGTAGTGAACTCTGGTTGAGAAAGCTAAAACAATGGTGACGGGTGATCGGAATTTCTATGTACTAACCACACGTTTCCTGATTGTAAAGCTGTCCTAGCATGCTTAGGCCCTTCATGGGATGTTACCCCACAGAGTTTTTCATTTTTTGTATGTTTACAATTATTATGACACAGTAAAAAAGTTTAGTTTGATATGGAATATATTAAGAATTTTTAAGTTACTGCCGACTGAAGCAATAAACAAAATTTTGCAAGCAATGTGTTTTATTAATTGATAATAACCAGATGGTTGGCCATTTTGACAAACAATTTATACACGTAATTTAAAATGCGTGCCACCTATGATAAATAACGCCACCTAATGGGAGGTCCGTGTTGTGGTGTTCCCTTAGCAAAAAATAATAGTAGTTCTAAAAATTCATCGACAACATGTTGAGGGTTATTGACCAGATGGTATGAGAGACAGTAAAGCTAGACAATAGTGTCGTTTGTCCATCACAAAGAGTGAAGCGAATGCCTAACAGTAATGACAGATGGTTTAATTAAACAAGTGAATGCAAAATTTATGAAATCAACGATTTATGGTTTCAGAGTTGTTTTCCAATTGTTTTAACATTTCACGAACAATAATTTACGATATTCTGTCAGAGAAACTTCATTACAAAACCTGTGAGCCAGATGGTTTCAGAAAATATTAACCAACACACAAAAATAGAAATGTGTCGCTTCAGCTCAACATGTTTTACAAAGGAAAGAATACATTGTCACTGGACATGAACTCTAGGTACACGACGAGTCAAAACAGTAGTCAATACAAAGACGATGTTCAACAAAAACGTTCAATAACAAACTTTAAGCAAGCATGTTCTACCTCACAATCTTGGTCACTGTTTTTGGTGATAAGAAAGATCCCTCATTGATTGTTTTTCCAATACATAGAACAACTATTAATCCCGATGTGTACTGTGAAACTCAGCGGAAATTTAGACAAGTGATTCAAAACAAAAGATATCACTTGTTATTCAGTCGGATTGAGTTTTTATACGATAACGCTAGACCTCAAACAGCAGGTCAAACTGCTGCAAAAAATAAGGCCAAGAAATTTTCGTTCACTTCTAAAGCTTTGATCTCGCAACATGTGATTATCACACACTCCTGCATTTTTAAATAAATGGTTTGGATTACAACAATTTGAAAAATTCTGGTTTTAAAGTTATTTGATAATGATGGATTGTTCATATTATTAATATTATTTAATCAAATATTTGCCATCATTTCTGCATATGAAAACTAATACATGACATTTCAAGAGTATAAATCAACTCTCCTTATCAAGTGTAAACCCTAGAACATAAAAGAGAAAAAGTACCAATATATCCTAGTAGCCTAGGACCATGTTGGGAACTAAAACTAAATCTATAACCTAAGAAGAGCTGAGGAGTCAAATCTAAGACTAAATACAAAGTGATCAGATAAAATCACCACACACAGAGCTATATTACACAATGGACAGCAAGCAACTGGTTTTAACTGATCATGTATTTATTTAATCTTAGCTTTGACTACTCCCTGCTAAGTAAAACCTGAGAAGCCATAACTTTAAGACTTGAGATCTTTTCTTTGGTTAAAGATTTAGTTTTAGTTTCCAATATGGGTCTAGGCTACTAGGATATATTGGCGTGTTTCTTTTAAGCTCTATATTTAACATTTGATAACGAGAGTTTATTTATACTCTTGAAGCATTATGTATTAGTTTTTATATGCACAAATGATGGCAAATGTCCTATTTAAACAATAACTTTGAAAGTGATGATAAATTATAACCAGCATTACTAACTGGTTCGAGAAATTTGTGGCGGTTTTTACAAAGATAGAATAAGGAAGCTGATCTCAAAATATGTAAACAATGTTAAATATAAGTGAAAGTCATTGGTAATTATTTTGAAAATTAAAGACGATATGTTGAGTTTTTTTGTTATAATAAATCATTTTTATTTTTTAAATTATTGTTTTTATTTTAAAATAAACCTTACTTAAAAAATGTGTCTTATACTAATTTATTAAAATTGTAGTCTTGGTGATTATTAAATTAAAAAATGAATAAACTTAAAACAACACTCATTTCTTTCATGTGATGCTCCACATTTACCCTATAAAAATTTGACCTTAAAAGTTACAGTGATGCATTGTTAAATTATTTTGAGCATTTTGTGTGTGTGTTTATTTGGAAAATAAATAAAATATAAATATAAAGTTTCTACTGAAATGTCTATTTTGGGAAAATTTACCTATGTCTATTTACCAGGGCTGCTTAAAAATTAACCACCACTTTCGTGCAGTGCAAGAAATAGTAGGGATACCGGCACCACTCCAGCGGTAATGTGTTTAGTAGCTGCCTATCTGCCCCAGTGGGAAGCTCATTTGCCCATAATTGCCTTTTTATGAGCATTGAAATAAAAAACCCTGCGAAATGTGAATTCGGTGCTGTGATAACAAAATCTTTCCAAGAATCACAAAACAGAATGAATGTGCTCTAACTTAGATTTTCTTTCAAGCTACAATGTGGAATGATAAAAAAATTTCAACAGAATTATGACTGATGATAAATCTTGAATGTCTTAAGTAAACGCTGAAACAAAACAGCAGTTGAAGGTATGGGGTCATATCGCTACACCAAGCAAACTTCTGTCAGGAAGGTTAACAAACACCATGATTGACTGACTTCTAGGTTCCTGTTTTTTGCACGACAATACTCGCCTTCATACCATTCTCAAACAAAAGATATGTTGTATCAATTCAAATGGGACATTTTTGATCATCCACCGCATAGCCCACATTTGACTGCCAATGATTTTCACTTATTCATGCACAGGATGAAGTGGCTTAAGTCCCAGCATTTTTATGACAATAAAAAAATTTCAAAATGATGTGAAAGGCTGGCTTAAATCCCAGGCAGTAGAATTTTATGAAGAAGAGATTTTCATACTGGTACATCACTATGATAACTGCCTAAATTTAAGTGATGTATATGTAAAAAAATAATGTAAGCTGTAGTTTTAAGATGTATACAATAAAGTTTTCGTATATATACGTCTCTGTTTTATTTATAGTCAAACGAAGGTTATTTTCCGAACGGCATTCTTATAAAGTTTCTACAGTATTACCATTCTGTATAAGGTTTTTGATAAACTATCTTATGTCTTAGTATGCTGTAAATGAGGACAGTGGTTTGGTCGTTGAAACATCACCATTGCATATATTTTGCTGGGGAAATTTCATTTTTGTTAAAACATCCATTTTATATTAAACTAAATTAACATGCAAAATACCTGAACAATGGGATAGGATACGCTGCTACATCGCACAAAATGGCCGCTGTTGTTTTGATTGCAACTTCGTGAAGTATACTACCAGTGGTTTTTACTCCGGCAAAGCGTGGAGATATGTTGTTGGTCGGTTCTGAATTCAACAATCATTAATAATTTCTATTTAAGTTAATTTAAATTGACTTACTTTGTTTTGAAAAAAATAATCAGATATATTATACACAGACCTGAAGACTTTTTTACAAATAAATGTTGCGAAATAGATTAACATGCAAAATACCTGAATAATGGGATAGGATATGCTGTAACGTCGCATAAAATGGCCGCTGTTGTTTTGATTGGAACATCATGAAGTATACTACCATCAATTTTAAATCCAGCAAAACGTGGACCTATGTTATTGGTTGGTTCTGTAATGTAATTTTATTTAGATAGTATTTGATTAAATTTGAGCTAGTGATGGACTTGACACACATAACGTAATTCCTCTATATTACAAATATATCTTGAAGGAATTTTTAACAATTCAAAAACATTGCACAAACTTTTTCATAAAAAAAAAGAAGTAAACTGTAAACAAAACAAAATTACTGATCATTATACCCCTTAAAATTCCTAACTTAAGGAGTCATCGGTTAAAAATGTAAGTTAACCACAGATTCTGCTATAAAATTGTATATGCTCAGGGGATCAATAGTACCCTAGCTGGATTTACATCTTCCTGGATCTAGTTTTATGTTAGATCTCTCTTCTTTTCAGGTCTCTCTTGACCAACTCTAGAATCCCTGATGCTACTAGAATACTGGAGGGCTGTGGTGTCTCTGATATGTTCTTTTTTGTAAGGTGTTGATGACCATGAAATCTTTTTTTTTAATTGTATAATGAAATTTTAGTAAAATGCAAATGATAATGCGTAATACCAACATACCAAACAAATCAGAAAGTTAGTGTAAATGTTTGTTCAGGATGTCAATAATTATAGGAATAAAATTAACAAGTTTCATTTTTCAGTTTTTTTTGTGAACAATTTCGTATGGAAGACACATTTAAGTATAGGAAAGCCCCTTTACCTCTTTACCAACTTTTGCGAATTGATCTGAGGTTTTTGATGGGGGAGATTAAAAATGGGGTCTAAAGTTTGCTTAAGTATAATCACAAAATGTACTTTTATTATTAAGGGATAAAAAAATACCTTCTGTCAACCTTACTTTTCATTTTAGACAAATTTACACAAACAGCCTAATTTGAAAAAAAAAAAAAATTTTAAATTAGTAGAAAATTAAAAATCATTTAAACTCTTTTTAACTACTTGAGCTCAAAGTAGTGTTTTCCCTCCTATTCATTGTTAAATATTATTAGGTGATATTGACAATCTAAAACAGATGACAGTTTGGGTGTTTATGAACAAATTACCACCTATTTCATCAATTTATCTTTATATTTCAATAAGAAAATGGTATGATAGCAGACAAGGTTCACAAATGGTTAAATGATAACAGAGGCCTGTGGCTAGAATACTTAGGGATTATATCAATTTATCAATATATGCAGATGGGAAACTGCATAAAATGAGTTTTTACAGGCTGATGTAGAACGTAAGAAATTTCTTGTAAGAAATGAATTATATAAACTATTCTAAATAGCCATCATATTGCAATTACCACCTTAATTAGATCGCAGATTTACTTCACAATTTATTTTATAGATCATCGAAACATTTACTGCACGCTACTAAATTTGCATTATTAAATCATAAAAGAAATTAAACAATGATTGTGCATCAAGTTCATCACCTCTAACATCAAACACTACACAAAAACATAAACAAACAATAAATTACCTGAACATTGGGATCGGATAAGCAGACACATCGCACATAATGACAGCAGTTTGACGATTCGAAACTCTGAGAACTATACTACCTTCGATTTGTATTCCAGCGTAACGGGGTTTTATATTATTCGTCGGTTCTAAATAAAAATATAACAAGAAAATAAATTGTAATATATAAAAAACATCAAGACTGAATGTTGATGACGGGGGATACTTTGAAAACGTACAGTTTATATGTTACTATAAAGCAAAGACAAAAATCGTGTGGTTTAATTTTTCAGAGGAAATGGGAAAACGTTTACAGAAGTATAATATAAATTATTGTTCAGCATGAAGTTCTGCAAGATTTTGCATCGTTGTTTTTGATAATTTTACAACATACATCTTCTAAATTTAAAAAAAGACCTTATTGGGATCTATGATTAACTTATCAATCACTCTACAACTCACTCATAACCTTTAAATGAAGTTGAAGTAGCTATCACTTAAAAAGCTATATTTAAAATTTGTATATTTGATTGATTATTTTCTCACATATTCGTAAAATGGAAAGAGTTATGTGATGGGTCAAAAAATCAATCTCAAGTTTGTTTGCAGATATATCTGTTTTATCATCCCCAAATAAAAAAACAGTGGTTTTTAGAATGATGTCTATCTGTCGTATGTGCAGTGTTTTACAGTACGAAAGCATGAACCGATTTTAATCAAATTTGATATGTGGACGACTTTAGGCCAATTCTTGGGTCTTTTTTTTCCAAATCGAAATTGGGAGGAGGGAGTCACTACCTTAAGAAAAAACACAAAATTACTATTTTATTAAAAGCATGTCTTAAGATTATGAAATTTTACATAAGTATTAAAAAATATATTGGTTATGAACTCTTAAAAAATACCGGTTTGTGAGTTATTGGTAAAAAAATAAAATAAATAAAAAAAATAAAAATAAAAATAAATCAAATTATCATTGAGCTGTTATAAAATATACAATTTCTCAAAATTGACTAGATTGTATAAATATTTTTATTGTGAATATTAATGATGCAAACTGAGTGAAAATTGCAAGTAAAAAAATTATGTTTCAAAAACAAGAATAAACCTTGAGCGCCAACATTAAAATCTTGATTTTTAAACTTATGGTGAGGATGTTTTTACAGCGCATCGAACCAATTTTTAGCTCTTATTTAATTATATAAATATTTTTTCAAAGACGATGTCCATGATTCACTTTAAAGTTTCATTGATAACTACCGAAATGACATTTTGGGTAACAATTAGTTTTGGTTCGTTTTTATTGGATTATGGGGATGGTTTTGTTTTAACAACAATTTCATTACGGATCACTTAAATTTATTACGGATAAAACTTCATTAATAAACAAAATTTCAACTGGCAATATAAATTACATTTCTTTATTTTTGTACGTAATCTACAGAACATCTATGCGTAATCTCCATGTAAATGAATTGATATGTGGCAGAAGTTTGTTGATACCTTCATTATAGGAAAAAAAATAAGTTATTCTTGATCATTTACTAGAACAGTTAATAGCTTTTCTTGGTCATTCAACACTTGGTAGTGAACTTGATAGCTATGAAAAATAATATATCTTGATAGCTTAAAAATTTAACTCCTAAAAGACTAAAAGCTATTGAACATATTAGTAACTAACCAAGATTTATGTTTTTAGTTTTTTCACCGTTATCTCTGCAATCTTTCAACATACTATAAAAATATGATATATTGTTCAACATTACAAGGTCTAAATATGTTATATCTTGTAAATAGTTTGTAAAATAAACAGTTTTTAAAATATTTTGTATCATATTTTTTTAATAAATGTCATTTGAAATGGTTAAGTTAAAAATTATAAGATTTCGTAATACACTGCAAATTAATAATAAAACATTCAGCTATCTGGTATTGGTATCTCAACCCGTTCCGCAGTTACATCTTGTTTGTTTTTTTTAAAGACAAACAAACAAATAAGACGAAAAATGAAGTATTAATATGAACTTTTTTCTTAATTTTGTTATTTAGAATAACTTCTCAAAGTGTTTGGCATCTTACTGAACACTGTACATAAACTACATTAAAACATCATTGGTCCCGATTCCTTCTTACCGAAAGAAAGGCACTGGAAATCCAATGACTTGACACATTAGGTAAACATCTGATCCCTTCAGACGTGCAACAATTTCCCCTCCTTCGTATTTTTTGCCAGGAACTTTTGGTGGAATATTGTTAGTAGGTTCTGCAATAGTTACACACACATTGTCATTTGTATTATGAAATCCTAGTAACAGTATTTTGACAGGATCCGACCTACATCTGACATTATGAAATGTACACTCATCATGATCCCTAAATTAAATTTCTTGTATACTTGCTTTGCTTTTCAGGATTGTACCCCCTACATCAGGATACTCTGCTCGTATATGGATTAAGAAAACTTGTATGTGAATCAAAGAGGTAATCAATATTTGAGTGGGTCATTTGTTTTTACTTTCCAATTACAAATGAATAAAAGTATTTTGATAATGTCTAATTCCTATATTTGATGGTTCTTGATGTTATAAATTCCTAGAATATTACAGCGACATGAACTAACTACACACACACCCGATGAAAAGTTATCTACCAAGACTAAACCCACAATAAGCTGTTGCACTAAATAAATACACAACATATATCTTTGTCGCATGTAAATACAGCCAAGTATCTTGGCATGACCCTTGATACTAAGCTAAAGTGGAAGGAGCATGTGAAGAAAAAGAAGGAAGAACTAAATATCAAATACAGGCAACTTTACTGGTTGCTTGGACGAAACTCAGAGTTGTCCATTCATAACAAGCTTTTAATTTACAAGCAGGTGCTGAAGCCTGTATGGACCTATGGCATCCAAATGTGAGGCTGTACGAAGGAAACAAATATGAAGAACATCCAGAACTTTCAAAATAAAGTCCTTCGAGGAATAGTTCAAGCTCCGTGGTACATTTGGAACAGTGATTTACACAGAGATTTGAAAGTAAATTTCGTAAAAGAAGAAGTAAGGAAGGTGGCTTTGAGGCATAAACAACGTCTCCTAGTTCACGTTCATCGGGACATAAAAGCAATGACTGACAACATTAATGATGAGATTCGCCGCCTCAAGAGAACTAAACCTCATGATTTGATGTAATAGTGATCTGGTGATTAATGGTGAAGGGACAAAATACTAGTGGTAGCCCTACAAAAGTGATGTAATAGAGATATTAGTCTTTAGTCGATCCTATTGGGATTGGTCAAGATGTTGATTTTGTTTTGTTTGTTATTTGTAATTGTATTATGTAATAATAAATAAAATATATATGGGGGAAAAAAACATCTGTCTACAATCAGTAATTCAACTAACTGAATATTTTAAACTTTGGTCTGTAAAAGGTGTCCTACGGAATGACAGATTTTGGATCAAGTCACTTAAGGGTTAAATAGAGTGAAGATGAATACTCCTTACTGTCACAAGAATGAGTCGGTTTAAAAAAATTAATAAAAATTAATCAGATTATTACCTAAAATCACATAAATGAAAATTACTGTTTTGGAGTAGTTGACATAAAATTTAAATGAACCCTGAGTCCCATCATTACGAGCTACATCTACATAGTGTTGCCAACAAGTACAAAACCAATGGAGTTTACATCCGAATAGTTCTAACAACGAGGACCAGTAAAAGTCGATTTGAGTGAGTTAGATCCTCAGGACATATAGTGAGTATGGGGATCCCAATCCCGACAGACCCTGGATCTGAAGTAGCTCTTTTATCATGTAGTCTTGGGTTACATCCCTCCCTTTCATCTTTCCTATCAGGTCTCTCGTGATCATTTCTTTTTCTCTTACAAACCCTAACTCTATTATAGTATTTAATAGTTGAATGATTGGAATTTTAATTTTATCTTCTTTTTATAAGGCGATAATGACCGAGAGGTTTTTCATATTTAAGAAATAAATTTAAAAAAAGTGAATTAAAAAGCACTCAAAAAGATTTAACTTCATCTTGAAGAAATAGAACCCAGTATTATCCAATTGATAGTTGTAATTTAGAAACAGAGCAGTATTTTGTCATTCCTATCAAAGTAACGAACTAAATTGTTATGTTTTTGAACATACGTATAAGTGAGATATTTTCTGTAATATTTTTATGTTTAATTTTCTTACCTAAATAAAGGTACTGGATACCCAACTACCAGACACATTAGGTAAACGGTACTTTTTTCTACGCCTGAAACTATTTTCCCTCCATCGTATTTCTCTCCTGGAGCTTTAGGTGGAATGTTATTGGTTGGTTCTGAAATTTATAACTTTAAATTTTGACAAATAACCAACAGTAAAAAAATAAGACCAGACCAGAATTTAAACAAAAAATTAAAGGCTCAACAGAGTTTCTGGAACAACCAGCTATAAAACAACTTCATTTATGGTTTATTATTATTATTAAATTACCAGAGTTACAGTTATCAACCAGTTGTATTAATTGGTTGTATATTCATTATTAATTTTCACTGATTTAGGGCTCACAATTTGATAACAATAAAGTCAAAATGAGTGTTACCTGATATTTTTTTTAGCAGAAATTAAAAACACTAGAAAGTTAGTGTGATATGTTTGTTTTAATCTCAACACCCATACCAGTAAACAAAGACCAGAGCACTGTGGTGACAATATATACAGATACACTTTCAAAAGTCCCTTACCACACTTGGGAATAAACAAAATAACAAAAAACAAAAAATTTTGTCAAAAGTAAAATGTTTATTCCTATTAGACCCTTATATATAGCTATTACAACAACAAAGTTGTCATCTTCAGAGGGAATCATAACAAAGACTCTGAAGGGTATAGAAGGGGGCAACCGCCGTTTTAGAAGTTTTTAACACAATTTGTTTGATTTCTTGAGGTTTTAAAACAATTCATTTTTCATAGTACACAATTGACCACTCGTGGAAGAGAATAGTGAATATTTGTCCATCATTTGGGTTGAAGAAAAATGCATCTGAAAACATCCAGAAATTCCTCTTATTTTTAAAAGTTTTAAATGTCATCTAAATTTTAAAAAGTTTGACCATATGTCATTAGTTTTTTCAACGCAATGTGATGCGTTTTGCCGAACAGTCACTTGACCTTGTATTTTTGTTGCAGTCCGGAATGCAATCTTAATTGTAATCGTGATCAGCGGATGAATTTTATATAGATGACTGGCGATAAGCCAGGGAAGGCCTACAGAAAAGGAGTATATTTGTGTTAGTCTACCCGGGACCGACTGAGGAATCTCGGACCGAATAGGCTGACTATATATTGAATTTGAAAGTGTAGTTTTCCCAATTATTATGTCGTGCTAAGGTTTGGGAAATGGTTTTTCCTGGATTTGCCGGGAAGGTCAAAATAATGAGTCAGACCATAGTAATTATATATGTTAAACTGGACCGGTAGGAATAGGCCAATGGTTGAGACCACCTGTATCAGCCTCAGTTGTGTGCAGTTCGTTTTATAATTACAACATAAGTCCTCCTAAGGTTATCTGGAGTGTTGTTTGGTTTAGTAGGAATAAGTGAATTAAGACCTCTTTAAGGAATGGGTAAGCATGTTTCTACAGTACCTATGCCTATCATAGGTTGCATAATCCTATCCTGGTATTTAAATAATTAATTACACCTGCAAGCAACCGTAACCTGTTGCAGCATGTGATTTAAAGGTAACGGATATTTCTACAAAATATAGTTTTTTGGTAACTGTAGAAAATACCTAAAACTTAACACTCAGTTGATATGACAAGGTAGTAAATTATACCAATATTAACACATATTTAACTTTGGAATTTAACATTTTAATATGAATTAGATATATTTCACTAACTAAATATTGAAATACTGGTCATTCTGGCAATTTTAGGAAATAGACAGCTAATGAGATAGTTATAGTGGTATCCAAATTTGGACGCAAACCTTGAGTCACACAATCATTTCAAAGTTGTTTGTCGAAAATTAAAACAAAATTTTAAAAATCCATTGAAAAAAACAACTGGAGACAAGAGACTACGGGTCGCAATCTCTTCAATATACAGAGAGTACTGAATGATCTTAAGGTATACAAAAACATCAAACGATCAAGTCAGACATTTGGGGCAAGAATAAGAATTGGACATTTAGTCACAAAGAGCTGTTTGAGTAGATTACACTTTACCAATCCACCAATGTGTAAAGGTTTGCAACGAAGAGGATAAATCCATCAAGCACACCGTCTTAAAATGTAATAGTCAGTGTAATGTCTTCAAAAACTTGTAAGGGAACATGGAGGAAGGGCATTATCATTGGATATGATTGAATTGAGTCCATCACATTGGGATTAAGGACACAGAGTCTACAAGAGACATCGGAAGATCTTTAAGAAAAAGAAGTTATATTGTCAAGAGTTATGGTTGGTATTACAGGTCTACACATTTCGATCTAATATATTAGGTTGAACATTAAATTATTGAAAAGGGCTAAATATTAAAATGGCCACTCTTTTAGAGCATAATCAAATTCCACCAACATATTGCAAAAAGCAACCTAAATTCAAAAATAAAACCTGTAGTGTTACCAAACTTATATAATTTAGTAAAACCTAAACCAGAGTATTTCAAATAATGGGGTTAATGCACATTTCATAATATCAGACATTGGTATAATTATCTGAATTGTGGAAATGCAATAGGCTGGGTTTGAATCCTGGTCTGGTCAAAACATTTCTAATTAAATAACAAATTTAATATAATTAAAATTAAAATAAATACAAAAGTTTTTTTAAAAAATAATAAATAACAGCCTGAATGTTGGAGAAATAATGAAGAATTTAATCAATATTATAAAACAAAATTATATTTTGAATTTGCGGTTATATTACTTTGAAACAAAACTTTTTTCAGCGCAATATCTCCGTTTAGTGCATTTCAATTTATTAATAAATTTTAACCAATAACATTTTAACAAACGATGCAAAAACATTGCACAAACTTTCTCACATCCATACTCAAAATATAAATCTAAACAAACAAAACGTATTTGTCACTATCAAACCAGGAAAAATGTCAACTGACAAGTTATCAGTAAATGAAACTGTAGTATATTTCCAACATGCTCTCTATAATGAAGCCGGGTGAATTCACAAGAGTTTGTACAAAATTCACTGTCCATCCATCAATAAAGATAAATCTAGTACTCAATTGTCATTAATTATACTTGGCTTCATGTCAAAGTTTGGTACGTAGTCGCAAAAAATATAGACTTCTGTGTTTTGACTGATCTTCATGTTTCGTAGTGTCTGGAAACTAATAAAGTCATTCTTGACATGCCGTCCACCATTGTCATTTGTATGTAAGCATGATAGTGGCCAAAAAGTAATTAGGAAGATGAAATTCACTATAAACCATATTGAAACTAAGAAAAATCTAATTAAAAATGTTAAAATGGTGGTTATTTTAAACAAGTTTGTTGTTCGTATTTCGTGTGTTAATGTAAATTACATAAAAATTATCAGATTTCAATTATGCATGTAACAATACCTATTCCAGCTCTCTACGGTAACAAATAGCTAAATTATGATAAAAATGTAATTTCGAACTCTGATCTCTCAAGAAAGTGTGATATTACATTTGTACAGTGATGAGCTCTGGCAAGGCCAGGTCATTTACATGAGCGAAACAAGTGAAGATGTTTTAATATATACACTTCCACAACGCCTGTTAGGCCCTAACCAATGTCAAGGAAATAATCATAGACACAATTACATGATTCAGAAAACCTGCGTAAAATTTGTTTTAAACAAACTTACCCCACTGGATAAGACACTCTGATCTATCAACATAATTTAACGCTTCCTATAAGGCCCAAGATACTAACTTTTGGACGTTACATTTAGAGGATCTGCTTGTTTTACACACCAATCAACTTGTTTTTATTACGGTATCGCTTTCATTTACCCGAATTCCTATGGCTAACACCTCGCATTTAAATACCAGTTAATTTAAATTGTCCTAGTTTATTTAATTCTATCCAATACAGTAGAACCCCTCTTATCCGCCCTCGGGTGGTCCGTTACTCTGGTTAATCCGACCGTGCTCGAGCTCGCGATATTGTGCCGACTTGCCGATGACTCACGGCCCGTCTGGCGCCATTCTTTCCGGTTTGTTATCACTTTCCCGCTTCAGTGCTGTGTCATCTCTCGTGTTGTTTCTATTGATTTGCTATAGTACTTGCAAAGTTTATATATCGACTTTATTATACAGATTTTTAAAAGTTTATATATCACTTATTTCACTTTAAAAAAATCTCTTTATATAATAAGTAATAAATATTGACTTTTTTCGGATAATCCGACCTTTTTTTTGCGCTCTGACCATGCCCCCAGTCCCGAAGGTGACTGATTAGAGGGGTTCTACTGTAATTATATTTTTATTATAATACAAACATTATTTTCAACATTCTTACAAAATGAAGCTATCCAGCAGGTACTATGTAGTTATATATTATGTAGTTCAGTATATTCAACTTTTTATTTTTAATTTTAAAATGTTGTCTGATATATAGGCCCTATATATAATGCAACATTTGTTATACTACACAAATTATTTTAAGATATTTTTTACTTTTTAAAAACTTTCCTTTCATATTTAGGACAAATTAATATTAATTCTTTCTTAAAAGTTTATCACCACATTTAAATATGCTTTCAAACACGACTAATGTTTAGTTTAAGAATTGAGGATGTTCATTAGATAGAAAATCATTCACTTTCAGCAAGCGGCCTATCAGGCACGGCCGACTGCCACATTAGACCAGATAGTCATAATCCTATTTTATTGATTTTTATCTCCGAAATTTACCAATCTATCAACAAGCATTCCATATGTTGTATATAAAAATACTCATAACCAAATTTTATTAATCAATGATCTAAGAGTTGCCATTTCGGCTGAAGTGTTTCTACCACAAATTTCACCATTTGCGTAGTAAATGCCCGTCTCGTTCATTCCCACATATCCCAGTAGTTGGTTGAATGCTATTTATTAGTGTTAAGAATACTTGTCTTATTAAGACAAATAACAAAAGGCTTACTGAAGAGTAATTGGACATTTTGAACATCATTCGCAATGTAGTGATTTACATAGAACAACAAATTTATATTCGTAACAAATTTTATATTCTAAACACTATCACCTGAAGATCGCAACCATTTCGTATCACACATTCTTGAAGGGAAAATTCTTATGTTTCCCATTGCATAAGACAGCATATTAACAGGAATTGCTGAAACTTTCCTTTCTTCGAGCTCTTCAATAGATTAATGCTGTGGATCTTTTAATACCTTACTCTTGAAATATCCTCACAAAGAAAAATCGCATACTGTCAATTCAGGTAATCTCACGATACAAGGAATATAGCGATAACTGGAGAGAATGTGGGGAAGCAAATGCTTAACTGTTGTCACCAATTGCCTAACTGAGTGACTGGTTCCCCTATCATGTTGAAACCACATGTCTACATTGATTTCAGATTGCTTAGCTATTTGAGGAGACAGATTCATCAATCATTTGGGCGTATCGCTGTGATTTAATGGTAACATTATTTCCATTATCATCTTCACAGAAATATGTACTGATTATTCTGGAGGATGATATTGTAAACCATAGAATGACTTGAGCAATGTACAGGTGTTTTCATTTCATTAGAATTTGCTGTTGCCCAATACTGACATTTATTTAATTCACATATCCATTCATTAGGATATGTTTTCATTATTGTTTATGAGAAAATGGTCGCAAAATGTCACACAGTTAACTTGATCAGTGTTTTTTTAATGCCTGAATTACTTGCATTTCAAAAGGATCCATATGTAAATCCTTATAATGAAACCTACGAACACTGGTGTTTGACAAGCCAAGTGTATCAGAATGACTATGGGCAGACCATTTAAGGCTACGAAGTAAAACAACTCCTTCGGTGACGCTGTACACACATTTCTTTGTTTGCCAATAGGTTTCTTTCAAAACTAAACCACTTGCTTCAAAATATTGCAACCTATTTTTATTGGCATGCATTGGCCGCACCACATCATTCTGACGGATATTGAAGTGGTGTCTAAAAATCTCTTGTGGAAATACATAACTATCACCATTTTTGTAGAATACCTTAATCACAACACACACTATTCACCTATCTACAGCTCCATCTCAACTAAATGTTATATAAGGAAGAATCTGTTGTTTCCGGATGTTACCAATCATACACAAATATTACCGGACAGCTTATAAATAAATGCTATTGAATTTACTGTCAATTAGTAGTCAAAGTTAATGTTTAAGTCACAACTAAGAAAATTGTTCAATTGTTAAAATCAAGTGTTTCATTGGCTCATGATCTATAATAAAATATTTCTAGATGGCTAGCAAACAGATTTGATTTTAAGAATACAGAAAGAAAAAAATAGTTCCTACAAGGAACAATGTTAATTTCAACTATAGAATTAATCATGGAAAACTTTACTCTTGTTTTAAATTTAGTAAATCTTTAAATGTTAAGTATATGATTCGGTCCTTTGAAAAAAGAAGGAAAATTTAATACCAACAACAATCTCGAAACACCTACACTACAATGCTACTAGAAACAAAATTAAACTAAAAGCACGGGTGAACCTAACCTAAAATAAGGCGTGGGATATGCTTGAGCAAGACAAAGTAATGAAACTGAAGATTTCAACTCTTCCTTCTTCAATCCAATATTCAATTCCTTCAATCGAGGAGCGATACTTGTTTGCGGTTCTGTAAACATGTAGAAGCAAAACAACAACTAAAAAAATATCGGCAAACACGACATAAGCATGTTTACCTGAACGTTGGACTTAGGAAACCCCTGAGCGACTTCGTTCTCACGTCTTTAACTTTTCTGCTGAACACACCACGTCAGCGGTTCTGCACAAAACAAAACCAAAATGTGACCGAAAGTATAAACACTGTTTTTTTGTTTTTATTTATTCTAGGCATAAAATCGATTTAAACGGCAAAAATATCTGATATATATAGAGGGCTAATCTAACATGTGAGATATGAAACAGGGAGATCAAATAAGGAAAATAACAATATATACACATAGGTCAATAATACTTTGTTATTCAATTGCGCCGGTTTTATTTTTTATCAAAATTAAAATATAAAAAGATTGAGACATAGAACCTAATTCTCCAACTACATAAAATTTGACAAAAATATAGTTTATTTGGCAAAAAAAACAGATTATCAAATTACGTATGTAAAAAAATCAGTATTAAGTTCAATATAAACAACTTAGAAAAAGCAAACATTAATAATTTCATCAAAATCTATCAATTACAAAATGTATTTTAGGAAACACGGGTTGAAAGTACGTACAAAATAGTCTTAAAAACAGCCAAAGTAAAAAATGCACGAGCTTTATAAAAATTTGAATATTGGCAAATTCGGAGTTGATTCTAAGTACAGTCCAATTTCCTAAGTGATTTAACCAAAATCTAATCCGTTTTTATTACTCGTAACAAATTTTAACGATAAAATTTTATATTATTTGGACCACATATTCTTTAAATAAAGTGCGATCAATTTTTACCCTTTATTTTACCTCTAAATCCCTACACAATATGATCAACATATAATCATTTTTTTTAAATAATCATTCTTATCGAACTTTTAAATTTGGGAAAATTCCAAACTTGAGATAATGAGGGACAAAAAAAAACTTTATGAGGGGAAAATGACTTTATAAGGGCTCAAAATGTTCGGAATCAAGATTTTAGTAACCTATCAACAAAGGGTTCTTTATTACATAATCAGAGAGGTCAAATGTTGCATCTGACTAAAAATATGTAAATTTATTTATGCCATAATAATTGTAAAAAAAATAAATATTTGTGACCACAGTCAACATTTTCAAATGAAAATAATTGGAAGGAACATTTTAATTTTCAGTAAACTGTTAAAACATGTAATTGCATACCAAGTTTGAGATTCTTTTCCTATTCCATTCATTGTATTTTAAATTTTATACAAACAGAAACAAAGTATTTTTGAACACCTAGCTTTAAAATAAACTATTCACTTACAAACTACAGAATATATGTGGGAAAACAAAAACATTATTGTTCAAGTTATACTGTAAAAAGTGTACATAGTGGAAAGTAGGGAAATTTAACACTTTAAGTCTAAAAACACACTAGACAGTTTGTCTCAAGTCTAGTGTCAACTCAACATATCACTTCATGTTAAATGATGGGTAATATCACCAACACTCAAGCAGCGTCTGTGCACTGTATTGTCGTCATTTTGACATGTTATTTTCAAAAAGCATTCAAACAGTATTGCTGTCGAAATGCGACCTATCAATCCATACTTTGTATTTATTGCATTTAGATGTGTAACTGACCCCGATAAACTAACTGTATGACCATCAAAAAAAATGGAACACGTTAAAAATTAAGTATCGAGTGATTAAAAAACCATTATTTATTTATTGCAATATGATTTCCTTTCAGAATTATATATGCCAAACGCTTGATTGTTTTTATTTATTTTTTATTTATACGCCTACAAATTAATAATATTTCAATAATATCACAGGCCTAGTAATATACTTTACTATGTGTTTTATCATCTACGTGTTTTTTTTTTTAACTAATTGACTTCCGATTGTATTAAATAGTTTTTTAAAAGAGGTTACAGACATCCTTGTGAAATTAAAGAATTTCTTACTGGAAAATGCACCGTTGAGAAGCGATAATGTAGCGGTATCGAGTTGACCAAGTGGCCACATAATTTTCACTGTTTCTTTTCAACAGTTTTGAAAATTTGTTGCTCGACAATCAATTTAACACATACCACACATGGGTGTATTTAGCTTAATGAAAATAAATTTTAAAAGTATAGTAAAAATTATTCAATATTTTAACACGTTCAACGTGGATGTCATTCTGGAATGTCTGATGGGATTCACTCGCGGGCGGATGTCATTCCTGAATGTTTACGTCATAGGCAACTTGCAAGGAAAAAAATCGGATTTTGGGAAACTTAACCCGAAAAATTCCGCATTGAAAGTGTTAATAAATTGTCTACAGTAAAATAAGATATTACAATTTCTACTCTAGTGGAGACTTAGATGATCACCTATCTATTAGTGAATTTCAGGTATAAATTATAGACTAATACAACCACTCTAATGGAAATGCCAACATCCATCTACACAAAACCTACCAATATGGTAATTTGGGTCCAATTTAACTGTTGTATTTTTTGTACAGAGAGTGATTTTCACTTGCTCATATAAAATACATAAGTTACGAGATGTGTCAAAAATCGATGTTAAGTAATTTTGTGGATTTTGAAGTCCTTTCAGTCAAAAAAAGTAATATTTTGATTGTCTATCTTTGTATGTGCAGTATTCTACAGAAAAAACGTGTAGACTGATTATGAAATTTAATATGTGAGAATATTTTTGCCATACCTCGAAATGTTTTTGTCATTTTTGTGACAGCTTTGAGGGTAGCTGACATAAGAAAAAAAAATTTAAATGTCTCAAAATAGGCTCTAGTGATTATGATAAAATTTGCTATTGTGTAGCCTTTAAGGACCCAAAATGTAATGGTAGCCATATCTGAACAAATACCAGTTCGTAAATTTTTTTAATATAAAAAAATCGATGGTGGGATTTAAATGAAGACTCAAACCCGTGTGCAAAATCCTAAGTATACAAAATATTACATTTCAGACAAACAAATATGAACAAGCTAAATTTTAATATGACTTACTACAAGAAAAACAAATTTAAGCTCTTATTTAACCCGAGTATGGACGTTCTGGAACGTCCTGCACAACTGGTTCTTAAGAAGAATGCATTTAAGGCTAACAATTAATATAAAGAAGTAAGAAAAAAGAAACTCAAATGTTTTATGTTTTTAGTATTAAAACAAAACATTTTTATGACATTTGAAGCACAATAAGACAACCTGTACAGTTTGTAAAAAGTAAGTTTTTTTTTGGTGTGGAAAATTTCAAAACAAGGGCAAATGCATAGACCAACATTACAATCTTTACATTCAAAGATACTGTCTTTTTTGTTTTACGCAAAAAAACACTTTCTCTGTGTTTTCGCTGCTAACGAAGTGTCATTTGGTCCAACAATCAGCTGGCATTGTTATTGTCTGCTAGCACAGTATCGTCACATTGCCGCCTTGGCTCTGTTCACTCACTCAACATGACAACTACATTCCTTCCATCAACAGTCCATTACTTCATTCAAATTTTTATTTCCATATTAATCTATTGAAAAAGGCAAATCTGTAAATACTGCTTACCAAAAGGGACATTCAGGCTGTTCTGGAACAGCCTTCGTCATTTTCCTTCCTTCTGGTTAGGCTGTTTCTGAACGGCCTTACTCATTTTGTAAGAAACTAATCACTCCTTAAAAAGTTAAATATTTTTTCAAAGATAGGACTTGGTTCATTTTCACTTTTTCATCTCTAACTATCGAAATGACATTTTTAGTGATGTATTTCGGTTATTTTATTTAGTTTTGGGGGTGGTTAAGTGGGAAAATGTATGCAATATTTTTGGACCATTTATGTTTTAAAATAGTACGGTTTCATCTGTGACTATTATTACGACAAACATTTTTTTCAAAAAAACAAAAATATCTGTAACTCACTAGTCTCGCAGGAACTCTATATCACCCGTAAACAAAACGTCTGTCCTAATAGTCAAACTGACCCTATAAATCATAATTTTCAAAACAACCAATTAGAACGTATTTACCTGAAAAAGGGAGTAGGAAAACCCTGAGCAGAGCATAACAATGGAATGATTGATCCTTGATGAAACGTTTTCCTTCCAATATCCTGATCCTTTACCTTAGGGCTAATACTGGTTTGTGGTTCTGAATTAAAATAGTAACAACATGGTTTTTAGTACTTTCAATTAGAAAATAGAGATAGATTCGGAGATTACGAGTGGTGTAGCGAGGGGGCAGTGGAGTAAGGAAGGGACAGCGGTCTTGTGTCATTATGATAGGGAAACAAGGGTACTAGCCAAGGCCAAAAACATTACTCACTACGTACATGTACTGAAAATAGTGTGTTTTAGAATAGTGTGTAGTATGAGTGACAGCTTGCATCAGCCAATAGTAGACGCATTCCTTCCGCTACACCACTCATGATCTCCGAACAGTACTGATAGGCCTACTATGTAAACAATGCATGATTGTAACAGATACATTACTTGAGTACAAGATAAAAGTATTGATTACTTACTATTTATTGCCAGTTATGTTGGGTTAGAGTCGAGCTGCAGTAGTTAGCTATTTGTGGCGTTACAATTTTACAGATACTTTGTATCTGAACATGATTGTAACGGATACATTAATTGTATAGATAGTAAAAGTTTAGGTACTTTTATTACCAAATATGTTGAGATACCGTTAGGTAGAGTTTTAGTTATTCAGACTATTACAGCTATACAAGGCTGGTTGATAGTGTTAATGTGAGATTATTTCAAGTAAACTTCTTGACAATTCTGTCACAATATCACTGGTTTTCTGTTGAACTAATATCATGTAGACTACTTTTGAAAGGAGAATTACATTAGTGTAATTGAAAATATAAAATAATAATCACAAATTTTTAACTTTCTATATATTTAATGAGAAAGTTATCCAACCATAAGTCTAATAATTCCACCAAAAATAAAATAAGGAACCTAGCTTTTAACACCAAAGTATTTTAGGTGTTTTTTGTAGAAACAAAAGTATCAGATAAAGGTAACTGATACAACTTATATCAACATCAATGTATAACGAGTAATAAAAATACCAATTACTTGTAAATGATAACAGTCAATATCAAAATCGATATGTAACAGGTAAAGAACCTGATCACAAACCATGTATATAACACACCTATTATACAATCATTTGAAGCTTTAATTATTTGGCAATATAATTTCTAAGCATAATCCTAACAACTGTTGGTTCCATTCCAAAAAAATGAGCACAAGTTCTGTTATTAGAAACACTCAACCTTACATTTCATTACAAAATGGGAGACTACATTCTCAAACTTAGTAAATTGTTTTAGAAAAAGTAACACAATTGTTAAAAATTATTTTCAACTATTACATGAAAACAGGAATAGGATTTGCCTGAGCATCGCAAGGTAGTACTAAAGGCAGACGGAACTTTCCAAAGACAGCGCCAAGTTTAGATTTAGGAGGCAGTAAAGTTGATGAGGCGTACTCTCTATAGGTTCTAAATAATGAGTATAACAAAAATAAATGATTTAATATTAAAGGAGTTGAAGTAAAATCTATATAGGTCAAAGCCTGAATATAGGAAATAAAATAGTATTCTGACCTTCAAAAAAACAGTACTTAAACTTTCCCATACACCAATTCAGACAATCAAAAGCTGAAAATAAAAAATATTATATTTTTTTGTGCAATGAACTTTACAAATTGTAATTTTCTTTCTCATTCAGTTTGGCACATTGGTTTTATTTGTAAACATTTACGTTTAATGAAAAATTTGAACTAAATATCATAGGCTGATTCTAAGAGGATCGAGTTTTCACTTCTTGTCTGGTAAATCCCAACCAACATTTTTGATTAAATAGCTACCCAATACAAGTCCACATTACAGAGTTCTACCAAGTCATGCCCTTAAAAATACTTTTAATAGTAATCAAAAACTCAAAAAAAAATGTTACCTATATTGACTTATCCTTTTGAATATCTATATACACAGTGTTTTAAAAAAATATGTATTCTAACGTTTGGACGTGTTTTATGACATTAAAAGAAAGAAAAAGTGCCCATAACCATATTACCTAAAACACTTCACTTTCCTTGTCGGCTTTTTGTGTTTGTTTTTTCAAAAAATAATAACTTTGAATATTATAAATATTTCTAGTAAAATTTTGGTATAGTAACTTTTCATGCTACATTTTACCAGTATATCAAGAATCAAAACTATACCTTAAAAACTGCCAAAATGGTGGCCGTTTAAAATTTTTAATATGTAATATCACTAAACCCATTAACTTTACAAAAAATATAAATGGATACCATTTTAAAAATTTATAAGATAAAGTTTCGATTCTTGGTATACTGGTCAAACATAGAATGAAAAATATGTACATAGATTTCAACTCAAAATCTTAATAATTTCTAAAGTTAACTTTTTTTTTGTAAAAACACAAAATGGCCCACTCACATATAACAAAGTGTTTCCGGACATATGTTTATAAAAACTTTTTTCTTTGTTTTGATGCTCTAAATCACTTAACAAAGTTAGAATCCATATTTTCAGGCAATATGCAGTGTCTTTAATCATTTATATTCAATCTGTACCAGTCATTGTCGGGATGAAATTAAAACATTCTGTTCAGACAAAATACAAAGACTGATTATTGATAATGGGACACAAATTTGTTATCAAGCTCCAAAATCGAGACTTTATACAAAATCCAAAAACTTGAAATATGTATCAGTCAAAAATCTTCACAATGTATCCAAACATTCTGCTTGGCTGTGCTTTTATGTGTATTTTTTAAAACAACTTCTAGAAAATCTTTCATTAGAACTAAACTAAATATCAAAATAATGGAAATTTATTTTGTGTTAGTAACTGGTTTAAAATAATAAAAGTGATTAAAATTCACTGTTGCCTAATATCTAATTGGCTGAATTTTAGTGATGGAATCATATAAAACTTCTACTAACAATTTGTTCCTAAAATTCAAAAGAGCCACCGCAGCCAACAGTTCTAAGGCATAGTGTGATACCGTCATTTTTTCTCTGAGGAAAAGTAATCAGATCAAAGGAGAACTGGCTTTTTATCGGCAGTTCGAATACCATTAATCATGTTGCCCATAAGAAGAGCAGTACAAGAGGTTCATCTACTTCTAAATGTCCAAAGTAATAAAATATCTCTTCCGGAGGAGATGGACAATAGGTTTACTCACTGGAAACTGCCTAATAGAATACCTTAGTCAGTTCTGCTTCTATAGAGTGGAAACCAGTAAAATATATCCTATGCTTCATTTCATTTTATTTAGTCATCCTGACAATATATTGCATAAGACAAGTCATTAAATTATATTCTAGTGTTAAGTGTTTCCTCAATGGAGACTTAGCATATTTTAAAGGACCTGAAATCTTTAGGGGTATGAATGCCAAGTCTCTCTTTTTTAGATATTTTAATTATTTGATTTTTCCGCTTATACGTTTTTTATTAGCATATATTGAATTTACAATAATATTTCAAGTGAAAAATATACGACCTAGACTGGGAATCGAACCCAGGACCTTTGGCTTTACGCGCCAATGCTCTACCATTGAGCTATCCTAGTCGCTTCCCAGTACAGGGCGTAGACTTCTCACTTGACTTTAGTTGCTGCAATTTTGAGTTTCCAATTAATTACCTCGCATATGCGACATTGAAATTAATTTTCACTCATTTTTCAGCCCTTACGCATGTATTTATAGATATTTTAATTATTTGATTTTTCCGCTTATACGTTTTTTATTAGCAAATATTGAATTTACAATAATATTTCAAGTGAAAAATATACGACCTAGACTGGGAATCGAGTCTAAAGAAAAGTGAGAAGTCTACGCCCTGTACTGGGAAGCGACTAGGATAGCTCAATGGTAGAGCATTGGCGCGTAAAGCCAAAGGTCCTGGGTTCGATTCCCAGTCTAGGTCGTATATTTTTCACTTGAAATATTATCTCTTTTTTATTTTTTAAAAACGCGTATCTTAATGACGGTGGTTCATTTTTGTTTTTTCCAATTATTCTTGATACATTTTTTTTTTACTTGTGATTTTGTAGACAAGTTTAAGTCTTTAATCCTTGCATTTCACAAAAATTTTATCAAAATTGGTAGAACAGGTATTGATAAATTATATATTTTAAACAGCTCCATGGCCGATTTATAAGACACTTCCCAATTTCCATCTAAATTTGTCCAAACGTTTGGGCTGTAGAGCAACAGAGACATCATTCCGAAAACCACATGGACATCAGAACATATATATCTGCAAAATCTCGACATCAATTTTTAGACCCATCACGTAACTTTCTCTGTACAATATGTATATGTGAAAAAGTAAAAACCTGTGTATTATTTGTTAGTAAATTTCCTACAATGAGACCAAAAATTGTGTACCAACCGTGTCATTAGAAACACAGGATGTATGTAGGATACACTTTAAAATATTACTAAATTAAAACCATTATTTGTATATTATCTGCAACTTTACGTTATGAAATAAAAGAGATAATTTCTTACTTGTATGAACTAATTAGTTTTTGTTTTAAAAAGGTATGTCCATTATTAAATTAAACTATTACCTGAAAACAGGAATAGGATTGGCTTGAGCATCACATGGTAGAACTAGAGGCAGTTGGGATATTCCGGAGACAGCGTCAAGTTTAGATTTAGGAGGCAGTCGAGGAGGAGTACTCCCTATAGGTTCTAAATAACGAGTATGACACAAAATTCAATTATTTTAAGATAATTGCAATGAAATAAAATATTTATAGTTAAAGCCTGAATACTGGAGATGGGAAATGAGTGAGTGTTTCTATTAGACTTTATAAAATAACAAGAGCACAAAGTTTGCCTCAAACAAATAATCAACCTCGACAAATGATAAGTAGTATTTGTAAAGATCAAATTCATTTTTGTATTTTCCAAATTTCTTGTGAACTAGTTCTTGTGAAATTTTTTACATTTAGTTTGGCAAATTGGTTTTAAACCTTCGCATTTCAACAAAAGTTTAATCAAAATTGCTATGCCAATTTTGAGACATTCTATCTTCCTTGGTGGATTATTACTTATAACAGATATATAGCTCCTGAACTGGTATTTTGTTACGGTTCGTAGGAGCTAAAGTTCAAAACAAATATATTTAAAACTATTAAACATATTTTAAGAAGATAGAATTTTGCGTTATGTTAACAAACACGTTGGTAAAAATGTTAGAATCGTTGGTTTCATAATGCCAAATTGGCTGTTTATTTCGATATTTTAATTTATAAGACACTAAATTAGATACAAATTTGCAGATTTCATTTTCATGTATTGGTATCAACATTCACATGTTTACAATGACAAATAGCAAAGTTATTGTAAAAAAAAAGTAATTATAAACTCTGATTTCCCAAGTAAATGTGATAGTATAGTTACAAAATCAAGCACGGCTAAGTCACTGGTATGAGTAGAGGATTCAAACCTTTTCTGTTATCTCACATAATCATAATTAACATTGTTTTTTCAGTTATTTAAGATCATAATTATTATGATGACTTCTGTAAACACTTCTTAAGATCAAGATACACTTGACTTTTACAACCTCTATGTTTTTTAAAGTTATTGTTTAAAATCAGCTGATTAGAATTATTATAGAAGTTTTTATTAACAATTACATACTTTTAACACAGACAACAGGAACTTTCTTGAGCCTGTACTTTTAACAGATACTCAGATACTCTATTAGATAACAGATACTCTATTAGTTTTTTACAGAGCAAAGGTACTTTGCATAGTCGTAGATTGTGCGCTAATCGACATCCCGTGAAGTTGAACACCGCAGGCCAGACAGGTGGGATTGTCTCAAGGCTTCTTGTCATCAGTACAAACCATTGAGAGGCAATAATATTTTAATAGGTTTGAAATTAGACTACAAAAGTATTATTCTATTCATTTATTCTTGAAGTAAGGAATACGCAACAATCAAGTTTTTTGAAGACAAGCTTAACATAAATCATGGCACTACACAGTGGACTGGAATACATATATGCATGAAGTATGTGAATATACTTTATTACAAAACCCTGTAGTAATTGGTGGTGTGAATTGTCATGTCAAAATTGATGAAAGATGTTTCTCAAAGAGGAAATACAATAGAGGAAGATTACTGCCTAACCAATGTGTATTTGTCGGCATTTATTGTGAGACCAAATGTTTCCTTGTTCCAATTAAGGATAGGGGTTCTAGAAACTTTCATCCAATGGTCATGCATTACACTGCACCTGGGACTACTGTGTTGTTTGATGAATTGGCTTATCACAATTTGCCAGAAGAATACCAACACCAAACACTACCTGGTTGTCGATCCTGTACCTCATGCTCATACAGAAATAGTCGAAAGTATGTGGGGTAAAGAGAAAGCCAGAAACAAGAAATGTTGGGGTACACACAGAAATATGACGAATTCCTACTTTATTGAATACATATGGTGGAAGTAGTATAGGGATGGAAATCTTTCTCTTTTTGAAAAATTACTTCAAGATGTTGCCAATTTTATGCCTCCTTCATAATGAACTTTTGAAATACTGCTAATTGTTATTAATTTTGTTTTACAAATATATACAATTATTTTATATAATTTTAATCCTTTTCGTTTACTTATGATCTGATATAACAGAAACATAATGATAATGTGAGATAACGGAAAAGGTCCAAGGATTCTTCGCATATGTACAGCTTCGAGTCCCAAGACACTGAAACGAGCAAAGCGATTAGAGACGGTTTAATATATACACATCTATGATGTTAGTTATGCCCTACCCGTTTAGAAAACCAGTGTAACAATGTTTTAAACAAACACCCTACTGGATAAGAATCCTTACAAATACAATCTAACATTTCTTCAAGTCCCAAAAAACCAACTTTCAGGGACTATATTTAGATGATCTGTTATTATTACATCGTATAATGGTGCTGAGTTAAGCAGCTTGTTTTTTGTATAGATCCAATGGCATGAACTAAAATTATTGGCATTTCATGTCATCAAGTACAGTACACATAAGCTACATGTCTCAAGTTATTTCGAATATAGATTTCCATTTCAATTTGTTTTTAAAGAAGTCTAAATTTATATTAAGTTTACAAACCTAAAACTAGGCGTAGGAAAACCCTGTGCTTGGCAGAGCATAGCTATATTCTCTCCTTTCAGTTTTGAAAATACTATAATCTTGGCACTTGGTGGAACTTTGGGAGCTGCACCACTTACAGGTTCTGTTGGGGTAACATTCAAAATACAAAATATAACTTATAAATCTATAAATATATGCCTTTGTGTTGGAGATGTTAGGGTGCCCTGCGAGAGTATGCACACAGTAATTTTTTAATTTAATCTACTAATTCATAAATTTAAGAAACTTTTACCGTTTGATTTTTCATGTCCAATCGAATCTCTTAAATTCTAGGAATGTCAAATTACTACGAACCACTATCTGAAATTCAGTACCTGGATATTGGGACAGGAAAAGCCTGAGCTTCACATAACAAGCTGATCATAATGTCTGCCTTCACTTCGAATGCATCATATTTTGCCGATTTTGGAAATTTCGGTGAAACTGGGCTGACTGGCTCTGTTTGAAATATGAGTAAAATAAATTAAAGGGACCATTTAATTAAAATGTCTCTGAATCAAAGAAACACAAAAGTATCTATCTTTTATTCTCTGTAATAAAACTCAAACCTGAATGTTGGAACAACTGTATCACGCACAATTAGCTAACACATTAACTGCACTCCTTTCTAAAATATGAATTTTTACAACTTTAACAATACTTAACGCACTGCTTCTGTTTAAAAAGAGCGTTTTTAAATCAAATTTTATGATTATTATTAATGAATTCTTAACAGAAATTTTAGCTATCATTATTTTCCTTATACAAACTAAGATTATGAAATGCCCTTCGATCCAAACCATAAAATAATTTGTTAACATCAAAATTATTAATACTTAGCGCAATATCTCATTGGAAGTCTAGGCCTGCTAGACACTTTTTTATCAAGTGCTGTGTAGTCAACACATTGTGTTCCAATCACGGTAATTCTAACTTTGTCACCAGGATTCGCTACTAGTTGAGGCTTCCTATTTTTCGCACAATAAAGTAAACACCAAAACTTATTTAACAATTTCAAACCTAAGCCCGAGGACCGACTACTTACTTGGCCCTTGCGACCAAAGCCATAGTATAACTTAGGCTGTACTATTTAATTCTATAAAAAATGTGTATGTATATGTATGGACATATAATCGTTATTATATTATTTATTGCAATGTGTGTTAGTCTTTCTAAACAATTGTTGCATATTTGCAGCGCATTTTGGCTGATATTTTATGAGTTACAGAACTGTAACCAGATAAATGTTTCTGAACGATGATATCACTTTGTCAAAAGGTTGAGTTACTTAAATAGGTTGAGGAGGTGGTGGTTACTTAAACGTGTAACAGTGTCACTTAGGCTTCATAACCGATAATTAACACACCGAAAAGCTGATGCGGCTATGTTCAGCAGAACTCACTCGTAAGAGAGAAGTGATATCCGTTGTCAGAACCGAATGTGGTGTGTTTTGGCTGTGTCGGATTAATTTTTGGTTTCTATATTTTATTTCTAAATTACAACCATGGATGTTTAATTAATTGAGGCAATGGCGTTCAGGTTTCACTGGAGGTCCAATCCCCAATTTGCCCCTGTTATTTATTAATTTTAAACAAAACAAGTTGACAATGGGTAATGCCCAATGGCTCTTTGGTTGAATTACTATTCAACAATTGTATTGTGTTTTGTGAGTGTTTTATTAGTTATTAACTTTAATTAAATTAATCTCTTCTAAGTTGAGTACCCTATGGTGCATG
Source organism: Aphrophora alni (assembly GCA_963513935.1). Taxonomy (NCBI): domain Eukaryota; kingdom Metazoa; phylum Arthropoda; class Insecta; order Hemiptera; family Aphrophoridae; genus Aphrophora; species Aphrophora alni. The sequence goes on from OY740778.1 coordinate 36,030,458, forward strand.
GGCAGACTTGGGGCAAGTGTTTAAGACCTCTAAATGGGCATGGGACAAAAACAGTATTGTTTTCATAATGTAGACTGTAGGCTAGGCTTAAATGTAACGTTGTCATCACCAATTGGTTTGCAAACATTACAAATGCTGTCTTAAAACTCTCATAACAATAACAAGGAGGATGGTTTAGTTATCATGTCATTTTGCAAAATCTTAATATTTATACATTTAAATGTATAGAATAGTCCAGTATTAAAATTTTTTTAAATGTTTATTTATGACACAATGAATAACAATCAAAACGAAGACAAAACTTATTGATTTTCTTTTTCTAAATAGATTCAGATATGAGTGGCGAAGGCAGCTGCATACATAGATAAGTAAATGAACCAAGAAAACATGTCACATTACATTACTTACAACAAATCCCCCAAACAAGTTTAGTACCTGAATATTGGGACAGGAAAAGCCTGCGCTTCACATAACAAGCTGAAGATATTATCGGCTATTACATCAAATGCATCTATTTTTGCTGATTTTGAAAATTTCGGTGAAACTGGACTGACTGGCTCTGTTTGCAATATGAGTAAAATAAATTAAAGAAGACACACACTCTAAATCAAACACCCACACGCACACATAAGCATAAACCTTATAATCATTCTGTATAAGTATAACTCAAACCTGAATGTTGGAACTAGAAACAACAAAACTTTACACGATAAACTACCATAGAATTTTACAATTTTATCAATATTATAAACATGGTTTTAAAATTTTTGCTTGTAAATAAAAGTATATACAGTATATAATATCTCTAGTGATAACCATCATTGCCTGATAGTTGAGAAAAATAGGTTTTAAAAAAATAAGTGTGCAGGAGAAATTTCACATAAACATTAGATAAAACCAAAAGATTCGTCCCCCAACCCACATTCAATTCCCTCCATATATAGAGCACTTGATTTATTTGTTAGGCTTAAACAAATTTCAGTGCTGATCGAGCATTATGAAGAATAGTTGGAACCTACGATTAATAATGAATCTTGATCACAAAACTATAACTACGATTATGAAAACTCTATGTGCTGACCACAAATCACACAATGAAAAGCAGTTTAGCAATCCTCGCCCCACAACAGCATATTACGCTAATTATTAATTTTTTAAATTACACAATTTAGCAAGATATTAATTTCTTAAAAGATTTTGATGAATCCTTCATCCCAATGTTATTTTATGTCATTGAATATGAATTTAACATCTAAATTAAAAAACAAGGTAAAGAACATTGGTGACAACAACCAATGAAAAGCCGTGTGGTGGATTGAAAGGTGAAAAATGGACACCTTTTTTAATAGTTTTTACTATAATTTTGTTAGTAGTTATTTGGAAAAAAACAATTTTTCTTAAATTTGTAAATTTTAAAAAAAAAAACCTACCTAAAATTTGGAACAGGAAACCCTTGAGCTTGACAAAGCATGACGTAACCTTGACCTAAATGTCTTACAAGGGATGAAATTTTAGTTTCTGATGAAAATGTAGGCGTTTTGACTCCGACTGGTTCTAAAAAATTTGTTTTTAAGATTATTAAATATGATTATACATGAAATAATCTCAATAGATTAAAACATAACAATATGAGTAAGTAACGTCTCAAACCTTTCCTAGCACCTCACCTGAATATTGGGACCGGAAAGGCTTGCGACTCGCACAACTGACTGTAAACACTCCCAACGATTGCTTCAAAAGAGTTTGATTTCGCAGTTTTAGGAAACTTAGGCGAAACTTGCCCAACTGGTTCTGTAGGAGAATGTATTATAAAAATATCAAAGTGATGAAAATACCAAGTCTAGTCATTTTAAGTTTTATAAAAATTAATGCATTAAAAAAAATTATATAATAAAGCTTAAAGTACTGTTTTCCTCTTGTTCATATACAAACAAATGAGAGCTTGGATGTTTATGCCTACCTGTTACATCAGTTATTCTTGAAATTTTGATGGGAAAGTGGGAAAAAAGTTGTGTGTTAGTTTTATACAAAAATGATGGCAATGTTTGTATAAACTATATTAACAAATGAAGAATCTATCATAATCCAATAATTAACCAAACTGATTATACATTCCCTCAGAACATATGCTAAGCCTATGATTTAAAAAAATAAAAATAAAGAGACGAAGAATTGGAATATTGCTTCGAAAGGTATGTAGGTTTTTTTTTTTTTTATTCGAGAGACTTTTAAGGGTGGGAATGAAAGAGTAACCTTCTATTTTTAATAAAAACTGTAAATTTTAAATAGCATTTTAGAACAAAATCTAATTTCAAAAATGTTTTATTCTTGTTAGTAGCCTACTTTCAATAATATTACATATATCAGTTTATAAAAATAAACAATTGAAAATTAATCACGACTATGGATTATTTTGAGGGAGAACTCTTACGGCTATTCAAAATACAAAAATTCTGTACGGCCTATCAGACGATTTAAAAAACAGATTCTTAAAAAGGAACTTTCAAAGAGTTGAGTATACTCATATTTTCTGGTAAGTATATCTTTCAAACAATTTCCTATCTTAAATTTCAATATACTGTAACATTAAATGAAGATACACATAGTTATAACACCAGGCAGGTATACTAGGCGACCTATGACTTAGGTAAACAGATTTGACAAATCTAAATATATACCCTCACAGGCAGAAATTTTGTAGATTAATATACTGCCACAACATCTGAAAAATATTAGAGGACAACAGAAAGGCTTGGTTTAGAGATCATTTACTCAGTGGAGGAGTTTCTCAACCACACGTTGTAAATGGGGGTGTGTGTGGTCGCAGTGTTTTCTTGGACTAGTTGCAGCTACAATAGTGGGATGTTATCGTTTTATTCCTTTCTTCAACTTTAAATTTTCACAATGCATTTTCATTTATTATTTTAGTAACATACATTTTTTTTTTAAATTATTGTAGTTAATTTTTAATAAAAAGGAAAATAAATAAAGGTACCTATTAACACACGGATACAATCGTAGAGCGATGTTACAATATGTACAGCAGATTGCAAACAACTGAGATCTTACTTCTGGCAACCTGACTTTAATTTTAGACACATGTAAGCAACGGCAAATTTTGAAGAAAACTCCAATCCATAATTTGTAGAAAATATAAAATTGTTACGATAATTAGTTTATTTTCATTACTTCAGCTTAATGTAGTGTTTTCCCTTGTTTATGAGATAATATTGACAATTCAACTTTTTTCACAAATAATAGTTCGATTTTTTATGAGCAAATTGCCACCTGTTATATCATTTTATCTCTACATTTAGATAAGAAAAGTGGTAAATTTGCAGAGCGCTGAATGGATCAGTTTTGTCCTGGTAGTGTACTTACTTAATTATACAAGTTATCAAAAAACGGCTCTTTATACCAATTTATACGTAAAAACTAAATTTAGAAATTATAAGGGTGTATAAAATGTCATACATTTTTAATTGAACAAAATTTTTTAAAATATTAAAACCGATACAATTTGAAACTCTGTTTGGTAAATTATGAGATTAACTTCTACAAGCTCATAACACAATACTGTGAACTTATTAAAATTTAACTTAAAATGACTGAACTAGTATTTAATGGTTCAACAGTTACACCATTGTATCTTACATACCTAATATTAGGAACAGGGTACCCTTGTGCTTGACATAGCAAGACGTAGCCTTGGCCTGAAACTCTTTTCAGAGACGTTATTGTTGTTTCCGAGGAAAATGTTGGTGCCTTGACGCCAACAGGTTCTAAAAGTAAAAACATCCATCATGCAGTAAGGCTTGTGTTATTAAAATAAAATCAAGAAAGGACAAATGTTTAGGTTTGATTAGAAGCATCCTTTCAATCATTTTTAGAAATTAATTGTTTAGTCATGAAAATGCTGACCAATTCCAGCTTACAAATTAGTTCAGAAAAAAAGAAATGATACAGCATATATGTTCAGGATATCAAAATAAAAGTTTAACTATTTACAATTTGTTTGGTTTGTTTTTTTTCTAAAAAATCTTGGATTTTTTTTTTTTTGTGAGTTGTATTAAATATATGTACCAAATGTTATAATTTTACTGTTTTCAAAATTAATACCAATATATTATGTCTTTTAAACCATTAGGCCAGAAAATTTGCAAATTTATTTTTAACCAAGTTTTATACATTTTTCAATCCATTGGCTACACATTCGGTAACCGTTTCACCAAATTTTTTATCAAAATAAACATTAATCTTTTACAACTGCCAATAATGGGAAGTTGGTTAAGTCAGATTTTTATTGTATTTGATAACAACCATTTATAACTACAAAGTCTGAAACAAGTTCTTAAACAAATTTATGCGTTGAAGGAAGTAGCTGAAGCGGCAGGACTCAAGATAAATCATCGGGAAACTATAGTTATGAAGATGAATGCAGAACACAGACAAGCTCTAAACTGCGATGGAGAAGAAATAGAGGAGGTCAACACTTTTCTTTACTTGGGAAGTGTTGTTTCAACAAGTGGAGGAGCTGATGATGATGTGAAGACTCGCATTAAAAAAGCAAACGCCGCCTTTGTACAACTGTACTCGATTTGGCGAAATCGAAACATCTCAAAGAAAACGAAGCTTCGCATCTTCAACACAAATGTTAAGTCTGTTTAGCTGTATGCAAGTGAGACGTGGAAAGTTACAAGTTTAATTACGTCTCGGCTGAAAGTTTTCATCAATAGGTGTCTTCGCCGTATTATGAACATTCATTGGCCTGAGATCACTACAAACGAGGATTTATGGAGAGAAACAGGTCAAATTCGGGTCAAACTGCAGATTCGAGAGAGGAAGTGGAGGTGGTTAGGACATACACTGAGGAAGCCAGACGGAACCATTGAGAAAGAGGCCCTAGATTGGAACCCGCAAGTTGTCAGAAGAAGAGGTCGACCCCGAGAAACCTGGAAGAGGACCATTATTAAAGAAGCAAAAGAGGTTAACACGACTTGGGGAGAAGTGAAGGCACTTGCTGGAGACAGGAACAGATGGAGAGCTCTTCTGGACGCCCTATGCTCCAATAGGAGATAAAAAAATAAGTCAAGTTTAGTTATTTTTTGCTCATTTAAACATAAATTTATATATAAAAAATTGTTTTTCATTTCAGATGAAAGAGAATACGAAACAGAATTCTATGAAGCTTTGTTAACTCACAAAATATTAGACATTTTTTATTAAGATACTATGGGAAATGGTAAGTTTCAAATTTATTATTTTGGTTTCCTGAACATGTCTTTAAATTATTCCCCTTGTTTTCTGAACCAACCTGTATTTATATGATTTTCTAAATAACTTATAAACTCAAATTATAATGAAAAACAAAACAAAACATTACAAATTTTTATACTTCTAAGCTAATACAAAAACACACTCAAACTCTGTCCTTTCTTGTTCATTTAAAACCTTACCTTATAGAAGGGACAGGGTACCCTTGAGCCTGACAAAGCAAACCGAATCCTTGACCAGAGTTACGAATGTACGATGTTATTTTGGTATCCGTTGAAAAAGTAGGCGCTTTTACTCCAACAGGTTCTAAAAATATAGAATATTCTAAGTATAGTCTACTTAAATAAGCCAGTCAGTAGTAGACAACAAATTGTTCATGTGATAAGCTGAGTTATTGTATTGGTCTTTCTTTCCAACATATACCATTAATCTCTCTCATTTCTTGTACACTTCTGGATTCCGTAACAACACTTAATGTCCACGCAACAGCTACTTGAAAAAGGACTTACAACATTACTATATGAATGATTATTAGAGATGATTGATTATTTAAATTTGTTTTCAATCTATACACCTCTTTTTTCTATTTTAAATTTATATTGCACTTTGATGTGCTAACTTATAACAATAAATAAATAAAATATAAAACTACAAAATTACAAACATAGAAATTTCTTTTGTATAGTCTAGGCGTACAAACTGTAATCTTTAAACTTAGATATTTATTTTGAATGCTCGTGTCATGTTGGTTTTATATTTTATCAGACAGGTTAATTAATTTAGAATTGATCTGATATGGATTATGATGTGGGCGAAAGTTATACGGAAATAATCGTATTTAATTATTTGAAGATAGAAAGTCGAGACTTTCGTAATTTCGAAGTACTCAGTTGGAGTCTCGCATAATTGCCGCTAGGTGCCATACGTATCGATATTCCAATTGAATGAAATTCCTTACATTTCCTGCAAGGTAGATTTCACAGCAGCTGTGCATGTACATGAACGGTAGGACGTCTGTATCACGGTAAACAGTGAGTGACAATGTTTACTGCTACTGACTGCCTTATTTAAATAGACTATAGACCTGTGTGAATATTTCCAAAAAAAATCAAATATTTTTTTATTTGAAATTCGAATTGACACTGTTACTTAACATTTTCATATTCAAGATGTTAAAAATATTTAATTAACAAATATGTAATTTAACTGTCGCACAATTCTTGATAGTTAGGTTGCGTTCAAAACTTGAAATATCACATTTATAGCTGAATATTAAATTAGGGCAGTGCAAGTAATTAAAGCTAACCAAAATGAAAACTTAGCGCACATAGTGCTGGAGGAAAAAATTATAAATAAATTGAAATGTTCAAATAAAACATTTTAGGATTTTAGTGCCCAAACATCAGACACACATACACAAAAACTAAACAAACAAAAAGTATTCTTCACTCTCTTACTAAATATTTTAAGTAAAAAATTATGGAAAAATATCTAGAAACAACCTAAGCTAAAATAAAATGTTGATGAAACATGAAAACAAATGCTGATATATATCCTAAACTAAGGAAGTTTTACTTGTTGGTTGAAAACAAAAAACATCTCATAGCCTTGTAAAAAAGAGGTAAAGAACGTAAAATAAAGATCTCTAGTTTTTGAACACTCTAATAGCGTCAGGAAGAAAAGAGAGCAAGAGAGACCTGTTAAAAATGTGTAGATCCTGCTATATTCTTCGGGATTGCCATGCCTGTACTCATTATAAGTGAACCCTAGGGTAGTAATTTGAGAAAACCACAAAATGAATATATGGCAACAGTAGGAGTGCATTTAATGCTATGTATTCAGAATCTATCACTTGATTTAGTGATGAATTTGCACATTCATTTTGGTTATAAATCAAGAAGGAAAGGGTGAGTTTGGTGTCAACTCCGGGCCACTTTGGAGTGGATGGGAACGAGAAAGCAAATGAGTGGACTTGATTATAAGAGACCGCTTAGGATGCTGATTATATCAGAAGTTATCTGCAGGAAGCTATGTATTACTTTACTTATCAGCACCAAGGTAAGTAGATCGTAGAATGGTGACTGCTCTGTTAACAGAGTACTGTTATTTAAACAGATATCTCAACATAATAGGTAATGGGGTACAGATATAGTAAGAAAGAATATCAAATGAAAAAATGATTAGTAAACAAATAAGATTTTTTGAATCTGTGAAGTAAGTCAGTTTCCTTCTTCTTTAGAGCATGGACATCTTGAACCTGGAATACAAGAACGATTGAGAGAAGACCTCTAAAGTGTAAATAGAAATTACCTGTGATGGGCTTAATGTGCAGCTTTTACCTGTCATAATAAATAAAAATAGATTATAAATCATCACATATCACCAAAATTTGATTAGCTTGGCCCAATTTGGATATATTCCATCTTCTGAGATTGCATAATGTTTCTTTTTTTTACCAAGAACTCCTAAATTTGCCATTTTGGGGAAATTGTTACTTATTGAAAAATAAATGTAAATATTTGATATTATATAACAGCCCACACATGAAACGAAATAGTAATTTTGATATCCTCAGAATTACTGCATGGTACAGTCCAGATTAAAGTATTTTGAATAGTCAATTATTCATTTACATAAATATTTTATTTTTATTTTATCCATATTCACACAGTTGTAATATTAACTTAACTAAACATTACCTAAATGAAGGGACAGGATAACCTTGTGCCGGGCACAACAGCGCAAATCCTATTCCAGCCAAACGGAAAAACAAACCACTCTTGTTATCAGTAGAGAACGTTGGAGCTTTCGCACCGACTGGTTCTGAACAAAATGGCAAATTTTACAAAACTGAAATCATCTCACCTGAACATTGGTACAGGATATCCCTGTGCAGGACAAAGGAGAGCAAAGCCTTGGTCTACGATTCGGAAAAATGAACTACTTTTATCGTCCGTTGAAAACGTTGGACGTTTAGCGCCGACGGGTTCTGTAGGAATAAAATTATTTATGCTTACTGCAGGTTTAATTCAATGCTTATTGCTATTCTCCGTTTCATGTTTAGTTGGCTATTTATTGCAGTGAGGCTGTATTAGTACACATTTAAAAAACATTATGGTAAAATAAACACAACACATATAAAACTGTACGTATTCTGAAAGAGAAAAACAAAATAAAAGTCAAATAAAACAAACGGCTAATCTTCCCTTTTAAAAATGAATGTAAGTTTGTGTTATAAACTTGTATTTTCATTATGGCTAGTAGTTCTGAAATTTCCATTTAATGTATACATCAGCAAATCAATGTATTTAGTACAATGCTGACTAAACATGAAACAGAAAATAGTGGTTATTCATTTTAAAACTGTTGTACAAATCACTAAACACACACAAACATTGCACAAAGTTTCTGAAATACACTCAAACATGCATAAAACCCAAAAAAATATGCCATTAATACAACCATAGTTATTGGAAACACACAGCTTTATATTCCAATGTTTCTTGCTAAATGCATATTTTCTATATCAGAAATAAAGAAAACTAAAAGTTTACAAGTGCTTAAAATGATAGTTTTAAAATTACAGTAATTACTGTTTAATATCATAAACTATTCTTGTAATTAAAATCTTCTATAACCAAATTTCCGGTTTTAAGATTTGTTTTATAAAAAGTTTTGTCTTTGAGTATTGTAACCATCAACCGAAAACTGAACAAAAAATATGCCTGATAGATAGAGTTTATTCAACTAAATAAAACTAGCTCCAATATTCATTTTTTGACAAGGTATTCAAAACAACGCTTGTACCAAATTTAGTATATTGGACAAAAATTATGATTACTATACAGAAAATCAACAAAAACCAACATTTTGATATTTAGATTTTTTCTGTCTATTAAACTTTTAAAATCGAATTTATATATCAATTTTAATAAAAATTGGAATTTTTTTACCTAAAGAAGATACATACAAAATTTAATATATCAACAAATTTTGTAACTATTGTGAAAACCTGATAAAATTTATGATCTCCAAGAGATTCACTCCATTTTATTCGCCAATAGTCTATTATATCATTTCATTTTAAATTATGGCAATTTTGGCTATTATAAAGTTTTAGTTGGATATTTCTTCTCTGTTATTATCAAATACAACATATCATTCGTAAAATCAGTATACAACACAAAACACACTAATACATAAATTAGAATCACACACACACACACACACACACACACACACACACACACACACACACACACACACGGAAGATTAAAATAATTTGACAACATATCTAGTGAGCCTCATGCTATCGATCTATTTTTGCTTGTCAATCCGTTGCAGTGATAGGAAAACTAGTTTCTTATCACTGGAGATATTATACTTCCCTTTCTGTTATTATCGTGCTACTGTATTTATCACATTAGAGTAAAAACATTATTTTTCATTAAGTAGTATGTTATATTTTCTTTCAACTTTTTTATATTTTTAATTGTTCAAATGCATTCATGAGATGTTCATTTTTGGAGTGATGTAAAATGTTTATGGAACTATCAAGTAGCAAGTAGTTGTGGTTATAATAAAATGCTCAGTCAATTTAGATTTAATTTTCTGTGAGTGTAAATTTTTCGGTTGATGGAATATGTTCTTTAAATTACTTTTTAAAGTATCTGCCAGTTTGTCCTATATATTTCATTAGATTTTAAGCACACGATAATTCGTATAATTCCTATTTTCTCAAATTTATCATTACTTATTTTGTTTTTATTTACAATAATCTAAGTAACAAAGTACTCTATGTAAGTTGACATTATACTAAGTTATAACAATAGTCAGAATGGTGATATACAAAATCAGATATAAAACAAAACATGTTTCGGAAACCGAGTTTGTTACATATTCCAAAAACCCAGGTGTATATTTCAACATAAAGAAATACCTAGGTCTTACAAATATAGAATATAGTGAACAAATATACTATAAATATAATCCAGATTTGTTCTGTATGACACTGAATATAAAATATAAAAAAACCAAAGGTATTTTCATTCTTATTTACCCTATATACACTATAGAGCTCACTATAATGAGTTCATGCCTCCCAATCCCGAACCTAGCTAAATCTACACTTTTTTTTACGTAGTATAGAAGTAGATCCTTCTCCTTAATTTTTTTATCAGGTCTCTCTTGACCAACTCTTGTTATCTTCCGACCCTGATGCTACTACAATATTTGTAGACTAAGAGTCTTTATTTCATGTTCTTTTCTTAATTTTTTTATAAGGTGATGATAACTGAGAGGTTTCGTCTCAATTTTAATTTACTTTTGAACTATGAGTTTTATTTATATGGAGATTAGGATATTAGTCATTCATTTAAAAAATTTCCAAAATATGATTGAAAAAGCTAGTTTATTTTGAGATCGGCAGGATTCAATGCAAGTATTTTTTAATTAATGATGTTCAAACAGAAAATCAATAAACTTAAATCTATCACTAGAATTGCAGAAGAAAACAGAAATAACTTCAGGATGGATGAAGATACAAAATTACTTTTAAAATTCACTATGAAAACCCATCAATAAATAAAATATTAATTTCGAATTTATCTGTGGATAATACATCTACTAATCCATTTGATATTAAGATACATTACCTTTCTACACTCATACCGACTGCAGTTTTTAGCGAAGGTTCATAATTAAGGGAAAACTCGCAAACATATGTATAATCATACATTACGCAATTCATCATTCTGTCCTGAAGTTATTTATAAAAGTACAACAAAACACGAATATATACGACATAATCTGTGTCATGTACGTCAGACCTGTGCGAAGTCATTTTTATAGCCTAGAACTATGATTTAATAACTGATTTCCAATTGTGCTTGTTTTGACACTATAATTACAATTCAAACTAAATCTGCTCCGATTTAATATAACAAACAATATGACACAACCAGCCCCAGTGTCGACTCACCAGTCTGATGTGCATGTCGCAGATTATATCGTATGTGTTGTTGTTTTGTTGAACCTATAATGACCTCTCCACATTATACAATGAAGAATTGTGTAGTGTTTGTGTTTTTTATTATCCTGATGACGAGCCTTTATCCGAAACTGCAGTCGGTATGACTGAAGAATGGTAATGTAGTTTCTTATTAAGTGGATCATTAGACATATCTACAAATAAATTCAAACTGATCACTGTTCAGAAAATTTAAAAATAAGTTATGTAGATTAGTAATTAGTATAGCTAGATTTGATCACAATCATTTGAGAAATTGTTTCAGAAATCCCAGCCCCCCTAAACAGATATTTTTATAAAATCTGTTCATCTATTTTATTCACTTGTTATGAAAGTACACCCACTTCAAGAGATAGGTGGACGTATAAACTACAATTTTCATACTATAACAAAACTAATATTTCAGTTAAAATTTCTTTCTTTTTCATTTATTATGTACATGTGACATATAAAATTATTATTGCAGATAAATTTTAAAATAAGAATTTTGATATTCAAACATTCTTAACAATAATATTATAGTTTGATTGTTATAGCTCACATATCACCGAAGATGACGACATTGTCTTTGAAACGCGTTTGATTTGATAAAGTATTTGTGAGAAATTTTGTTCAAGTTTCATTTTAATTTAAAACAACTCTCAATTCAAACTCAATATTATGTTTATCATATGTTAATAATTTTATTACTATTACTTTACTCCATTACAGGTTTGTAATGGTTCTGATCCTTTTCTAAGAAACAGTTGTTCACCTCTCACATCAGTCATTTTGTATCACATATTCCATTTGTTTATAAACACCTATCTGTTCTTTATTATGTATATATAAATTCACTTGTAAGAAATACATATTTTACTCGATATTTTAACCTTGACTTGTACACTATATGAAATGATTTCGTGTTGTGTTTTTTGTGTAATGTTAACTTATAGACAAATGAAATATGTGTTTAGTTTTAAAATGTCGTGTATGGATTGAGAAACTGCTGTTGCTGCACAGGAGGGAGAAAAACAAACCTGTTATCTACTAAAGGTAAAATTATATAATTATAGCAATGGGTTATGTAGTGCAAAATATAGATAAATCTATGTATATAGATAAGTAAAATCTATGCACTTTAAAATCGCAAAAAAATAAAAGTAAACAAATAATTTTACGATGTTAATTTCAATTTTCCTTTGAAATCAAATATATTCAACCATATAAAACTACACAAAACCAAAAGACTTACCTAAATGAAGGCACTGGAAAACCTTGTGCGGGACAAAGTAATGCAAGGCCCTCATTGGTTGAATGATAAAACAAACTACTTTTGTCGTTAGTTGAGAACTTTGGAGCTTTAGCACCAACAGGTTCTGTATGTATGTGAAACAGGTATTTACAATTTAGTTTACTATAAACTAGAATGAAACATTTTCAAATCTACCTGAAGTATATTAGGGTACCCCAAACAGTTAACCAATATTTGACTTCACGTAGAAAGTAATTTTTTATCACAAAAATGAAATATTAATTTCCAAACAATTTCCGACAGAATACCCTTTTTTGTGTTTATATCTTTATCAACAACAGAACTAATAGTTTGATCAATTAAATATGCTTCATTTGTTTTTTATAAATGAAAATGTCACTAAACTCATAAATTTTGTCTAAGATTTTTAGGCCAAGTATCCATGAGCAAAAGTGCAAAGCGTGCATTTCTAATTGAATCTACACGAAACATAATACCTTTTTGATTATCTCAAGATTATTAAAACCAAATCAAAAGTTGTAAAATAAGTCAAATTACTTACCTATGTAAAATTTATAAAATTGAACAATTATATTGTCTGTAACAATATATGGATGAAAATTGGGTCCTTAAGCTGACAGAAGATAGATGTTTAAATATCTAGGACAGTAAGGTGATGAAAAAGGAGCTGTTACGATAAAATGATGAAGCCCTTATGGTGTTTTGAAGGGTGGCAGACATTAAGAAAACAATGTTTATACTTTAAGATGGTTTTTATAACCTATACTAAGCTTACACTCGAATAAACATCTAATGTTTCCGCGACAACAATTAATAAAATGTTCACCTGGCGTAAATGTATCATAATCCTATTACTTTCAACAGAGTATGTTTTAGTTTATACTGTAGTACGTTGCCATATGTATAATGTTTTACCTGAATGAAGGTGTAGGAAAAGCCTGAGCTAAACATAGTAAAGCAAATGATTGCCCAGACTTGCGGCTGAAACCACTGGTGAGGAGATCATTTGAGAATGTAGGCCCTTTAGCTCCAACAGGCTCTGTCCAAGCAACCAAGGGTAAATTACAAGTAGGTCTGTACCAATGTTCCAAATGTCAAAACAAAATTTTCAAATAACTTTAGCTTTTAAATTAAATGTAACGTTAGTTTTAATAAATCAAATTTTCCAAATAATTCAACATTTTGAATCGTTAAGTTCTAAATATAATTAATGGTAAAAAAGAAATTCATATTTACACAGCTCTAAATGGTGAATTTCATAATTGTGAATATTAGGATAGGTCCTCTGCATTGTAGACATATATACAAGAACATTCACTATAAACGAAAATACTTCAAAAATACAGTTAATGTGTTGTTGTTTTTACTTTCCCAGTATGATAATCATACCAAATTTCGAACTCTGTTTTTTGTTACTGATTGCCATGTTTCATGACCTCAGAAAAGATAAATAGTGATCTTCGACATTCCATCCATCTGTCATCATTCTTGACTGTATGTAAGCCCTGAGAGTGGTCACACAAAATAAGATAGGAACAAGAAACTTGGATAGGGGATTATAGTATGCTCATATAGAACCCTATTGAAATTCAGAAAAACCTGTTCATATCTCTAGTATTATTCAACTAATAACACACTAAATTAGATCAAAACTTGCAAATTTCAATTCTGCATGCAGTGGTACCAACCCCATATCTCTACAATGACAAATAGCAAAGTTATTGTCGAAAATATAATTTCTAATCCTGATCTCCCAAAATTGTGATATTCGTTTACACAGATATTGGGGGGGGGGGGAACAGATCTGTGTACAACTGAATCTGTACAAAATCCAACAAAAAATTCCTTTTTCCCTTGAAAATGAAAATAATGTTAAAACCCAAATATTAAACTCAAAAACTTGAACTTACCTAGACATTGGCACTGGGAAAGCCTGGGCTTGACATAAAAGTCCAAAACTTTGACCGGCTACTCGATAATATGTACTGCTTCGAGCATCATTTGAGAACGTTGGGGCTTTAGCACCCACTGGTTCTATTTATAGGAAATCATTTTCTTTAAGAATATTACAAAATAGTTCCTAGAAAAATTAAGAAATAAATAATAAAGTTCTTCCTATAATAGCAAGCCTTTTAAGAATGTCGAGATAAAGATTTCAAAAATAAAAAAACACATACAAAAGTAGAATGAAAAAGTAAAATAGTTTCTTAAGAAAATTTACTTTACTCTACACAATATATTAAACCGAAAATCATCTCATCTTTGGTTAATATATCCACTCTCCTAAAAATATTGCAGCAACCTCTTGGGCTTCTCTTGATTCTGACATATGTCCCCTGTCTGTTATAAAACTCCTGGCTAAACCACCACTATTCAGCTGAACAAAGATTTCTACACAAAGACACAACTATAACGGTTTAAAGTATGAATTCAAATTTGTGTTAAATGAAAGGAAATGAATTTGTACTGGACATCAGCCAACTGCCACTTTAAACTCTTTGGAACAAATTGCGACAGTAATATTATCATTTTTTCTCATTTCATCACTTGATGTTTCAAAATTGTCACATTCCAAGACTATATACATCAGTTCAGACAGCGACGCAATCTAAGTACTCATACAAGGGTTGATACGCTCAGATTGCTTATGTTCTACATAAAATTTACTTTGTTCAGGAGTCAATTTAGGCTATTCTGATTCCATTTTAATATTTTTTTCCAATAACACAGGTTTCTTACATTTCCTTTGGAATTGTTTCAAGATTATCCAAATTTTCTTCAACTCAGCACATTTATTGGTTTATAACTTAACAAATTGTATTTTATCGGCTATTATTGCTAAGTAATATTGTACATCCTGTTTTTTCCTATAAACTGACACTAATTTCAACATCCTATCTTTTCCAATCCTAAGGTACACTACACAAGTGTCATGAGACATTGCCGTTTTCAATGTTTACGTGCAAGCTACCTCTCTCTCTCTCTCACTCACGGCTGTAACACTTCCATTAATCATCATTTTAGATACAGACATAACACTGTATCGAAAAAATGTTTTAATCATTTTACAGTTTACAAAATACAAGCGAAACAAATCTTGTCATTTTGTAGGTCGGTAACATTTTCGTGGATATCTTCTTATACCAGATTGAATTTAAAGAAATAAAACACAATTTTTCTTTTGTAAAATTCTATAAGTTATTATGGTCTAGCCGACCATGGTTTCGCCAATTACGGCATTGACGAGGCTCTTACAAGACTAAATACAAAGCACACCATAACTATTATAAAAGGTTGAGAAAGGCCTTTCTTAACCTTTTATAATAGTTATGGTGTGCTTTGTTTTAGTCTTGTAAGAGCCTCGTCAATGCCGTAACTGGCGAAACCATGGTCGGCTAGACCATAATAAATTATAGAATTTTACAAAAGAAAAATTGTGTTTTATTTGTTAAAATGGAATTCTATCAAGTACCGTCGGTCATCAGTGTAAACAATATGAATTTAAAGACATAATATTTATCTCAAAAAGTCCTTCAACTACATCTATAGGTTTCATGTCTATTAAATACCCCTCTCAGCTACACTTTAAAATTTCTGACCAACACCAAAGTCTTCAGATGTCTGAAATCTCTGAATCAAGTTTTGTCCAGGTATTTAAAGTCACTTGCCCTTTCTACTAACTAGTTTCAATATTTATTGCTAAACTTTTAAGAAATAATCCATGTTTACAACTAAATTCTCCTAGTTTATTAACAAGCCACTTCTCTAACATACACTAACAGTTCATACCTCAATAAACCGTTACTAACTCTTAGTTATAAACTAAAACTCCAATATTCAAAACCTAAATTTTACAAAAGATTATCTTCGCTTTATTCTTAACAGGACAGACATTTAATTAGACAAATAAAAACGGAAAACATTTGTAACACAATGAATAAAACATAAACCCTTACCGGAACATTGGAACAGGATAACCTTGAGCTTGACAGAGGAGAACCAATCCAAAATCTTTCCTTCGGGAAAATGAGTTTATTTTATCGTCACTGAGAAACTTTGGTGCTTTGGCACCTACTGGTTCTGTTACAGTAAGGAGAAGGAATAAATATCTCAATAGTTTTATAAGGAATTAAAATATGCATTCAAACCAATTGGGATAAGGTCCCCCTTTTCATAATAAAGAATTTAAAATTAAATTACAAGTAATATGTAATGTACTACGGTAAAGTTTTTTACATGTAAGCGAAGAAATGAATTTTGTTAAGTCTTATGATAAATCAAAAAGATACAATTTAAAACAAACAGCCATGTCATAATTTGATATTTAGTGAAATGAATCATTCCAATTTTACAAACTCCTAGTGGTCATCTAATCAAAATAAAACAGTTGAAGTGGAATATATCCTTGACCTACAAACTGGTGTATATAAATATCCACATCATTTTATTGTTGGGAATGGAATGAGCTACACAAGAATTAAATAAATGGTGCAGAAACATTGTACAAATTTTCTCATTAGTCCATCCCCAATTCAAAATAAATACTAATCAAACGAAAATAATCTATTATGGTCTAAATATAGATAAAACTAAACTAGAATATAATCCATACATGGGATTTTTATGTGTAATCATCACTAAAAATATCAGATCTGTAGTACATGGACGCAGTCTTTGAACAAAATATTTATATATTTAAATAAGAGCCAAACTTGTTTTGCTTATGTGCGATAAACATGTCTTCAGTATAAGACCTATTAGATTTAAATTGTGCAATGATTTTAATGACCGCAGTCAAGATTCTTTTTTTTTGTTTTTTGACATTATTCCTGAACTGTAATTTTTACTAATTGCGATTTTAAACACCGATTGTACCAATAATTTTCATATTTGACTAAAATTTGAACGAACTAATATAGCCGATTTAAAAAAATTAGATATTTTCTATAGTCCCATAGCCAATTATTGTTTGTTCAAGAACCAACATTTTTGTAGACAAAACGATCAATAGATTTTGTTTCTGTTTTGTTTAACCAAAATTGGATCTGGACGGTTGTGTTGACAGTGTGTGGGTCGGTTATTAATTCATGGGCTAATACTAAAATTATGACCAGCTAGGTCTTGGAAATATGGGTCCGATGGCACGGAACAGTTTGGCCCTGATGTGCACCTTCTAAATTAAGTAATTTCCTATTATTCACATCCAAAATTAAAAGAAATAGTTGAATAGGCTGGAAACACTTCCGGCCTTGTGTAATGTTAACATTAGTGTAGTATAAAAGTGATGTAAGTCTAAATTAGCATTCATATTAGATTAGAATATCATATAATAATAGATAATTAGGACTCGTCAATAATGGCTGTCAGGTGAGAAAAATCTAAGACATATGGGTATAATCCTGCCTGTTAGCACAAGGGTCGAGAATACTTGATCGAAGATCCACGGTTCTAAATAATTATAAATGGTAGATTAATTCCTTCCCCTCCAAGGCTCTTAGTTATATTCCAGGTGGACCCGGTACGTCCCAACCTTATCTGATATACTAAATAAACAATTTGAATAAGAAATGTAACATGTATGTTTTTAGAATATATAGGTTATTTTCACCAGAAATATCAAAGAAAAAATTGAGGTTAAGATCACAAACAGTTTTGTCTTTGTGACATTGACACATTGGTGTTGGTCTCAATAATAGCATAGCCATTTGTCGAATAATACAGGATAAGAAAATATTTATCTAAGTTTCTCTAACCTGGTTTTGTTTAACTACTAATTTATATCAAATGATTAAATGTCCACGGATGATCAAATGATCAAATAATCAAATGCTAATTATTTATACATAAACCTAACCAAATCTTTCCTAATTTGAACAATATAACCTAACTAAACTAATATAATCTTACCTAAACTAACCTAACCTACCTAAAGCTAGGTACAGGAAAACCTTGTGCATGGCAGAGTAACACAATCCCCTGTCCAGTCTTACGGAATATTGTCCGGCTCTTATCATCATTTGAAAATGTTGGTGCTTTGGCTCCAATAGGCTCTGAAGTTTTACACAAACAATTACAAGATTATGACTACAATTAAATTAACTTCTCTTAAGAGCCCTACATACCTAAAAGAAGGCACTGGGTACCCCTGTGTCTGGCATAACAATTCGTAGTCTTGACCTATTGTTCGGAAGATAATTTTATTTCTCTCATCAGCTGATACAGATGGCGCTTTAGCTCCGACAGGCTCTATTAAATTGATTGAAATTAAATTAGACCTGATGAAGATTTTATTTTAAATGAATAATAAATGGTGCATGGGGAATTTTTTAACAACCTACATCATTTTAAAAAATCCTCATTTTAGAAGTTGTAGTGTACGCTTAAATTTAAAGTTTGTTTTTTAAAATTTTTTACTGAAAACAAATCACCTAAAAAATTTAAATACCTCTATTTTAGTTACACATTAAAAAGCTGCAGTCTTTTCTATATCCCAAACGTCTCAATCGATTTTCATGAACCTCGTCTACTTATTTACTTCAAAGCTATATTTTAAACATTTATTCCTAAAGACTGAACACAAATTTTTATTTTTTTACTAACTCAACATTTGGAGAAACCTGCCATAAAATAGAAACTTAAAATTATAATTCACTCAAACTAAACTAAAATGATTTTGACCAATTTATACTAAAATGTAGCCGATGAAGAATCGTACAAAGTTACTATTGTCATCATCTCCCCAAAAATTCCAGTTCATGAGTATCAGATAAATAGAGAAGCATGGACACTATAAGAAAAGTTTGAATATCTCAAAATCAGCAAAATAAATTTGAATCAAATTTGCGTGAAATGTAATAATTTATAACTCAAACCAATGTGTCAAAACAAAAGAAGAGGACAATTAAGGTTTGTGAGTAATTTAGGAAAACCTAAAATGAACACAGTCATCAGATTTATTTTCATTTTTTCAAAATTATTCGCAAGGATTTATGAAAACTTTTTACACTGTTTATTTTAAATTTCACTAAAAGTGTCTTGTTTGTTAACTGATGTTATTTAAACATAATTTCAATAATACGATGTTTTTAATACAAACAAGTCTTTGATTTTATGAAACTCAATTTCTAAAAGAAGAATACACATTAAAAACCCTTACACCTAAACAGAACTACCATGAAATAAGAAAATTTTGAAGGGGAAGAAATGTTCCATTACATTATTTGTAATATTTCTTATTGTATTGGTTATACTAATAGCATATTTTATGTCTACACATGTTTGATTTCTAAAATTGTTTTAAAGTTAAATACAACAAAACAAACAACACAATACATCCTACCTAAACATTGGAACTGGGTATCCCTGCGTTTGACATAACATTTCAAAAGGTTGACCAACTCTGCGATAAATATTTCTGCTTTTATCGTCCAAAGAAACTGCTGGAGCTTTAGCTCCGACCGGTTCTGTTTAAAATTAATATAAAATTTTAAGTACAGAAGGTTTTCCAAACTTAGGTTAAATTTATTATCATAGTTGTAATCATTTTCACCAACATTAGTATCTGTTAAATATTAACAGCGAATTAAGTGATTATCAATCCGCTACAAGCGGAAATAATATAGGCAATATAAACAAAGATCTTCCTAAACACATGAAGAGAAAAGATGAAAAAAGATTAGGCCCCTAATGAAGGAAAAGAAAGGTAGCTTATTAGTTCAGCAAACTACCCTTGAAAAGGAAGAAATTTAAGGCCAACCCCACTGAAGTAATTATAAATTAATATGTTATACTTATTAGGCTACACTTATTAAAATGTTACATTATATAATTATTTGGAGATTTAAAATGAATGTTTTAACTTTTTTCTATGCAATAATTTTTTTATTTGAGGAAAGAAAATGAAATTGTTAAGGAAATTAAGAAAGTTTCTGAAAATTTCTGAAAGTAAATGCATAAATTTGATATTATTTTATTTTTTAATTTTCTATAATTATGTAGGAAACAAACAATATGATTTGTACTGTCGATCAAAGGTACTTGGCAGAACTCCACATTAAATGAAACACAAAGACATTATTGTACATTGTACAATTTTAATGAGTTTTCAACCATGGTTTTACCAGTTATATATACATAAAAATTAATACACCGAGCTATCTTGTTATCTCTTTTTGAACCTGAATCCTTTTTCAATTCACTTTGAGTGGTCCTTGTTACCTTAGGCACTTCCGCCATTAAGGCTTATTGCGCTCATGGAAGATGATGTGTGCCTTCAAGGCATCATCTTATAAATCCACAAGCTATTCAAACTTGAGGATCTTTCCTATCAGATGATAGGACTTTCTCCACATGTCCAAGGATGCCTATTCTCTCCTGCTCAAGACTGTTGCATTCTAAGAGCAGGTGGTCTGCAGTTTCGTCATGTATTCCACATCCCCTGCACAGAGGTTTCGCTGTGAAAATTTCCATCATGTGCATATGCTTTCTAAAGTGGCCTATAATCCAGCCTACCGTTTTCCTAATATTGGGCCGGCTTAGCTTGATAAGATCCGATGTAATTTTTGTAGCGGGGGTATGAAGTGTAAGTTACTCACTCTCAAATCTAAGATGTTTCTCCACTTTGTCCCATGTTCTTTCTCAGCCCAAGTGTTGATGGTGAATATAGCCCTTTTCTTGGAGATTTCACAAAACGGATCTGGTCCTATCAACTTTGCTGCCAATGTTTTATTTGCCAGCATGCCAGCATTCTCATTTCTGCTAATTCCAGCATGTCCTGGCACCCAACAAAGAGTAGCATTGTTGCGGCCACCAAGCTGTGATAGGGTCTTGAAGCAATCCCAGACCAGCTTTGAACTAAACTCTTTCAAATCTATTGCTATCAAGGCTGTCTGACTGTCATTATAGATGTGAATTTCCTTATCTCTGTATCCAAGTCTTAAATTTTCTTGGGCAGGTTCCATTAAAGCTGTTATTTCCAACTAGAATACTGTGGAGTGAAGCCCCATTGGTAGCAAAATTGTCTGACCAAGTTCGCTTCCACAGATACATTCGTCTGTTCCACCTTTAGTTTTTGAACCTTCTGTAAACCACTCCAGTTCTCCTAGAGGTATGGGTCTTCTTTTTATTTTGTATCCCAACTAAAGGTGTATTGTCGTAATATTGTTTGCTTTATAATATTTTCCCTAGTCTGTGTTAACTTTCTAAACTGGCAAAACCATGAACGGCAAGACTAATTAAATTTGTATAAATTGACAAAATATTATGTTTGTGTTTCAGATACAAATGATTTAGAGTGCACAAAACTGTGAACTCTTGCAAGATGCCGAGTTAAATGTAATAAAAGCAATGCGCAGGATAATTTTTTTTAAACATTTTTTACATACTTGTAAAACTTTTTTCCTACTATGTATTACAATTCCAAATAATTTTTAAGTAGTATTTTTAAAATTTCCTCATCTCTATAATTAATTCAAGGAAAACTAGCTGATTCAAAGTTTTAGATTCTTTTTCTTTAATTGTTTAAGATCTTACTGTAAGTAGTAAACTCCAAATTTGCTCTGTTACAATAAAAGATAGTTGAAGTAATTCCTCTCAAAATTCCGTACTGAAATATTGGATAGAATAAAATGTGAAATTTTTTAAGTCATGAAAAATATCTAATTTTGCTCAAAATTTCACTCATGTCTATTCCAAATCGAAAACTAACTGGAAACAGGAGGCAATTACTGACTATGAAGAAAGGATCTGAGAGTTACGGTAGTTATCATAACACTGAATTATATAAATAGGCATCTTACAATCATGAGGAAGGAAGATATTGTATATGATTGATATGGCCCTAATATCAATAAAATAATACAGAGTATTATATTGCCATCTGTATGGGGGAGGGGGGTAGTTAGAATGGGTTATGAAGAGCTCAAGGTGGACATGTTAGATGCTAAGGACTTGTATGATATAAGGAATGATTTGATAAGGACGAAAAACAGGTAGGTTTGGTAAAGGGTAAGATATTATTGGATGATATTGAAACAATTAAAGCAAAATTAAAAATTTTGACAAATAAATGTTGGTGCAATTTACCTTGAATCTAATCATTTAATTCAAGCTTGAATGTTGTTTAATTATTTAAAAATATGAGGCTAGTTAACAATTGACTGCTCCTCTTCCAACCTTGCTTAATGCGAATATCTGATTATCTTTCATTTATCAAATACAGCAATATTGACATACATTTAAGGTTAATACAAAGTTATTGACAGTGTCCTTTTCTCCCAGAAATGATTTCTTTATAATAAAAAAAATGGTATTAAGTTTTTACATTAGAAATTTCAGGCATTTTCAAGGCAAAATCTATACACAGACTAAGAAAGAAATAATCAATTATGGTTCCTACGAATCATTTTTAGACTTTATCAAATTGCGCTATATTTTTATACAAATCTATAAGGCGTATAAGTAGAGTTCTAGAAGACTTTAATAATAAATGTTTGAACATATAATAGATGCTGAGTTACTGGGGACCCTCACAATCGGCTTGTCACTCAACTATCAACATATATACATTCTGACCCACTTTAGATCTACTATACAAGCCCAAATGGATTCAGACACATGAGCCAATGCATACATGATCTCAGAGATTCTGTGATATATCACTGAAAAGAATCGGTAAGAAGCACTGGCAAAGAGACAAATATAGCGAAAACATCAGCACATGAACCCAGTGCGCTTACTGTGTTCCTCAATCCTGCAATGTAAAAACTCAGCAGACACATATTTCAAACTCACTTGGAAAGAACTATGAACCACTGAGATAACAGGAAAAAACTTGTAATAAATTCAACCAACTGATAGAGAAATGTATTATGGCCAAGGTCACTTTCACTCCAAGAGCTAGAAACAGTCACATCAACATCCAACAATACCATCATCGCTTCAACTTGGTAGTCTCGCCGAAATGTATGGTGAGGATGAAAAGTTTTTGGAACACATACTGCTCAGTTGTGTGCGCCCAATACCACCCATGAATATCCTAAGGACAAGAAAGTCTTTAACATCAGAGATGTTTAGAAAACCGAGAAATACTGAGTTCTTGCAGCAGCAGCAAATAATGAACCTCGGACTATCAGCTGTATATGAAGCTTGGATGCCCGCACAAAGAAATAAGAAGAAATAATAGTGTGCTCGAAATGACAGAATAAAAGGTGGACCTAATTGCTACATATTAGGTGCTTAGGATATGAGTAATGGCTGAATCTATGGGAAGTTAAGAAAGTCCAAACGAAAGCATAAACTAATCACTACTCAATGGATACTTGAGATAGCTGAACATCAGAAACAAAATAAAGATCTCCAAGTGACAAATATAATTTTTATATTTGTTAACTTTTAAAATGAAAATTAATACTCCAATTCAGTCATATGTTATGTCTAATTTAATATATTGTATTCATTTCTTAATATTTAAAGTACAGTAGAACCTCTGTTAACCAGCCTCGGATTAACCGGTCCTCGGATTAACCGGCCTATATCGTAGTGTACTGGTTGGATGAGAGTTTCCGAAAATAAATTGTAATTGAAACACCAAAGCCGCGGCAATATCAAACGACTTTGTCGATAGCGGTATCCCAATGTTGGCAGCGTAAAAACACCGCGGTACCAAAGTGGCGGCGATATCAAACGACTTTGTCGATAGCGGTATCCCATTGTCGGCGACGTAAAAACACCGCGGCACCAAAGCAGCGGCGAGTCAAACGACTTTGTCGATATCGGTATCGCATTGTCGGCGGCACCAAAGCAGCGGCGAGTCAAACGACTTTGGCGATAGCGTATCCCATTGTCGGCGGCATAAAAACACCGCGGCATTGGCACCCGTCGGTATAGCAGACATACACAGACAAAAACGTTTGATAGGCCGCTTTTTTTTCCACGAATCAATTTAGTATAGCCTACATTATGGAAAATATAATATTTCTTTTTCTTGGAAGCGTGTGTTGGTTTCGTTTGAGACGCGGTTAAATGTGTCAAAAGACTTGACAGGGGGGAATCTGTAAAAAAGCTTTGTAGTGTTTAATTTTTTCATGTTTGATGTATAATATACATAACATAATATATATGATACATTTATGTACAATAAAATGAGTTGCAATAACATCTTTATTGCATAATTTTTAGTGCTACCTAATTAAATAAGCTTTCTTTGAACGAAAACCGATTTTTCACGGGAGCCTCGGATTACCCGGTCAAACGGGCAACCGGCCCGGGTGTCAGTCCCGACTAGACCGGTTAAGAGGGGTCCTACTGTATTATATATTTTACACCTCATAATGCCAACTATATTTGGTGAAAACATGCTTAAAATTTGTTTTCTACACACAGCTTTAAAGCTGATAACTATCTATAATTCTAAGAGTGAATAAAATGTATAATATCGACAAGCTTTCCTTCAGCGACTTACTTATAACGAGTACCAGCGTGGTAATCCCAAGGGATCCTATCTGTATCAACATATTTTTTCATATAGTTTTAGGTTAGATCCCTCTCCTTCGGTTTTTTTTATTAGATCTCTCTCGGCCAATTCTTGTTCTCATCCAACCCTGATGCTATTTGAGTACAGTATTCATTACCTAGAGGTCTTTATTTTGACCAAATTTTGCTCTGTTTTGACCCTGACGCTATTAGAATATTCAAGGGCTAGAAGTCTTTTTCTTTTGTTTTTTTAAATCAATGGCGAACAAAAGGTTTTTCACCTTATAACAACAAAGAAGAAAAAGTCGATAAGTGTACTTGTCGGGTAATATGAGGAGTACAATAGTATGAAAAATGACTTTAATAATTGTTTTCTATTATAACAATGTTTAAAAATTCTTTTCATTTTTCACAAAATCATAATATTGTTTTATACTATTAAAAAAGAGCAGCAGTTATGTTGCAACAAAAGTTGTGTGATGTTGTTAAATGAAACATCTACAGACACGGTTAAAACAAACTTACCTTCAAATCTAAGATTTTACAATTGGATCTCTTCCGTACTTTTGTTTCTTCTAAATAAGTTACTTATTAAATAAATCACACCTACCTGAACATAGGCACTGGATATGCTTGTGCCTGACAAAGTAAAACAAAACCTTGTCCAATTTTACGTGAAATAGTTCGACTCAAATCATCTGAAGAGAACGTAGGTGCTTTTGCTCCAACTGGTTCTGTTAGAATGTTATAAAAAATTTAATAAGAAATGAAAAAATTCCAAAACCGATACAAACAAAATTGATCTCAGCTGGCAAAGCACCAGAGTAAAGTGTTGAAAAATTTAGGTTCAAATCTGTATCAGTTCTGAATTATTTAAATTAATTTCTGATTAAGGAAATTTTTTTTAATAGTTTATTTTATTTAAAGTCAATAATTATGGTTTAACAGAATAGATGATTGTATAAATTATGTTAGGATAGTGTATTCCTGCATGAAGATCAACAGCTTTTGGACTAAAAGGTTACTAAATATTTTAATAGTTTCAGTAGCCTCCAGATTTTTAAGTATTTATTACTTACGTAGTATAGGGTAAGTTTGTAATCGCAACAAAAAAAAAATGAACTATACTTTTGATTGATCTTTATGTTTCGTGGCATCAGAAAACCGAAAGTGATATTCGAAATGCCGATGGTACGTTGCTGTTGTCATTTGTAACTAAAAACGATAGCGGCCATAAAAATTAAAATAGGAACATGAAATTAGGTATAGAGGACTATAATGTGCTCTATATCTAACCCTACTGAAATTCAAAAAATTCAGATTAAAATTGAAAAATGTTTTCCATTTTAACAGTTTTTCGTTCATATCTCGAGTGTTATTCAATTTATAATAAACTAAATTAAATAATAATGCACAGATTTCAATTATGCATGTAGTGGTACTAACCCTACCTCTCTATGATGAGAAATAATGTTAATTTTCAACCCTCAACTCCCAAAAATATGTAATATTCAGCAATTACGAGATTATCATATAGTTACAAGATCTGGCAGGGTCGAGTCTCCATTACGAGCATAAAGCGTGGAGGCTCCTTCATACATGTACATATTCAGGGGCTTCCATGGCCGAGATACTGACATGAGCAAAGCGAGTGGAGATGTTTTAATATATACATATCTACGAGGCCTGTTAGAGCCTAACTGACATACCAAAACGTAGTCATATACACAATTAGGAGGTTCAGAAAACCTGTGTAACAACTGTTTTAAACAAACTTATTCTATTGGGTAAGATCACTTGGTCTACCAATACAATTTAACATTTTATACAAGGTCCAGGAACCAACTTTCAGGGATTATATTTAGAGGATGTACTTGTGTTATATTGTTTGATG
Organism: Aphrophora alni; assembly: GCA_963513935.1. Taxonomy (NCBI): domain Eukaryota; kingdom Metazoa; phylum Arthropoda; class Insecta; order Hemiptera; family Aphrophoridae; genus Aphrophora; species Aphrophora alni. The sequence continues at coordinate 36,057,380 of OY740778.1, forward strand.
TAGCTGCATAGGTACATCATGACACCCACCAACTTGTTCTAGATTATACCCTGAATAATTTAAAAAACTAGTAAACCACACAAACATAGATAAGAAAATTAGATTTCAAAGAAACCATAAGATAAAGTATTACCTGTAAAAAATTTGTGTAAGCTATTGGTTGTTATAAACACCAATATACTTTTTTGTATTCTTAATCACGAATGTATCGATACTAGTTTTAAAAATGTAGATTTGTGGCCCAGAAATATCATGAAAGTAGGTGGAGGAGTATCTAAGTAAACTTTTCTGGCCAAATTGCATCTGATCTTCTATGTTTAGAGAGAGGCAATAAGAGGTAGTAAGATTAATTTCAGTACACTCCATCTGAGAAAATATATGCACAGAATGGGTGTATTCACTAGAAAGCCTCTATGCAATAAATGTGATTGAAAATGGAAACTGCAAAGCATTTAATCTTTGAATTTAAGGAAAAGACTGAAATTTTTGGATCTATGACGAAGGCACAGATAATTCCTCAAATTGACCTTGTATGAAAGATTGTGAAGTTCATGGGGCTTACAGGTCTACCTGAAGATGTCAAAGGACATCAGACACCTATTATCTATTTGCGAGGACAATAAGCTTTTTTCGCTGATGTACAAAAGAGATACGGTACACAGATCAATTACAAGTTTTAGTAAAACTGTACATGATTTGATTTACATAATAATACTGATCAAATTCCAAATAAAATTTGTTTTGATTTGAAAATTTTACAATGATTTGAAAATTTTCCGACATTCAAATAATTCAATACATACTCATTGTTATCTAAAAGAGGTAACCTACATTATTTAATTTACACAAAAATCAAATCAAAACAACTATTGAAATAAAATAATCAGTTTACCGATATACAGGCGCTGGAAATCCCTGTGCTTGACAAAGGATACCAAAACTTTGCATTGTCCGTCGTTCTATCCAGGATCTTTTAACATCGGACGCTAAAGTTGGTGGTTTCGCACCGACTGGTTCTAAATAAATAAATTTGTTAAGCTAAAAGTATTGATAACAAAAGGAATCTTACCTAAAAGAAGGGACAGGATACCCTTGCGCTTGACAAAACAAAGATAATGGTGATTTACTTGACGCTTCAAACGAAATTAGTTTCAAAATGGTTGAAAACTTTGGTGCTCTGGATCCAACCGGTTCTAAAGAATGGAATTTAAATAATGATTTTTAAATGATACTTTTTAGGTTGTGCGAATTATTCAAAAATTCTACCTTTTAACTATATATTATAACAATTTTGAAGTTTAAACTTGATTTTTTATATACAGTAGAGTCTCGCAAACTCGGCACCTGATAACCTGGCAGTCCGGATTACTCGGTGACCCCGACGGGAAAAAATTACATTGCTAAAAATAATGATTTTCGTAAAAGTTTGGCAGATCCCAAAGCGGGCATTAATTTCGATTGCTCGAATCGTTGATGGTACTTTTCCCACGTTAAACTTGTCACAAAGCTTTTTTACAGATTCCCCTCTGTCAAGTCATTTTAACACATTTAACCGCGTCTCAATCGAAACCAACACACGCTTCCGTTTTCGTAACTCGCTCATTTTTATTTACTGTATATATTGTGCGTAGATCATAACCAGTCAAAGAAAACTGAAAAGAAATGTTATATTTTCCATAATGTATACTAAATTGATTCGTGGAAAAAAAGCAGCCCATCAAACGTTTTTGTAGGTGTATGTCTGCTATACCGACGGGTGCCAATGCCGCGGTGTTTTTACGCCGCCGACAATGGGATACCGCTATCGACAAAGTTGTTTGACTCGCCGCTTTAGTGCCGCGGTGTTTTTACACCGCCGACAATGGGATACCGCTATCGACAAAGTCGTTTGATATCGCCGCCGCTTTGGTGTTTCAATTACAATTTATTTTTTGCCCTTATTCCCGATAACCCGGCATTTCACAAACTCGGCACACTTCCGGTCCACATTACGCTGAGTTTGCGGGACTCTACTGTAATTAGAAATCTAAAGAAACTTTAAACTTCATTCAAAAATTTGCTTAGTTAATTATAACTTGAAAATGAGATTACACTTTAAAATTTCATATCCACTCATTTTCAATTAACAAAAAGTGGTAACGAAAATATCGTCCTAATGATTATACAAAATTATTGTTTTTATTTATTTATTTTTTTTCTTTTTCATTTGTTATACAGTAAATCTTGTTCTACACAATTACCTGAATGATGGGATAGGGAAAGCTTGGGCTTGACACAAGATGGCTATGGTTTCACCCAGATAGATTTTTTCCAACCACACTCTCGCCTTCGGTGGCAGAGTTGGTGCTTTCAATCCAACCGGTTCTGTGAAAATATTTTTGGAATTTTAAAACTTTGTTTTGATTATTCTCATATATATGCATAGTAAAGAAAAACTATACAGAGCGTATTATGAAGAGTTTGTAAATAGTTATCAACGTAAATTAAATGCAAGAATGGCGAAACTTTGTAATTTTGTTCCTAAAGATATTAAAATTTCATATTACTTACCCCGTACATGAAGTATAGGGCAAGTTTGGTAAATGCAAAACATGTGTACTTCTAATTTTTTCTGATAAATCATGACTTCAGGAAACCAAAAAAATTATTTTCGAAATCCCTGCCTGTTGAATGCGCGAAACCGACCATAAAAATTAGGACTGAAACTTGAAATTTGGTAGGGGACTATAGTTTACAGTTTTTTTTTAATATATATATATATCATGTGTTCTTCAATTTAGAACACACTAAATTAGATACAAATTTGTGGATTTCAACTCTGCATGTACTGATACTAACCCCACCTCTCTACGATGACAAATCGCAAGTTATATTAAAAATTATAATTTAGAACGCTGACCTCCAAGAGATATATAAATACATAGAGCATTTAATAGCCGTAACTATCCATTAAGTTATAGTAAATTAAATAAACTGAATGCAAACTGTTTTCTATTTATACGATTTACACTATTGACCGATGGTACTTGGTAGAACTCCATTTTAATGAAAAACAAACACAATATTTAGTAAATTCTACAATTTGTCAAATTCACCGTTGTTAAAACCATTGTCTTCCGTAGGACCACATGTTTCCCTTGCTCTTACCCCCCCCTCCCCCTACCCTAGCTAAGTAACTGTTCTTCCTTTTGTAGTAATAATATGTTAGTTTCTATATTTTTCCTTAGTCTTTGTTAAGCTGCCTTGTAAATGCCGTTGTTGGCGAAACCATGGTCGGCAGGACTCAAATAAATTGTAGAATTTACTAAATATTGTGTTTGTTTTTCATGTTTTCTATTTCTTCTTTTAGTTTCTTTTTTTAGAATTTATATTTTAACTTTTTTACCTGTTACTGTTTTTTTGCAATATTGTAAAATAATTAATGTCCAACGTAAATAAAACTTTTCCTTTGATTGAGTTTAAATAATTAAGACTATTATATTTTGTTATTAATTTTTTTTTTGCCATTTTATTCATTATTGAGATAGATAATTAAAGAATTAATTAATTCCGTTGGGGTTTCGATAAACAATATATTTTATTCCCAAAGAGTGCTATATTCTGTTAATTTACTGAAGTTTGAAAAAATAATCTCACAAAGTGTGCCAGTATCCTCATATTACAACGTAGTATTATCTAATAACTTTAAAAATTAAATAACATTAATGCTATTTACACCAAGAAAAATTCAAAAACTAGTCTAAACATTCCTATTTACAGAAGTAAATAAGTTTGTGTACTATACTGTATTGTTTATGCTACTAAATAATCACTTTGTTGTGAAAACGTATTTCAAAATCCACTATTTTATTTTATAAAAACTGAAAATTTTGAATTTGGATATTTATTTTTCAGTTCTCTGCAAAAAAAAACATTAAAATAACTAAAAAGTTTCACATTTGTTGAATTTTATTTTTGTTCAATATAACCATTTAAAAATGGGACCTCTTCAATGGATACTTTCTAATTTCTTTACAGTTTAAACTCTGTCACATTAATACAGTGTGACTATACCTGAATGAAGGGACAGGAAACGCCTGCGCTTGACACAAAACAGCACAACTGCTTTCCAAACTTGTATCCAACCAGGCTCGTTTTGTATTCGGAGGTAATGTCGGAGCTTTCGTACCGACTGGTTCTAAAATCCAAAACTATAAATTATTTCATCCATTCAAAATTCAATACCTGAATGATGGAACTGGGAAAGCCTGAGCTTGACAAAGAATTGCAAATCCATTTCCTTCTATCGTTTCGACCCAAACTTTTTTCGTAATTGCAGGTAATGTTGGAGCTTTAGTACCAACAGGTTCTACAAATAAATATGTATCCCATTAGAATTATTTTAAATTTAAATACAAAATGGTACATTAATATTACACAAATTTTCTCAGATTTTTAAAGATTAAAAAATGTAATTTTTTAATAAGTTACTAACAAATTTTGAAATTGTTTTAGAGAAAATCATCAATTTTGTTTAAAATTAAAAACAAAATAAATAATAATCTAGTGAAACAATAGATTGTGGTGGCCTGGGTCTGTTAAATTGTTTTTCTTATGATGCTGGGTCAATACGAGACAATACAATCTTATAGAGTATGCATGGAAATTGAACCCAGAACCTCTTAAACAACAAGCAAGAGTGCTAATCACTAGACGAACTGCGGTATCTTTGCTATATTAAAACAAAATATTAATATATGATTTTAATTTGGTTGGAGAGTTATTTTAAAACAGTTGTTATGCACAAGAAAATTTCAAATTTGAAAAGTTTTGTAGCTAGTTCTTTACTCTCAAAGAAAGAAAATAATAAACGCTTTTAATAGAACATTCTTTTGAAGAATATTAAGAGCAGTATAATAATCCACTCTGAAGAATAAATTAAAGATGCAATGAGTATATCAGAGTTTGTTAAATTATAAAAGTTGGGATGGCCGTATTCAAGGACAGGAACCCAAAGAGATCATTACAAAGCAAATGGATGGACCGAGGGCCCATCCAAGAAAAACATAAGAGGAGAAATCGCATAGGATAAAAGAGAGAGAGAATAAGGAACTAGAATAAAGGAGACAATGGAAAGTGGGAGCAAAAATTAAAACGGACTAGGGTCCGACTTTAGGCCACAAAGCACCATAGTAATAGTACTTAAAGAATTTTTAAATGTTTTTTTTTTTTTAATTTGATTGTATCACTTTAAAACAGGACAAAGAAAATATCATATTTGAAGTGTTTTATACCTACTTTTTACAATTTCAAAGTTGGTTTATAGGTCCAATATAATAAAGTTATCTTCTATATATTTTGGTTCACAATTTAAGTCAACAAAATGCCCCATCTGTTAACCTAGGTTAGGTTAAATTCAAAAGCATTGAACAGATATTCTTCAAAATGATATTTATACATTTTTTAAACCTTAAAAGAGGTTATGTTGTTAGGTTTCTCTGATTTCTTAGAAAAGCAATGAACAGATTTTCTTTAAAGTTATATCAGATCTATAGAACTATTAGGCTCTTAAGAGATAGAAAATACGATATAAATCAAAATTTAAGATTACATAAATAAAATACTTTTGTATTTTTTTTATTTTTTTTTAATGAACCAACCAATTTGACTCAAATGTATTCTAAACTACCAAACAAAATTTATTGGTAAATATTCTTCCAACAACTCTGATCCATGGTTGTACCAATACTACATAAATTTTAGTAAAATATGAAGATTAATAACCCAAATGTAGTAGGTAGTTATTTGCCAATTAACAAAAATTAGCTTATCGGCCGATTTAAATCTTAATGTAATTAAAAAAAATGGATTTTCTTCAATAATTAATGCATTACAGCTTATTTTTGTGAATATATAAGAATTTGTAAATGCGTGCAACACTTATGCATCATTTATTGTAGAATCAAACGAACTGTACTCAAAGAATTTTATTAATTACCAATAACAACTTAATACTGTTTTATAATAATTTAGATTTATCGGAAAACAAACAAAATACAACAAAGACTACCTGAATGCTGGTACAGGAAATGCCTGCGCCTGGCAGAGTAATGCAAACTCTCGTCCTGCTGAAGCAAAACTCCACCAAACTCCTAACGTGTTCGGAGGGAGTGTCGGAGGTTTAGTGCCAACTGGCTCTACAGAGAAATTAAAAATCCTTTTGTTAGAGATAATGAAACAAAACAAAAAACACTACCTGAATGATGGTACAGGAAACGCCTGAGCTTGGCAATGTAATGCAAATTCATGCCCTGCTGATGCTGAACTCCACCAAACTACTCCAATCGTATTCGGAGGGAGTGTCGGAGGTTTTGTGCCAACTGGCTCTAATGAGAAATTTAAAATTCTTATATTAGAAAAATTGAAGAGATAAGTGTGGATGTATTACAGTAAAGAGTGAAAAAAAGCAATGTTCATTGTTCGGTAGTTAAATTTATATCAAATCAAATCCAGCTGTTTTAAAAAGAATTTATAATCAAAAACTTTTTCTTCTGTATTTTTTCTCATGAATCATTTTGGTTTACTTTAGACAAAATGTTAGGATAAATTTTATTTACACCTTTCAAAGACATTGCAAAGTTTGAGAATAGGCTATAAAAAAACTTCAAAACCTGTTGAAAATTGCAGTATTTAAATGTGGATGGCTGGATGAATGTAGTGAATTTTGTTGAATGCAGAATACATTCTGTAATCCCAAATTTGAGTAGAAAGTCGACAAAAAGGAAGGGACAACTGAGTTTATTGATAAAAGAAAATGTAATCTTCCATTCTAGGTAATATCATACAACTACTGGCAAGTAAACAAGATTTGTATGAAATAATTGGGTTCTACAAAGAAGAGTAATAAGACTTGATAAAAATCAAAAGTAGTGTTACCTGATTTTCTCACTTTTTTTTATTAAACTGTATGATTTAAAAACCAATTTTAACACAACTTGATTTTTAAAACTACAGTTAAACTGGATAACAAAAATTCAAAACCTAAACAATGGATTTAAACAAGCAGGTTTATCATTGTTTATCAAATCAGTTACTACAAATAATGTCAAATCTGGAGAAAAGCAAACAGTTGTTACACTATACAATAAACTAGGCTGTCTGTTATTATTGTCATGATAATGTATAACTCCTTTGTGTTGATCATTACCAATGTAAAGAATGTCTCTCTGGAGCCTTCTCTGAAACTCAGAAAGTTATCTCTGACAGAAAGTCTTGGTTTAGACTCTAAAAAATGATATTAAAGTAAGATGATAAAAGAGTGATATTTTCCTAGAGGATCGTAGAACTCAGTACGAACTGGTTCCCAACTGCTTGGCACGTCCCTCTCAGAAGTCTGTCTGTTCAGCTCAATCTCTAAACAGACGTGCCAAGCAGTTGGGAACCAGTTCGTACTGAGTTTTCTACAATCCTCTAAAAAACTACCACTCTTTTATCATCTTATTTAAATATCCGTTTTTCTCGTCTCTACTGGAGACTTGAGCACAAAAAGGACATTGTGATTAAGGTGCGACATGACCTCTATCAAACAAAGCGATTCGAAATAACCTTGACTTTGTCGGTAAGGATTACAATTTGATCAAGAAGACTCAAAACTTAAATGTACAAACTACATTTTCCTACTCATTTTGGTTCTTACTAAAACACAATTTTTGCCCAGACTATCTTTCAAATAGAAATTAACTAACAATATTCCATTCACGTTATGAATTGCTTTAGTTCATTCTTTGATTTAACTAACTTACCTTTCAGGCAGTTCACATAGCTTAAAAACTACTTTTACATCACTTTGCTCGTTAAATTAATTAAAAGATTTCTAGGTTGTATAAAAATACCTGAATGAAGGGACAGGAAACGCCTGTGCCTGACAAAGTATTGCGTATTCAAGACCAGAATGTGCATCTAACCATACACCCTTAGTCTTTGATGGAAGAGTAGGAGATTTAGTACCAACGGGTTCTAAATAAAAAGTATTCTAACTTATTATAGGTATAAATACAAAGCTTCCTGAATGTTCGGATGGAGTGACAATTGTTTGTCTATTTATATCTCGGTATTTACTATGAAACTAATTTCAGTGTTTTTGTATTGTGTTTGATGAAGTATTGAGTGAGAAAAGTGAAGAAACATTAAAACAGTTTCCTGTTATTAATTGCAAAGTAACAGTGGATGGAGTTAGTGTAGGGATTTGTTTGATCTAGATAAGACGGGTTATTTGTAATTGACTTGGTATTCTATTTGCTTTCCAGTATTTATGTTGACATAGGATAGACAAGGAATAGACTTTCAGTGGACTGTTTGCCTTTTATTCTAAACACACATTTTAAAGAAGAATTTGTTTTGTTTGTGTTCAATTTCATAACATTTCACTGTCTGATTTTACAATGTACAGTAATGGTAGTATGAACTCTTCTGGTTTTCAAGGGTTTGATGAGCCAGAAATAGATAGTGCCCTAATGGATCAAGTTAATATGTTACGTTTTGAACTTGATAGAGTAAATGATGTATTGGTAAAAATGGGTGCAGAGTTGGATTCAGTTACACAACAAAACACTTATCTTAAACTTAAAGTTCTTGAAGAGCAGGAAAAAAATGAATTACTTTTAAGAGACCTTAAAAAAAGCTCAAATTTGAGATGGGTTTGCCCAAACAAACGATGTAAAGTAAATACCATAAAAAATTGTGCAATTCCAGCAGAGTTAGATGTTCAAAATAGATTTTCGCCGCTTGCCGATCTTGAACCATTTACACCACTAAAACTTCCTAAAAGTGGCTTAGGCCCACTTAAAACGAATAAAAACTTAGGCAAGTCCTTGAAGACCAAAGGGGAGAAAGTAAAAAAGAAAATTATTGTTTTGGGTGATAGTCATGGTAGAAACATATCAAAAATGCTATCAGATCGTTTAGGAACTGAATATGAGGTTACCGGAATTATACATCCGGGCGCTCCAATTAAAAAGATAGCCGAATCGGCTAAACAGGTTGCTGCAAATCTAACGCAACAAGACCATCTCATAATATTTGGCGGTTCCAATGACATCTCTCCGGGTAGAAACTTTTGTAATGCCATAAAAGAATCAGTCGGTGAAATTATCCCAATTTCGCACAGAACAAATATTATTATAAATACTATTCCTGCTTCCGAAAATACTTTACTGAGAAAGTATCTAGTGAACTCAGCTAATAACTGTATACATTCTAAAATTAATGAAGGAAAAAATAAAAACCCAAGCAGAATTTCTATTAACTTTTTGAATGAAAGACTCTCTTCAAACCATTTCACAAATAGTGACCATATAAATCTAAAGGGGAAAAATATAGTCACAGATAGGCTCACAAAACTGATTTTAAATTCAAGCAAGGTATTAGGGAAATGTGTAAGAAAACCTACATTGTTGGAGAAGTGGTTGATAGCTAAACCGAAAGCAACTGTGCAGCATTCCAGTAAGATACAGCATCATTGTGTACCAAAGATGACTCCGTTGGAAAGGTGGCTACGGACTGGCAGGTCCACTTCAGGAGTGTTGGTTAGTGATTTTTTAGGGCAGTAAACTTCCAGCCTGATGTAACAATGGAACGGTCTAAGAATAGTAAATGTAAAAATTTAAACCGAACTGAGTTTGCAGTGTCCAATGATAATGTGGACTTTTTTTCTATTTTGCATCAGAATGCCCAGTTTGCGACCAATAAAGTGGATGAATTAGATATTCTTTTGGATTCTATGAAATCTCATGTGTTTGTCGTTACTGAACATGCTTTTAACCAGCATAATATCAAGCAATTTAATTTATTAAATTATAAACTGGGATCAGCCTATTGCCGAACAAAAAAGAAAGGTGGAGGGGTTGCTGTATTTGTAAGAAGTGACTTTGAAACAAACACTTTAAGAATGTGTAAAGATAGAAGTATAGAACAACATTTTGAGGTTACTGGTATTAAGTTAACATTAAACAATCTTGTTGTAATAGGTATTTATAGAGCACCAAGTGGTGATTTTGATGTTTTTCTATCTCAGTTAGAAATTATTTTGAATCAACTATTGGTTAGTAAAGTTAAATTTGTAATAATTGGTGACTTCAATGTTGATGTATTGAAAGATGGTGTACTCTGCAGAAGGTTACAGGACTTGTTGAGAACATTTGACTTGATGTGGTTGATTGACTCTCCTACCCGTGTGGCGGCAACGTCAGCTACAGCTATAGACAATGCCATCACTAATATAATCAAAGATCAGTTATCGGTTGGAATTGTCCAATCGGGTATCGCTGACCATTATGCTCAGGAGATTGTTTTATTTGATTATTATAAAAAAAATTTACTGCCTTTATATAACTTTTCTCGGCAGACATGTGCTCATAACATTGCCCAGTTGAAGTTTTTACTGCGAGGAGAAAGCTGGTTGTTTCTTGAGCAAGTAAAAAATGTAAATGAGCAAGTCTCAGAATTTATAAAAAACTTTGAATATAATGTAAACTTGGCATGTCCCTTTAAAAAATGCAAGTCCAAAGTAACAGGTAATCAAAAACATTACTGGATAACTAAAGGTATCTTGGTGTCAAGTCAAAAATTAAAACTGTTAGCTGAACTAAATAAAATTTCCAGAGAGGAAACATTCAAGAACTATTTTGTAAAATATAAAAAAGTGTACAAAAAAGTCATCAGTGCGGCTAAGGCATATGAAGTTAACAAACAAATGGCAGCTACTGATAACTTGTCTAAAACCGCCTGGAAGATTATTAATGGTAATGAGGCTGAGAAATCAAATGGAGCAATCACCTTGGAGGTGGAGGGGAAGCGCTATGCTGATCCATCGAGGGTGGCGAATATGTTTAATCACTTTTTCGCTAATATAGGTAATCCAGAGGGATCAAAACCTACTAAAAATATAAATACTGTTTTATATTCCCCTTCCTCCTCGATGGCATTGTTTCCTGTGTGTGAAGCTGAGATGGCAGCAACACTCATAGGCCTAAAGAACTCCCAGTCTTCTGGATTGGATGGAGTGTCTACCTGGCTTTTAAAAAAGTGCTCTCAAGAGCTGATAAAGCCTTTCACAATTCTGGTGAACAATTCCTTCATGGAAGGTATCTTTCCAGACTACTTTAAAATAGCTAAAGTCATCCCTATCTATAAAAATGGAGACATGGCAATGATGACGAATTATCGTCCTATATCCTTGCTTCCTGCAATCAGTAAAGTTTTCGAAAAACTCTTTCTGAATCGTCTTCAAAATTTCTTGAACAAAATGAACATTATTGTTAAAAGCCAGTTTGGATTCTTGAAAGGGAAGACAACAATTGATGCTATTATTAATTTAATCGAGTATATTTTAACAGCAATGGATGGGCAGGAACATACACTAAGTGTATTTCTGGACCTGTCCAAGGCTTTTGACTGTGTAGACTTTCATTTACTTTTTAATAAATTAGAAGCATATGGGATCAGAGGCGTACCACTTGATTGGTTAAAGTCATATATGACTAACAGGAAACAAGTGGTTCAGGTCGGAAATACTTTATCCGATCCAGTTGACCTCAATTATGGAGTTCCACAGGGATCCATTTTGGGTCCAGTATTGTTTATTATATACATGAATGATCTACACTTCAGTGTTAGGAGCGGTGGTCTAATTCAGTATGCTGATGATACCACTATAAGTCTGAAAGGGCACAGACTATGTGATACTGAAATAAATGCATTTATCCTAGTAAACACTGCTTGCCAGTATTTTTATGAACATAATCTTAAAGTAAACACATTAAAGACCAAGTGCATGCTTTTTGGTTTAATGCCGGTCTTAGAAGAAGGCCTTCATATAGTGTTGGATGAGCAAATAGTAGAGACAGTATCATCGTTAAAGTTTCTAGGGCTCATCCTTGACAGCAAATTGTCTTGGGCAGAGCACATTAGTGAGCTGTGCGGGAAACTGAGTTCGGTAGTTTTTCTGCTCAGGTCACTGGCAAAGTTCTGTTCAGAACACATTTTAAAATTAGCATACTTTGGTCTATTCTCTTCTCACCTAAATTATGGAATTGCTCTGTGGGGTAATTCATCAAAGCAAATGATCCGAAGGGTCTTCAGTTTACAAAAGCAAGCAGTAAGAATTATTGCTCGTCTGGGCCATCGTGATTCTTGCAGGGAAGTATTTAAAAAGCTAGGTATTTTGACCTTTCCCTGTATGTACATTTTTGAAGTAATTTTACATTACAAGTATAAGAGTACTGTGACTCGAAACACTGATGTGCATACATACAATACCCGTCATAAAAATGACTTCCGTGGCAAAAAGCATAGATTAAAAGCTTTCGACAAGCTACCGTCTGAGACTGGAGTCCGTTTCATGAACAAACTCCCTAAAGAGGTTAAAGAAACGATGGAAGTCAGTGTTTTCAAAAACAAATTAAAGCGGTTGCTGAAGTTCAATGCTTTCTACACTGTGGGGGAGTTTCTTGATGCCACATTATAGCCTATTATTATAAAAAATGAGTACCCATGTATAAATTAAATGTACTGGCTAAGGTCATAACAATGGATAGAAGAGAAGAAGTTTGTGGATTTTAAATTTTATGTGTGTGTATTTTGTGTTATCATAATTTTTAAGAATATGTAGTTTTATTTAAATTTTGTAATTCTAATGTTAAAATTTGATTTTAATAAGCTGACGTGCCATATAAATATATTATTTATCAAAAACGGATCAATACAGATTGATATAAAATTGAAGTTGAAATAATTATGTACTAGAGTTTACTTGACTTTGAAATTTCTTGACCTAAGCTTAAAGCCACGTGAGAATTTTAAAACTGTATAATTTTTCTTTTATATATATGTATATGTTATTTATTATAAACTGTATGTTGTCTCTATCTTTTAAATGATTTATTGTGTTTGTTGGATTTTGTAACTCATTATGTATAGCTATTGTATTAGCATATCTTATCCATGATTATTGACTTGTCTAAATACAAATGTAAATTTGTCAAACAGACTAATAAAAATTGAATTGAATTGAATTGAATTGACGGAATTTGACTAACTTAACAATTAATACAATCCTTGAATTAGTTCAGTAGAAAAAACCTGATTAAACCAAAATGATGCTTTACGTTGTTCTTTGTTATGGCCCTGTATAATATATACAAGGAACATACATCCTTTAAAACAAAATTATAACAATTAACATGTTAAAGTTCTAATGATGATCACATGTAGATTTTAAACTTCCACAAAATGAATAATAGTTTGCCTTAAAGGTTAGAAAAAAAACTATTTAAAACTACTTCAATTTTGAAATCAATTACTATTTCCTTTTGCCAATTTACCCAATGATTCATAAAGTCAAGTATAAATACAAAATTAATGAAGTAAAACAAAGCACAAACTTTCTCACATGCCCATTCACAAAACCAAATTATTCTTTAACAAAATTGTTAAGTTTAGTAATTGCTATTCATCAATAAGTGAAAAATAAAAAATGAACGACATGTTATTTAAACAAAATATAAACCTCCTTGTTATAAAAATATCCTAAGCATAATTTGTACTTGATAAATTGAGTTTAAATTACGACAGTTAAGGTTTGTTTTCTTTTTGTGAAATTATTAGACTGTAGTAATGTTTTTTTTACTTTGCACACAATTTTAGATTTTGTTTTGCACACGTCGTCGTTTGTTTTTATATATAACCCACGAACCGACAATTTTTGAATAAATGTTGATTAAAAAAGTTTGATTTAGGGGCTACGATTTAACAAATTGATCAAATAGAACTGACTTTGAGAAAATCTACTTTTATCTTATGACAGGTATATCCAAATTTTCAAAAAAGAAAAAAAGGTGACATATGGACAAAAAAGCCTGTATGTTAAATTTAATTAAAATCAGTCCGTTCGTTGGGCTGTAGACTATTGTACAGATTTCAGACAACATTCGCAAAACCACTTTTTTAGACTAAGAGGACTTCAAAACATATTTATCCAAAAAACAACAAAACGACTTTTGACCCATCACATAACTTTCTGTATATCTGAACAAAGTGAAACAGAAATTGTGAGTACTAAATCATTTACAAAAACATGTATTCAGGAAGCCGAAAATGTTGCAATTTTACTCTCAAAAGTAGGTTCAGTAGGCAATTCACAATCTAAGCTGTTAAGAAATCTTACGAAAGAATTGTAAAGATTAAAAATGTCCTTAAAACAAAACTATTCTTCCACCCTGAATATACAAAACATAAACTTTAATGATTTATGACAATAATATCATGCTAAACAAATTCAATTAATTTTATTACCGAAATACAGGAACAGGAAAAGCTTGTGCTTGACAAAGCAGTCCAAAACTTTGTCCATAATTCCGTTCAAACCAAGTTAACTTTGCATCAGAAGAGAATTTAGGAGATTTTGATCCCACAGGCTCTGTTTACAAAGAAGACAAATATTTAGAAAAGTAATATAAAGTCGAATTTCTAAGTGGACTAACTAACTTCCTACAGATTCCAAATTTGGTTTCACACATCTCATGGTAGCAATTTATATATTTTAAACTGGAGTATCTGTATATAACTGACTTCAAAGATAGTTACAGTGAAGAGCAGCCTGCGTTGGCTCCCCCCTCCCATCTAGTTTAAATTTCTTTTTAAATATCTATAATAGTTTTTAAAAGTATTTAAAGAAAGTCTATAAAACTTTGTTATATACAGGTTTCTCACCTCCCAAAATTAAATAATTTTAAATATGCTGTCATAAAATGATACAAGATCCACGGTCTTTAATTTTTCCTCTTAAAAAACACTTATTCTTGATCTCTCAGATTACAATTTTACAACGACTCAATCTGTTTGAGTAAGTAGCTCTTTGCAACGAAAACCCAAAATTAACAATATAAAAATTAAACCCTAACTTGTAAGAAGTTATAATATTTCTTTTCTAGAACACTTTAGTAGTTTAATTGCTCGTTTAATAAATCAAAATATTATTAATTTACCTGAATGAAGGGACTGGGTACCCTTGAGCAGGACAAAGTAGTCCAAAGCTCCGTCCTAACTTCATGACAAACCAGTTCAGTTTGGCTTCCACCGAGAACGCAGGTGCTTTCGACCCAACCGGTTCTATACAGTATAAAGGAAACAAGTGCACAAACTGTACAACATTCACACACATTAACACTAAAATAGCAATTCATTTTTTAAATCAATTTTTCAATTATACCTTCTATGTTATATTTCCGAATTCAATTGTGTCCAAAATGTAATTTTCCAAAATAAATGTGTATAATGATTTTCATCAGATTTTAGACACATTACTGGGTGTTTTCCCCCATTGTTTATGATAACAAAATCCAAAGAACCTCCCACAATTCCAAAATATAAAATATTTATTTTCTCAAAATTTTGAATATATTTATTGAAATGTACCCCGAAGACCTAAACAAAACATATTGGTTACCTTCTCTCAATTTTATTATTATTTTTTTTATATATAATTATCTACTCAAAGTCACATTAAGACTTGTTAAAGCTGAGTGTCAAAACTAAGAGCCTAAAGCGAATGAAGGTATATTTAGAACTGGCCATGAACAGGTTTTGTTTTTAAATGTAGCCCAAAACCAACAAGCAACAAATCAATATTTCTAAAGTCAGCATTCTTGTTTCCCTCTGTTCATTTCATATCAGCTGTTATGCATTGTTGCTACTCCACTCCATTTGTTTACTTTTGTTTATAATTTAATTGATTAAAGTCATAAATATTGTTTTTAACAGTAAACAAATATTAGTATATAAAGCAATATTATAAAACAAAATCATTTGGTTTGTGCCAGAAAGACTTTCACAGGAAGTTAACACACCTAGCAAATCCACCATACATTGAATGATAAACAAATTTGAGGACTCAGGTTCTTTATGAAACTAAAAACATATAAGAATGTGTACTGTTCTAGAATCAGCGGAACTGAGAACACTGACGTGGTATCAAATTAAGCATTGGCAGCGAAGTTCATAGGATCAGAGCTGTTTTTTGGTATCAACACTTGGGCTGAGAAAAATAATGGGACAAGGTGGAGAAACATCTCAGGTCCGAGAGTGAGTAGGCTCACACTTCATGACCAAAACTGTATCAGACCTTATCAAGTTTAGCCTAACGAAGGTAGGCTGGATCACAGGGCACGGCCAATTTAGAAAGCATATAGATAAGATAAGAACACAGCGTAATCTCAGTGCAGAAGATGTGTAATACACAAGAAGAAAAGAAAAGTTCCCAGGATGATGACTTGTGGTGCACATCATTTTCCGGGAACGCAATAAGCCATAATGGCTGAAAACCTTGGGTAACAAGGACCGCCCGAAGTGAAATGAATTGAACAAAACAAAACAAAAGATCTCTTTCCAGCGCTTTCAGACCAAGGATGATGTAAACCTTTCAACCAAGTAATGTAGTGGTTCAATACTTGGTGTAAAGGCTTACATCATCCTTAAGTCACATAAAATTAACCCAGGTGATAATGCTACTCGACTGTGCTACTCCCAATGGCTTGAATAATTTACCTGAGAAAGTGTTATAGTTTTATATAATACATATTACATAGATGAAGCGTGGTTTCACTTGAGTAGGAAAAACAGAGCACCAAAAACCCTCATTTCATCCATCCTTTACACAGTCAAACGATCGAGATGATTCATGCTCACTTGTAACTGCATTGTTGATCCAATTTTTGTTTCAACAACTTTAAACTCAGTGCTTTACCAAAAGTCCAGCATCAGTTTGTTGCTCTATTGGAAGTAAATAAAAGGTACCGTTGATTTCAACAAAACGGGACAACATCCCATATAGTGAACACAACAATGTCTATTTTAAATGATTTTTTAAAAATTTTTTAATGAAAGAATTATTGGGAAAGGATTATCTCCAGTTAGATCTCCTGATCTTTCCCATTTAGTTATGGGATTATTTAAAAAGGAAAATAATCAACAAAATATTCATGAACTAAAAATAAACATTACGAATAGGCCTACTATTACGAGAAAGTGGCTTTAAAGAGTGTTACTGAAAACATGAGAAAAGAGCTCAACAGTGCATTAACATAATTGGTGGCTTAGGTGAAATACTTTTTTTAACATCTTAAAAGCACTAAATTTATTAAATGTTTGTAAAAATTTAGGTTTTTTCTTAATTTCTAGAATTCCGTAATGATTTTTATAATTATTGTTGTAACCCAACTTTTAAAGTTTTAGTTGCATTTTAAAAGAAACTCTCGGTATTAAAGTACCTAAAAATAATTTCAATTTGAATATGAAAGGATCAGATTTTATTACAACAAAATATAATAAAAATTATTTAAAACAACTAACTAAATATCAGTATTTTTTACTTTCAAAAACTCCAAAAAGTTGGATATTGAAAGTTATAATCATTCCAGACCTAAAACATACTTATATATCAAATTTGATCAAAATTGGTCTACCCCCTTCAAGCGCTAACCACAACCCCAGATAGAAAGCCTTATAAAATCTATAACTTTATCAAAAAAGATGTTTTTATCAATTTTTTGATTTATCAACATTTTACTTACTCTTATAAACAAAATATATGTGGTGAATAAAATATATACCTGAATGTAGGAATAGGTTAATTCTAATTCAAAACAAAGCAAATCAAAATATCCAGATAGTTTAAAAAACTTCAACTTGTCCAATTTTCAGGAAAATGTTTAATTCTAGGCACATCATGTGCTGCTGTATTAGAAATATTTTGTAACGTTGTTCACAACTCCAACGGTTTTTATAAATTGTTTTCGGCAACAATGAAACTTGGCACACATATTCCTATAGTCAATTGAACGAAATAATAACGGAAAATAAAATCCTTCGACTGATTTCAAAACGTGCATGCATAACTAGAGAGCTGAGAAATCATAAGTTCATTTCATTCATTCTATGAACCAAAAATCGAAGTGACCAGCGAAAAAATTAATTATGACTGACCTGATATCCAAATGAATGTCTGTGCCTATAGAAAGACTAATAAGGGGAAGGGGAATCATCATATTAAAAAAAGTAAATAGTGCAACAACATTGCACAAACTTTCTCGCTCAGCTCAAATATCAGCTGAAATGATAAATCAGATGTTTATATAGGTTGTCTCAAAAATCTTGTGCATTAGAAAGAACTGTTTAGAACAAAATTTCAAAAAAATATAAATAGCAGTTTTGTTTGTTTTTTTTTGGCAATTTTGGTCTCTTGTTCTTAAATAAAAATAACAGGGGCTGACCAAAAATGGGATAATTAAAATGAAAATATATATTTTTGTTAGGTACTGATTTTAATAAAAATATAATTTTAGGACAATTTATTCTTGCCAAATTAAAATAATAATAATAATAACCGAACTGTTCTTAACAAGTAGATTTTGATGATGGAGAGCTGTCAAATATTAAACTCAATTCAGCTCTCAACTCCCAACCTGAAGGACGAGCTACTATAAACTTTTAATAGAGGGCAACAGAGAACAGGAGGTGAAGAAGATCATGGAAGAGTGGATGGAGTTGAAGAGAATCTACGTATGGTGTAAGTGACAGCTCAAATACAAATCACCAAAAATGTCATACCAGTAGCGTCAATCAAAAAGTGAAAATGAGCACTCTTTAAATATTTAAATCAGGCCCTAAACTTGCTTTGATTGTAATATAAACATGTTCTCAAAGTAAATCATGTTTGGTTAAAATCAAGCTTTTAATAACACTAGTCAAGATTCTTTTGGTCTTGTCACTTACTCCTGAACTGTAATATTTTTTTAATTACAATTTTGCACATGAATTTACGCCATAAATTTAAAAATTGATTAGATATTACTCTAAAATTTGAAAATAGGGGTATTTTTTGCTCATACTTACCCTATACTGCACATTTACCCTATAATGGGATAAGTATAAATACACATAAATCGTGCTCTAGGGGTTTACGATTTTGGTACACATTAACTTAAGGTTACACAGATCTACATAAAATCTATTCCCCCAAAACAAACCTAAAATTTGGTACAGGATGCCCCTGTCCTTGACACAGTAAAGAAACTGTCGACGAGGTTTTGCGTTGAATCATGTCGAATTTAGCCGTAGAAGGTATCCTTGGAGCTGTACTGCTAACTGGTTCTATCAACATAATTGTATACTTTGATAATAGATTAGACTAGAAAATCTCTTCAGTTTGCTCTACAATAAATTGTTAAAACATTTTTGTATTTAGTAGCCTGTATTGTTTTCATAAAATAGCTTAATATCTTACCTAAATGATGGAACAGGGAATGCCTGAGCTGGGCAAAGTAAAGTCACACTGTCTGATTTTTTGGAATCAAACGTACGGCTTTTGTCACCGGTTGGAAATTTTGGTTTAACACTCCCGACAGGTTCTAAAGAAATGATAAATCAGCTGTTTATATAGGTTGTCTCAAAAATCTTGTGCATTAGAAAGAACTGTTTAGAACAAAATTTCAAAAAGATATAAATAGCAGTTTTATTTATTTTTTTTGTTTTTTGGCAATTTTGGTCTCTTTTTCTTAAATAAAAATAACAGGGGCTGACCAACAATGGGATAATTAAAATGAAAATATATATTTTTGTTACTGATTTTAATAAAAATATAATTTTAGGACAATTTATTCTTGCCAAATTAAAAAAATAATATCAGAAGTGTTCTTAACAAGTAGATTTTGATGATGAGAGCTGTCAAATATTAAACTCAATTCAGCTCTCAACTCCCAACCTCGAGGACCAGCTTAATAGAGAGCAACAGAGAACAGGAGGTGAAGAAGATCATGGAAGAGGTGATGGAGTTGAAGAGAATCTACGTATGCTGAAAGTGACAACTAGAGAATGGTTGCTGTTTCTCGAACATTGTTAAAAGTCCTTGGTTAGTATATTTTGAAATGAATGTTTAAATGAAATCTTAGTCAATGTACATGGATTGATGGTTGTGTGGAGATAAATTAGCGAGACGTCTAAAACCCACAATAGGTTGTACAGCAGTAGAAAAAGAAAAAGAATAATAACAGTAAAAAATCAAATTCTGGTGTTCATATTTAAACTTGATTATAAAAGATGTTTAGGGCATGTAATTTCCCTCATTGTAGAAACTAACTTTTATTTCAATCGATTTTATTTTTTAAAAAAAGAGTTTATGCAACTACAAATTTGGAATTAATTCTGTAAAAAAGTATTTTGGAGACGATATTTGAAGATACCACATCACCTCAGAAAGATATTGTCTAAAAATTCATAGGCTAGCTCAATAAAAGTTAAATTAATAATGATTAATTTCAACAAGATGGAGAACAAAATGCACAATTTTTTGATATCCATGTTACTACTTCAAAATATCATTGTAATGAATTACACCACCAGATATGTTTTTTGAGGCAGATCTATAAATCTGTGAACAATAATCTTTCAAAAACAAGCATTAGCCTGAAAGAGGCATCATAACCTACACGCTGTTTATAACACAGAAAACTCTCGAAACTCAATATAAAAACAAGCGTAAAAAAGTTAAGTTAGGTTAGGTTACTGAAAATTAACGATTCCACTTTGAACATTTCATGAAAAATAAATAAATTTCATTGCTTAATAAATAATACATTGTTATTTGCAAATACATCTCCCTCCCCCCCTCCCTTTAAAATAGAATTCAATGTAGAGACATTTTTTAAATACAGAAAAAAGAAGGGAAAAAATTGCTATTAAGATGGTTCGCCACAGAGATTATCCCAACTCTATTTTACTTCCAGTTAAAGTTGATTTCCAAAATATGTCTCAAAAGAGTAATTTTTACTAAAAAAAAAAGAACTGCTATTTTTAATCACTGGAAATTTAATGATAAACAGTTTTTCTTCTAATAATACTACAAATCCATAAAATACAAACTAATATTGACATGCTTTCTGAAACACACTGTATAACCTTACCTGAACCAAGGTACAGGGAAAGCCTGAGCCGGGCAGAGCAACGTAACACTCTCTGATTGTTTTGAATCAAAAGTAAGACTTTTAACAACAGTTGGGAATTTTGGTTTTGCACTTCCCACGGGCTCTAAGTAAACGGTAAAATAATGATCAGCTGTTTTAAAGTAGAACAAATTAAATGGTAGAACAAGGTAACCCAAGCAGCAAGGGATATTATAATTTGTGTTTTAAAATAACTTTACTCCAAGGTGGTAGTTTTCTAACAACAAACACTTTTGGATTGGAAATGGTTTTGTTACATCATATGAAAACATTTTAATAATGTCTTGAAATAACATGTCTAGTTCAATAATATTCAACCTGAATTTTTCCCATGAAAACAAATGAAGTACGAGAAGTGATCCAGTAGGAATGGAAAGGTACCTTCATGTACATGCATCCCCACCCACAAAGAGCATCAGTCTCTGGCAATCAGTCATAATCCGTGTGAAATAGATTTTGGAGTCAAAAAGGTCTTTAACACTTTGAAGCCTAACTCTCTAACGCGCTGCTTTCATACTGTGCCTGGGGGTTTTGGACATGTTTTTAAAAAAATGTGGTATTTGTTATATTTATCATATACGACTTATTATATATTATTTTAAACCTAAAGAAATTACCTTTTTAAATATATATACATGTAAATAGATATTTTACTCACAGTCAACACTCCTTAGTCTTGAAAAAGGGTAAAATACACACACACAAACAAAAATAGCTACACAGCACTTCACTAAACATAATTGGCCTTTGTATGATACAGTTTGAAACATTCAGGTACACAAAGGGGTACTGAACATTTTGGGCACCACCAGAAAAGAATAACTCATAAAGTATTTAGTATTCAAGAAAAACAACAAACAAACATAACGAATCTTGATTACTCAGTCACTAACTTTGAACTAAACAAACGTCTGCTACGTTCCTCGTAGACATGTTACATTGCCTAGCATCAGCTTTATAATATTTATATTTAGTCCATATCAACAGCACAGACTATTCGTAAATCAAAGACATGCAAAGATAAATAACCAATTAGCTAAGCAAAAGTGCCGAAACCCGATTATATGTCGACATCGCGATAGTATAGAATTATTTAGCGCAGCCAGATGTATACTCGGGCTTCGGTGGCGAGCGCTGTCGCACTGCCCGACCTATACTCGGGCTTAGGCTTCAAAGTGTTAAGCAGCAATATTTTTTATAAAAATTTGTTCTATGAGAAGTCCAAAAACATATCTTATAAAAGCGGCAACCAAATAGCTGATACAATATTTAAAAAATGGAGTTAACTTTAACTACATAAAATCCTTACTTATTCCAATTCAACTCAATAAGATTTTAGAAGAAATTAATCAAAATTAAGAAAACAAAATTTTATAATTTGTGAAAATTATCTTTACCTATTTACTGTACTGATCTGTCTCGTATTGCTTACCTGTACATAGGCACTGGAAAACCTTGAGCTGGGCAAAGCATCGTTAAACTTTTACTAACTCGTGCTTTAAAACTTCGGGAATCGTCCATTGTGGGGAATTTTGGGATTGTTCCACCAACAGGCTCTTTAAAGAAAAACAAAATATATTCAAATATTTTAACAGATCACTGATGAAGTAATGTGATCATGAAAAGACAACTAAAGAGAGGATGTATAGGTGGAAAAATCAGATAGTATTAACCTAATCAAACTAGTAAAATAATCTAACTGCTTACGATTTATTCTTTGCCTGCAACCGGGGAGTAAAAACAAACTTAATGAAAAACAGTTTAAAATTTATTAAGTAATTTTATAATAGATTTTCATGTGTAATGGACTTTTCCTACTATTCACAAAGCTGTAAGAAATACCTATAAACAAAGATTCAGAAATGCTTCTTTTTCAGAAACTAGATATAACCTCATAACGAATATTGTTACCAAATTTTGCAGAATATGTAATACTAATAATTTTGAAATATACCATAAAATTAAATAGTTTTTCTATAAATCTGATAGTTTTCTACTCAAATGTTTTAAAATACTATTTGTTTAAAATTTTTGATGCCAAATATCTAGAAAATCACTGATTTTACAAACTATATTTGGTCCTTATAATGCTGAACAAGATCATATTTTTATTGTTGTATTTTGGAAGGACAGCCTAGATAATGGTGAATATCTAAATCTTGATAATTTACTAGAATACACAAGAACACTTTCCTTACTCAGCAATCAACTTAATAAATATTTTAAAGGTTGACTGCAAAGATAATTTTCAATCACAATTTATGTTTTTTTGCCATACCGACTATTGTTATAAATTAATATAATGGGAAACTTACCGTGACCAATAGTCCAGAGTAACGTTATTTAAACGACGGCCGTTTCGGCTATTCTGCCATTATCAAGTTTTCAGGAGGAGTCACTCCGTTGTCATGAACACTTAACACTTAAATACATAGTTTCACATGCATCTAAAATAAATACATACATTACGTTACACATTAAAACGATCGCACACAAGTGTTCATGACAACAGAGTGACTCCTCCTGAAAACTTGATAATGGCAGAATAGCCAAAACGGCCGTCGTTTAAATAACGTTACTCTGGACTATTGGTGACGGTAGGTTTCCTATTATATTAATTAATAATTCTCAAACTGTAATATGCTACTCATTTTCTTGAATTTTTACAAACACTTGTTCCACTAAACCACCTGTCATTACTGTTGAGTGACTGATACATCCTTCTTCGTGAACATATATATTGTCTTCCCTTAAAGAAACAACACCAATGATTTACCAACACTCACAACATCTGGCCTATAAACCTCAAAAATTTGCCAATGAATTTCAGCAGTGCTACTGTTTTTTGCTAACAAAAACATATCACAACACAAACATCATAGTTGGGGGGATTATTTATCATAGCACCCATTTTCAATCACTCATGCATCACAACAATTCAGTATGAAATGCCATAATGGACGGTAATTTCAAAACAAACCTTAGTTTTAGAACGTGCTCTGTAATATCACGAAACCATAGATCACATAAATCAGAAATTAGATGAATTTTCCATACATTACAGAGAGTTGAATTGAAATTTTCTAAAGTGAAGACCTCCAAGATGAACTTACATTTAAACCAATCTCCTACACAACTAACGAAACAAATAAGTCAACTACCTGTATGAAGGGACAGGAAAACCTTGAGCTGGGCACAACATTGTCAAGCTTTGGTTGCGTTTTGTCTGGAAACCTCGGGAATTGTCCATTGTCGGAAACTTTGGTATGGTCGCTCCTACGGGTTCTTTAACAAATAACAACTTAATTAATTATTATTAATTTATGAGTTTTGATAGGGCACCCAAACTTGCAGCAAGGTTTTATTAGTAAAAGTTCTGTTTAACCTGTTGAATCCCATCGACACGGCCGCACGTCCGTGCACTAGCCCCGCTACCAGCCCAGCGCCGCGGCGCCCCGTCCGTGGTACAGTTTGAACTTGCCGCGCTTTCTAAATCGAAGTAAGAAGAAGAAATATGCCGTGTTTGTTACCGTTCTGTTCGGGAAAATCTGTTCTTTCGATTGGTATATTTCGTTTTGCGCTAGCTGGAAAGGGCATCCCTGCAGCGATCGATAAACTTCAGCTGTTGTATTATTTGTAGATCATCTGTTGCGTAGTATTGGATGTTTGTTTACTATGGCGAGTCATGCGGGTCCGTCTCGAATTCGGGTCCCTTTGTGACAATGACAACTGAATATTTAGACATTGATAATCTAAGTTTTTATTTTTTATTTTGACTATTTAGCCTGTGTTTTTTACTCAATGAAAATTAATATGTATTTTCAGTAAAATGAAATGATTTATTCCAGCAATGTTACAGAACGGCACTAAAATCTGAATATTTTACTTTTACAGCATACTGCATTTTGGACATAATTCATTTTGGTGATAAGATTTTTTTATTTTATAAACATTTCTATGTAGGTAATTGAATTTCCTACAAAAATTATATATAGGATTTTTTAAAAAAATTGTTTAATTTTACTGTAACTTTGCTTTTAAAATTTCTGGTAAAAATTTCAATTTTTTTGGTATTTTAGATTTTTTTAGAAAAAAAATTGTATATATGTTATTTTTTAACAAATAAAACACAATTTTTCTTTTGTAAAATTCTATAATTTATTTATTGGCTAGACCAATAAATTATAGAATTTTACAAAAGAAAAATTGTGTTTTATTTGTTAAAATGGAATTCTATCAAGTACCGTCGGTCATCAGTGTAAACAATGTTATTTTTTATACTATTTTCAGCTTCTCCTGTTCTTTCTGAACAAAACACATGCATATATTATTATGTTTACTTCATTTTTAGATTTTGTACAAATTTTTAAAAATAGTCTACAAATTAGCAAAAAAACCCCAGTCTGGGGGGAATGCCTGGTTCTGCTATACCTGGGATTCAAAAGGTTAATCTTTGGTATATTTCTTATTGAACATTTAAATTTAAGATAAAAATATATAAATGTTTGTATCTTCATTAAATATGACTGTAGATGAAACTATAAATTAGATTGTGATGCTACTGGAGTAATTGTTATTATGATAGTAAAGTAAAATCGTCATTGTCTTAATTATGTACAAAGCTGAATTATAGGCCTATACAACTTAATTTATATATTATGTAAATTATTCGAATGTGTTTCAAATTAGATTTAGTGATTTAGTGCCACTTGCTAATACAATGTTTTGTTGATGGTAATAAACCAGGAACAATACTAATCACACCTGCAACTGCAAGATATACCAATCTATGAATTCCTAGAAGTCTTGCTATTAATCTCTGGATTTCTATTTTATTCATTGGTTTGTCTCAGCAGATTACATACTCCTGAAGGTGTCACAATAGGTTAATAAAAGTATATTCATAATTTTCAGTACACTTTTTCAGAAATTATGCCCTGATTTTTAAAAGAAATTTCTAACTCTAAGATGAATAGAGAACATAACTCCCTACCTATGTGAAGGTACTGGAAAACCTTGTGCTGGACAAAGCATTACTGAAGAACTCCCGTTCAAACTCTGCAGATTAACGTTGTTCTTGTTAGGGAATTTAGGAATGGTCGCCCCAACTGGTTCTTTAAATAAAAATTACACTAATATAATTTTTTAAATAGTAAAATACCTGAACATTGGTACTGGGAACCCCTGAGCTGGACATTGTAATGTAAAGCTACACTTGCTGTGTGATGTGAAACTTTGAGAATCTGCAACGGTCGAGAACTTCGGTCGAGTACTGGCCACAGGTTCTTAGGACAGCAATTAATACAATCAGCTGGTTGTTTCAAAGATGGTGTATCAGATACAATATTCAGGGTGGTATATAAAAGTATTACACCTCATTTTAAAACATATTCATAGATGTAAATAAATATTAAATTGCAATTTTTTTTTATTGTTCTTCCATTTTAGAAGTGTGAAAATTAATAATTTTAAATTCAAACCTAACTAAACTAAATCAACAATTTTAAAACGAAATCCAAATCAAACAGACGACAAATTATTAAAATCAAACTTAACTGAACTAAAACTACATAAAAAACCAAACACAATGGAAATAATCAGAATTCAACCTTCAAACATTTTCTATGACATTAGGCTACTTGACTAAAACATTTATAGATTTTGTTTATTTAAACTATCGTTAAACTAAGTTTGAGTTTTGAACCGAACTGAACCCTTTTAAATAATGAATTTTAAAAATGAACTGACTGATCTTAAATGTTAATTGTTAATAGGCCTAAATAAAAGAAACCCACTTATTTCAGTGACTAAGATGTTTATTCTAAGACAAAAGTTTCACTCCAAAGTCTTCACCCTCGGTTGATTACAAATGCAAAACTACACCTACCAATAAAATGGACGTAGTCCTTCTGTTTTATCAAAATTTTACTATATTTTATACACTAATTCTGCTCACTTTATTAACTTCCTAACGCTTAAAAACAAACAAAATACATATTTGAAAGAATTATAATTTCATTAAAATAACTTTCTTTATACAAAGTATGGTAAATTTGGTAATCTCAAAAAATTTTAACCTACATTTTTTAACTGATCTTCACTTTACATGGTCTTAGAAAATCGAAAAATGAATTTCAACATCTCGTTTGTAGTTGTTGTCATCTGTATGTAAGCACGATAGGGGCTATGAATATAATGATAGGAATATGAAATTTGGTATAGCGGACTAGTGTGCTCTTTTTGAAATTCTGGAAAATCAAATTGAAACAGTTTTTAGTGTCCATAGGTCAAACTAAAGAATTCACATGTGTGTCTGTCCATCTGTCTGTAAATCGCAAACTGTCTACACAGAGAATAAATCCAATATATATTCTAAAAATATAGCGGTAATAAAAAAAAAGAAAAGATCTTTGGGTATGTAGTTAAAGGGGCAAAAACTATAGAGTTGAAAATTTACATTTTTGGAAATATTATGTGTGGAATATCGAATAAATTCACATTTTATACCTCGGGAAATCAACAAAATAATTTTTGACATGCCGTCCGTTCATCGTTGTTGTTGTAGTCTGAACGTAAGTACGATAGCGGTCACAAAAATTATGATACGAACATGAAATTTGGTATAGCAGACAATATAGAACCCTGTTGAACTTCAAAAAAATCTAATTAAAAATGTCAAAATGGTGGCCATTTTAAACAATATTTTGTTCATTTCTCATGTGTTATTGAACTTATAACACACATTATATATTTTTTGCAGATTTCAATTCTGCATGTGATGTAAAACCCCAACTCTCTATAATGACAATTACCAAAATGATTGTCAAAAATGTTGTTCCAACCTAGAAGATGTATATTAGTATAATTATTAGATCCGCCCAAGCCGAGTCACTGACACGAACATAGGGGCTCCTTCACATATAGCTTTGGCCGAGACACTAAAACAAGTGAAACAAATGGAGACTTTTTATTATCTACACATCTTCAAGAACTGTTGAGGCTTACACAATTACTGTAGAAGGACTGTCAAGAAAGTAGTGATATACACAATTACGAGGTTTAGAAAACCTGTGTAACAACTGTTTTAAACAAACTTACCCTACTGGATAAGACTCCTTGATCTTCCGATACAATTTAACATTTCCTACATGACCTTACTTTTGGCCATTATAGAGGGTCTACTTCTATTACATTATATGATCGGGCTGGGTAAGTACCAAATGATGCCCATTAAGTTATTTTATTATTATTATTGTTGTTGTTGCTTAATACTTTGTTGCTATCCATACTAATGTAGTTAAAAAATTGTCGCAATTGAGGGGAAAAAAAAGATTAAGCAGATCTTTCGTTTATAAGAACAATAATCCGTAGGGCAAACACATATCCCACCTTTCAGTCATCGTCATTAAAACCAAACAACAAAAAACTATTAAAATTCTGATTTTTTGGAGGAGATGTTAAATTATTATTATACAGTGCTTTTTACATTAGATTTATTAGAATACTGCCACTATAACTATTCCAAATTACACATCGGTGGTATGCTTTAGTTGTTATCTATCTGCTATCTTTAAAATGGATTTATTATAATTAACTAACTCATATGAGATATTAACTAAAGGAATGTGTTATTAAAATTAGTTCAGTTTTCTTGAAAAATAATCTACAGCCTAAAACCAAAGCTTCATTAAAATTGGAGATCAAAATATTTTTGAAATAGCAAAAATTTCTTTTAATAGATAATTAGGGAAATTAATTAGATAATTAATGAAAAAAGAGTTTCATACATCAAGGTAACTTCAAATTTTTTACTTTCGATCAACTGAAGATAGGAATTTAGTCATTGAAAATTCTATTTACGATTAAATCTATTATGAAATGTGTTCAGTTTACTGACTATAAGTTTTACACACAAATTTTTCAATACATTTATAATTTAAAATGAAAACATTGTTTTCGGTAGTAAAAATATTACGTAGAAGTAATCAAAAAGTTGAAGCTAAAAATATACTACAAACCTGAAGTTGAGATAGTTTTAAGTGCAATAATTTTTAATAATGTTCGATCAAAAATAATGATTTAGATTAAGTTTCCTTTAAATGTTTACACATGTTTTCGTGTACATTAATAAAATTTTCTACTCCCATGACTACTGTCACTTTAAATAAATATTTAGCACTCTATAACTTGAGCGATAAAATAGTTTTGCTGAATACAACTTCAATATATTTATTAGAACCATTGAACCAAATAAAAATTATTTGACCATTGTTAAACAAAATATGGAACTTAACAGAGGTGGACATTAAACTCAAATTTCTACATCTATAAAAAGAACATACGAATTCCAATATAAAATTTACAGAATACTATACACACACATTCCCATCTCTCAAAAATGGCTTACAATAGTTTCATAGATTGATCACAATACCTTTTGAGACTAATAATTTTCAAGGTAAATTATACTAACAAAGATGGAAGCGTCGCACAAAAAACACAAAAGCCAGCAATTGTGTTCAAACTTATGCAACCATCGAGGTTCACGTAAGAATTGCAACAAGCTAGCGTTAACCAACTCTATCATACTACTCTCTTCTAATTGTTAAAAGTAAGTATTACTGATAACAGTGATATTTGTAATTGTTATTGCATTGGCGCTAACCATAAAGATTTTGTTAAAACTGTCACTATTCACTAAAAGTAACTCTTACTTATAATAGTAGTTAGTGTTATATTACTGATCTTTATCACAGATATTTAAAAACCACTGTTTTCAATTAATAATCACTAAAAATAACTAACTGTTACAAGTAATAGTGATACTAGTTATTACTATTTCACTGATCTTTACAATAGAGTTAGAGATTAAAAAAAACACTTTTAACTGTTAACACGTTGAAAAAATAACTGTTACTAGGAACTGTTATCTCATTTATGCTTTTGACAAAGTTAAAGATTAAAAACACAATGTTATCTGTTATTATCTGGTAAAACCGACAAAAATTATATTAGTAACAATTATTCCACCAATCCATGTTATAGCTTTTACCAAAATTTACCTAAATAAGAAACAATTTCAAACAGTAGGCCATTACATTACATTACCTATAACTTGGTACTGGGTAAGCCTGAGCCGGGCACTGAAGACCAAAACTAATCCCAGAAACTGCAACAAAGCCTCGGATATTCTGCACAGTTGAGAATTTAGGCCTCGTACTACCAACAGGTTCTACAAAAATATATTAATTTGTACCAAACACTGACCTGTGACTAGGGACAGGGTACCCCTGCGCTGGACACTGCATTGCAAAACTTTGCTTCACCCTTGCAAAAAACCCTCGCACATTCTCGACGGAGATAACAGTTGAAAATTTAGGCCTAGCGCTGCCGACAGGTTCTGTTTACACAAATATACATTCGTAACTATATTGCTTTATTAGATCGAACCAAACTCAAGTCAAATATTGATGTTTATCATGAATAAAATATTAAATTTGGACAAAATTTGTAATATGAATTGATCCCTCAAAACAAATTTGATTTCCACAAAATATTTGATTTGAATTTACAGATCTACTCACACTTACCTTTATAATAGATGAGATAATCTTGTCTATCTTACCTAACCTTAATAACTGTACCTAACCTTACCTGAACAATGGGACTGGGAAACCCTGAGCAGGACAGAGCATTGTAAAACTATGTTTCCATTTCACTACAAAACTTTTCCCCGTTTCCAAAGTAGCGAATTTCGGTGCCGAACCACCGACTGGCTCTATGTAAACAGATAATGGTTTTGTATACAATATTTTTGTACTTAAAAAATGTATAATTTTATAAAAATATTTATAATTTTCTACATATTTCTTACTTTTATTTAATCAGCGTTTAATAAAGATACACCAAGAAATAGTAGTGTATAATGTACTATAGCCTTTACAATGTCATCTTTATAACTAAGTTGTTTTAAATTTATCCAATAACATAATTTGATGAACAATTGTTGTCAGATACTTTTCCAAGTAAATTGAGAAAACTTTTAACTTAATAAACCGATTTGTTGAAACAAAACAAATTTCATGTAAAACATTTTAAATATAGAGGGAACTTTCAGATATATACAAATGATATATAATGATACATTTCTCCAATACTTCCAAGTGATTGAATAATATGAAATATAATAAAACAGTCATACATTTTTGTTGCAAAACTTTTTAACTAAAGGAAAATACTTCTTTTTACCGATCTTCCAAAATTCAGGTACCATATTTCTGAAAATTTCAGATGACAAATTCATATTTTGACTTTCATAGGATCAAAATTGCTATATAAAGTATTTACTTTAGACATTAATGGTAATTAACAACATTAAGATTGGTCCAACAAACCAACATTAAGGTTCTCTTTCCTATACATTTCTTTATTTCCTATACAAACAGAACGCTATATTTTCATCTCCAAATAATGACAAATAGAGTTGTTATAGCGATGCAAACATCTCATAAATAATCATTAATTTCGACAATCAAAAGACCAGTTGTTTTACGGTATATTTTCCTACTTAAAAACCTCTAACTTTTATACATCTTATTAAGAAAATCATAATATTCAATTATAAAGTCTAAAATTTTTCATGTTTAAATACTTTTCATTAATCAAAATAAACCTTCAGTAAAACTAAAAATTACCTACTAGAAACTTCAATGCTGTAGCAAGCGTTATAAAAGTCGGAAAAATAATCAACCACTAGAGTGAGAAATCAACTAAAATCAGCTAAAAACCAATTTTAACTATGTAGGCTATTTCTTTTCTTTTTTTTTTTTTTTTAAAAAGAAGCCTATTCAAGGCATTGTAATAATAAATATAATCATCTACATCAATGAAAACCAGACAAAAAAATACTTGTATTGTACTAAAACAAAAAAATCAGTAAAAACCAGCTAAAAGTTACTAAATGCTTTTTTGAACTTTTATCACATTTTGTGTGTTCTATTTCCTAGTAGTTGTTGATCATCTTCAATAATACAAACTATCTGAAGAACCAAAACACATCAGAACAAGAACTACGCACAACAATACCAAAAACCATCAGCAGTAGATCAACATCCTATGTTGGTAAGAAAAACCAAACATCATTCAAAAATATAAAAAGTGCATAACAAATTAAACACCAATAATTAAAGCTTCAATAAAACAAAACTTTACTTACCTTGATCTTCAAAGAATAAATCAGCTGCTAGCAACGGAAGACATAACACCGGACGGATAAATTTATAACACCAGTGTGTTTAACGTTGACAGCTGTTTGTTTAAATTTTGATTAATAAAAGTAAGGACAAATTTTGAATAAAATTTTGATCTCCCGGCTGCAGGGGTACCCTATCCCAACATTCAGGCTTGATTATAGAAAAAAAACATTTCAGAGCACCTCATCGCAAATTTCTGTCTAAAATATATATTTCTTTTAAACATCATGTTTACTGTTTACAATTGTATTTTTAATATTAAAATAAACATGATGTTTTGTAAATCTAATATTAAACAAACAAGAATTAGGCAGTAAATAATTAAGACCTACCTTCTTCAGATCTGAAATCACAATTTGTAAAATTAAATCCAATCTAAATTACAAAACATAGTCTGTTTATCAAATTTCTAGTTTTAGGTTATATGTTGCAGTCATGATTTCTGCTTTACATATAAATGGAAATGAAAATTACTGGTTACTAGTTAAAATAGCAAGTATTAACAAAACATTTTATGAAAATTTAAGAAGAAAAGATTTTTTTTTTTGATTTTGTGTCTATACATAAAGTTTTTGCCAACATTTTGGATTGGATGTTGAGAATATAAATATTTTGTTTCAATTACCTCGTCTTGTAAAGAACTTTAAAATGAGGTATTACATGATCATCCATCCTAATTAAAATTTTGAGTCACTCCGTGAGGAGCTACAAACTCAAAATTGGCACTTATTGAAGTAGCCTCTCATATTTGGGAATATTCAAGTTAAGGTGAGAAGGTGGAATTTCCTTTTTAACTCTCTTAATACAACCACATTAAAGGAGGGTGCATGTTTCTTTTCAGCAATTCTGTATATAATCCAACTAAAATTTCTCGCAGAAAGTCATGAGGACTTTGGGAGCAGCACCACTAAAATATTTCAGGTACTTCCAACTATGTTGAATTTTGTCGATCAAACCCTTCACAGTCGCACAAAATGTGTTCTGACAACTTCATTCCATATGTGACGGGCTCATGATCACAATCAGGGTTCTGATTGAATTTCTGAGCCTGTCACTCTAATGGTTGACAATTTGTAGCAAACGGATTACCAAACCAAGCTAAAGTAAGGAACTGATCATCGTGTTTTTTCTACTTTCCCCTTGCAACTATGGATTTGCTCTTATGGTTAAGTTTAGTGAGCGACTAATTAAAAAAAAAAAAAATATATATATATATATATATATATATATATATATATCAGTAAAAAGCACAGCAGACCAATTTACCAAAAGACTAGGGTTCAACTGTGTCTATTGATAATTTCCAGTAATTATCATAGTTCCAAAAAGTTAAATTTATAAAGCTCTCCGTGATTTGGTTAGTTAAATATTGTTTTGGGTGCGATTCACTAAAGAAAAAATGTCAGTGGTCCACATCTGGGTGTTCTAAATGGTCCAGCAAATAGGCTAACCATATGGCCTAGTTAACATCATAACTGCCACTTACATTTCACATAGAAACAGAAACGATAGTCATCTTGTTCTACCACATGTTTATATTTAAATAATAATATCTCACTGAAGAGTGTACACTTAGTAGACCTATTGTCCGCTATAAGTCGTGTCTGCTCAGTGAGAGATACTTTATTCCTTCAACTGAACATTTCCTAACTTAAAGCTGATGGTAATCCATCACTTTGATTTTTTTATTTTTTTATTAACGTGTGGTTAACAGATAGTCATTTTAATTATCACCCTTATTAAACTCTTTTGATGATCCTCCAATCATTCATATTGAGTCTCTTATTTTGTACCTCGATAAATCTTGATCATCAAAATCCTTCTTACAACTGTGAGGGAAGTAAGTAACTACAATATGTAACTTAGGATATGTCTTTTTTCACTATAATGGTCAAACTGACTTCCTCTTAAGAATTCAGTGACTCACCAAGAGATGTCAAGGGTCATTGAGCAGTGCCCTAGACATTTTAACATAAGCTTTAGACAGGAATTCGGTCATCAGTTTGTTTACAATTAACTGTGATGGGCCCATGATCGTGATTGGGATTCTGGTTGAATTTTTGAACCTGTGGCTGTACCAGTTTTCCAATCTGTAGCAAACTGGCCGTGA
The DNA here is from genome assembly GCA_963513935.1 of Aphrophora alni. Classification (NCBI taxonomy): domain Eukaryota; kingdom Metazoa; phylum Arthropoda; class Insecta; order Hemiptera; family Aphrophoridae; genus Aphrophora; species Aphrophora alni. The sequence goes on from OY740778.1 coordinate 36,091,771, forward strand.
ATTGCGTTCTTTGAGTAATGTGTAAGGAATTGGTTAAATTTGATGACCAAGGGAACTTGTTTCCCAGGGGGGCCGATCACTGGAGCAGTCTGTAATGTGATCAAATGTGTGAATATAGGTAAAAAAGGCTCAGCAAAGTTTATTTACCGTTGGACTAAAGCCAACCATCAACAATTGTGTCTAGTGATAATTTCGGAATAATATTGTAAGTTCCCTGTTTATTCATTCTTAAGATAAATTAACAAAAGCTGGTTATGTTGTTCAGAAGGCCTAATAAGATTAACATGTATTAAAATCTCCCAATAATGGTTTTATTTGAAATAAGATTTCAAAACTGAAAAAACTTATTTAAAAAAATTAAAATTTTACTTTTTTCGTTTGGCTAATACATTATATACTATTAAAACAGGATTCGTTGGATTCGGTCTCTAGTTGGTAAACTTTGTATCTCAATACTAGGGCTATAGAACTGTACAAGGGCTTTAATATGTTTGTCTTACTACGCTGATTATTGTAGTAAAGAGAAAAATATAATTATTACATAAGATGTCTCAAAAACAACTTGACAAAAAAAATAATAAAAATTTTTAATATGGATTAACACGGCTACCAAATTTTGACGAAAATCTAGAGGAAAATGAATCTAATAGAGTATTTTCAAGAAAATCTTATACATAATAAATTAATCTATATATATTTTATTTGAAATTTAGATTGTGATGGTTCACTTTTATTTTTGAAAAGGAGTTATTACAAAAGCTAAAGTTTAAAGAATTAGACAAGTTTAAATACAAACTGATTGAACTGTCTCATAGTGAGGCATAAACTTTCTCACATTGACATACTGTATTTACTGAAATATATTCTAAACAATGATTAAAAAACATAAACTTTCTATATATGAAATCAAATTTGTAATAAGAATGGACAATTGGTTTCATTAATTCCCATATACTACATCTGTGTTTTACTTTCGTAATTCCTCACTCAATAATTACTGAAACATTTTGAGAGATTAATAGCAATATTTTTTGAAGACCTTAAACACAAATTTAAACAAAATTTGATAAAAAACCTTTGAGCTTATTTTGAATAAAATCAGTCAAAAAAATGTATTCTCTACAAAGGAATACTAAGATAAAACAGAATATTGATATTTTCATCAAGATAATTTTTATTTTTTTTCTTCATTTTCAGACTAAAATCAAAACTGATTTTCTTTTGGTCAACATTTATCCTTCATCAATACACAAAAATAAACAGAAAAACACACAAACATATTTATAAAACTAAAAATGATGAGGCACTCTGAATAATTAAAAAATTTTAATTTGAATAAACTAAATTTAATGAATTTTTAAAACAACACTGCAATAAAAAAATACTATCTACTGTAACCAATTTTACATTGTTTGATTTGATAGACAGAACTGAGTTGACGTCCTGTAGCCAGAAGGTGTACACCTAAATGTACTTTTAATGTGATACGTGTGTTTTGTGTAAATAATTTTAGTGTTTGACGACAACGTTGAGTAATATATTTATCTTGTGTCTGAAGATGGGATAAAAGTCCTGAAACGCGTCACTAATACAAAAAAGAGGTCACTTGATGGAAACAAGGTAAGACACTTTATTTTAATTTTTCGTATTTACTGGAAATTCTTCTATATGTTAGGTTTTAAGTATGTATAGGGCGAGGAAAGGACTTGAACCAGGCAAGACCAGCTTTATTGATGGAATAACTACATTTTCCCGACCAGCATTTGTACAAACACATGACACGTCATTACCATTATTGCTGGACAAGACCATTTCTGAAATCAATCATACAAAGTAGCCTAAGACAGTTTATCTGTTTCAATACAGGACACTGAGATTGTTACACATGTATTCTTCGACTAAGAGAAGCTTATTATCCGGAGAATCTTTGCAACCCAGGATCCAGAATATGTTATGGATATTACAATTAACAAAATTTTGGGTTAAACGGCAGTAAAATAGGTGTGAGTTGTTAATACTGACTGTAATAATGTTTTAAGTTAACATGCAGGAGGCTTAGACCAAGTGTCTGTAGTTAGGGGGGGGGTGTCTCAAAAAAGGGGGGGATTTGAGAAAGTGAAAGTATGTGCACTATCCACTTTGATATAATCTCTCACTTCATTCTGTATCTTTCCCGAACTAATTCTCAAACATTCTGTTTCAACAAATCAAACACTATAAAATTGGTTTCAGAAATGTAATAACTCGACAATAACTTTCAAACGACACTGCGGTATCGCAAGTCAATGTAGAGTTTATCTAACAAAACAAATAAAGCTAAGTCATGTGCTGTCCATACCTGTGATGACGAGACGTCCTTTAGTCGCACTGAGACGTGTCTCTCCCGTGAGTCGATGTTTTGTTCTGCATTGATATGACTTATAGCCATCTTCGGGACCAACATCACGGATGTGTAATTCCCCTGAGGGTAATACTAAGTATTTACCATCTGGAAAATATGACAAGAAAACTGTTAGAATTTCAAAATTAAAGCTACAATTATTTCAAATGTATAATCTTTGAAAAATAAATCTATTTTTGTTCTCCTGACTGTCTGGGAGAGTATCACTAATCCATTCTGAGTTATTTACGTTTCACTAATCCATACCTGCTCTTGCTCAATTATTAACAAATGTACCATAGTTATTTTCTATATGTCACCTGATCTTTAATAGAACTTTAATGAAAAACAAACTTTTGTAAAAAAAAATATATTTACTTGATTTTTAATCATTCATAGCCTACAAAAACTATAACAATTTAACATTGAAATATGAGACAATGTAAAGTTAATATTAGTTTAGAATCAGAGATCAATCTCAACTGGATCAATCTATCTGGATCTAAACTCTTTTTCATGTAGTCTTAGATCCCTATCTTTCATTTTTCTAATTGGGTATTTCTTGTTCTTATCCAACCCTGATGCTCTTAGAGTATTCAAGTGCTATGGGGGAGGGGGGGTCTTTATTTTATGCTATTTGTTCCATTTTTTTTATAAAGCAGTAATGATTAAGACGTTTATTCCCTAAAATAAAAAATAAATAAAAATAGAATCAGAAATGTGTAGTGTTTCTCTGATGAGAATTACTATAAAAGAGTAAATAAAAGTAAATTAGTAAAGTCTAGGTCATAATTCAAAATCAAGTAGTGATACAATTCCCGTTTGTTAACAGCATATTTATTATACAGCTTAGAAAAATTATTATTTTGGAAATCAAAAAATATGACAAGAAAAATATTGACTGATTAGAAAGAATAATAAAAATATATAATATTGAGACAGGTATGTGTTTTTATCAAAAGAATTTTATTTTCTTCTGCTTCAAGTTCATAAATAAAATATTATAAAATGAAACAATAAAATAAGAACTTAAAAAGTAAAATAAATACCTCGATTAATAACACAGATTATAACTTTGTGAATATACTAAACGCAAACACAATAAACACAATTGTAAAAGTTTAGAAACTATAGATTCTTGAGGACCATGGTTTTGCCAGTTACAAGGCAGCCTTAACGACTAAGGAAAAATATTAAAAACAAACAATTTATACACATTTAGAACAAAACCGTTACTTAACTTGCTAATACCGTGTAAAACCGTGTTGACGAATAAAACCACGCAAAAATGGTGTAGAATTAATTACTTTGCTAAAGTTAGTCATTCAGTTAGGAATTTATTAAAAAGAAAAATCAACATAAGCCAACTTAACTAGGTAAAATGTTAGGAATAAAATTCTAGGGATAAAATTGATAATATGTCGAAATTGGTGTTTATAAACTGACATACAAAATAGTTTATGTAGGCAAAACAGACTGTAATTTCAATTGTGGGTTAAGAGAACACGAAAGGAATTGGCGAATGGTTTATACTGAATCTAGTTTTTCTAACCATTTGAAAATCATGTATTGTCAGATTTTTATTTTATTTTAAAATTCTCCATGTCAATGTGAAAATAGAAAATTAAAGTCTTTAAACGTTTTTTTGAAATTAAGAGAATATTTTGTAAAGATGCTAGTTTAGTTTTGAATGATTGGGTAAAATTTCTCACAAATTCCCCACACCTTGAACCTTTGTCTAGTCCTTCCCACACCCTTGAAAAGTATGTTAAACAGAGGAAACTGACACTTTTCGACGAAACAGTGTTGTAGTGTATATATAAAAAGAAGAATTGCAACAACATAATGAAGTATTTATCTGCAATTCAAGAAGCAATAGATTTTATAAAATACATATATTTGTAAATATTATAACAGCATTATTGTTCTAAATATGTATAAATTATCTGCTTTTTAATATTTTTCCTTAGTCTGTATTAAATTGCTTCTTAAATGCTGCAACTGTTAAAACTATGGTCGACAAGACTCAATAAATTGTAGAATTTTACAAAATATTATGTTTGTGTTTAATTTAACATGGAGTTCTACCAAGTACCTTTGGTCGATATTGTAATATATACATTCCATCAAAATCAGTCAATATTTCCTTATCAGAACTTGTGATGAAAAATATAGTTTTGTTAAGCTACATAATAAGTGCAAGAGAAATATAATATTAATATGGGAAAAGATATTTTATTTTTCATTTAAAAAATGTACATTAATTGATTAAATTTCTTCTTCATTCATTGTTGTAATAAAATAATCCCTTCTTTTATATTTGCAATTACAAATTTACCAAATCTGAATATTGTATAAATACTTTTTAACATATTTTCTTCATTAATACAATTGACAAAAATAGCTCAACCATAGCAAGGTTGTTTTATAAATTTTGTAATTACTTATAGAATGTTCCACAAGGTTCATTTTTACTTTTTAATTAAGGCTCAAACAAATTAATTGTTGCAACTTTTTATAAAAAGGTTTAGTCGATTTTGAGAAAAACTGTCCGCATTTGAAAATATACAAGAACCCAGTGGAGTTTATTGTTCCCTGATGCAGAAAAGTGGTGTACTTAATTATCAAAGAGAGAACTTAATTACCATCTAACCTTTGGGGAATGATAATTTAAAAGCCTACCTGAAAAGGTTCAATATTTGTAAAGAAGCCCCATGCAATTACTGTCAATGCTTGGAAGATTCCAAGGCATAGAGGCCCAAAAGAGAAATCTTTCTCAAGAACTATGAGTACACTTATCACATGAAATTATGCTACAGATGCTCGGGAGACAAAGCATGCAGACATTTTTTTTTTTTTTATTGTGAAGCATAGCGGTTTGAAAGAGAAAATCGTTCACATGAACTATGGGTGCAATTATAATCTGGAAATATACTAACAGATAAGGTGGATAGGTGGAATATAATAGTAAGCTATGTTCAACAAATTCTGACGAAAAAAGAAGAAGGTAGTCGAAGAAGATCTAGACTGAAGTAAGTGAAGATATGAACCTTGCTCTTCATGAAGTAATCCCGGAAGACAATCCCAATGAAGAGCCTTGAAACATCTGGAAGTTCGTAGGAAGGTAGGGTTTAGTGAATAATCCAGATGAACTGGGAATTCCACACACCGGAAGGCACATGCCTCTGATGGTGCCTAACACATTTCTCCTCCTCGGAAAAAAGTCCACAGACAGTAAGCCAACAAATAGTTCCATGAAAATCGTTGTTTTTTTTTTTTTGGTTTTTTAAACAAAGGGCTTCAAATCAGATTTTTCAGTAACAATCCCAATGTATATATGAGAAAGTAAAAACGGACAGAAAATGGAACATCATACAAAAATTTTTAACTTTAATCTGAATTTTATTTTTGTTCTGATGCCTTGTGGAACACCCTGAAAAAATTAAAAGAACAATATTTGTAAGTTTACATTCTTTTAAAACAAAATAAAAGTTAGCCTTTTTAAAATAATTGAAAAATGTAATATAAAATTTAATAATTGGCTATTAATAATAGTAAAAATATAGTTTAAAAAAATATAATATTTATCATGCACTAAACTAATCTAAAAACTAGACTATTCTATGTCACACATACCAACACATTCACACAAAGGTAATTGGTGAAATAGGTAAACAAAACAGGAGAAAGGAAAGAATCAAAGGAATAGTCCAGATCTGGCCCAAACTACAAAAAAACCTGCAAACAAAAAAACAACAAACATTAGAGAAAAAATATACCAAAATTGTCTGTATTTGGAACAATTTCATTATGTTCATCTTGCACCCATGATGAAACGTAGACGTAATCTGCTACAAAACTTGGAATGTGACATTTTATAATCGCAGTGTTGCCTCGTAGAACGTGCTCATCCATCAAGTTCACTTCATACTTTTGTGTAACAACTGTAAGAGAGAGTCGGTGTTAGTTTTGTTGAGTACATTTACAAAATGGTCTGAAAGAATTAAAAATATCAGACTTTAAAAAGCTACAAAGAGAAAGATGATATCATGTTGGATGACTAATATAACATAGTAAAAGCAGTGAGATCAATATACATACAACAGGAATAATTCAAGTTATATGAGTCATAACCAAGGAAGTTTAAGAGTAAGACAACTAGTAAGTTTAATAGTAAAATATTTGGAGATGGCATAGCTCAGTTGGTAGAGCACAAGTTTCTCTCGCTATAATTCGGATCAGTGCACCATCACAAGTTACAAAGATTCGAGTCTGGTTGGTGGCATTGTTTTTTCATGTGTTACCTACTACCCCCAGCTTCATTAGTCTAAACATTAAATAAAGTTCCTATGCTCTAAAAATATTCAAAGTTTGTTCTTCTTTAATGTGATCCAAAAAGTCTATTTCACCTACTTACATTCTCTTTTACAATATGGCATCATTTCTTGGGAATATTCCACTTTAAATTATGCTTAGGAACCAGGAGAGAGAGAGGGGGGAGAGAGAGAGGGGGAGAGAGAGAATGGAGAGGGGGAAAAGAGAGGGGAGGGAGAGAGAGAGAAAACTAACATGAGTATCAAGGGTCAGTCATACGCCTGCAAGATACTTCTTAGGAAGCTAATTTTTCAGTATGTTTTTATTTATAATTAATAATGTATTAATTAATAATAAGCACACCACATTTCATGTTTCTATCTAAGTTTTTGTTTCCGCTATCATGCTTATTTGTAGACGACAACGGCATGTCGAACATCACTTTTTCAGTTTCATGAGACCATCCATTGTGAAGATCAGTCATAAAAAGGAGTTAGTTCATTATATGAGTATATTATAGGACTATATACATTTAAGCTACCGAGTCGGTAGTACTGAAAAATGTTTAGATTATTAAGTGAATCTAATAGAAAAGCAATGACCAAATAAAGAGAAAGAAACTGAAGGTCTTGTTTTGTCCTTACTTAACGACACATTCATAGCAAGTGATCCTCCATTGTGGTCACCACAACGAAGATTTGTTTCAATATACTTCAATGCACTTGCATTATATTAGGTTACATTTTGTCAAGTTATAACTTACATTTATAAAAAATCCTTTAGCTTGCCAATTCTAATCCGATTTAACTGATCCTGTATTTTCATCTCTACAAATCAACTTATTCAATCAAAGAGAATAAAAAATATGTTTTCCTTATCGCACCTGACCCTGACACGGTCAACAAACCAAATGTTCTCGCCTTGTAAAATCATACAGTATCTCTACCACAATGAAGTTGTGAAAATTAGTCGCAGAATTTTCAAATTGATTATATTTTCCCTCATCGGTGTGAACAAATAGTCTTTGGAGCATGGCCCCCACCCAGTAAAGTGAGTTCTATATATCTTATAAATTAATTACGTACAATTATCACTTTTTCTCTATAAAGATTGATAAACGTAGTGTGCCGCATACATGAAAGAAAAATATCAGTTTGGAATTACAAAAATGAATGCTGACTATCAAGATAGATTTTAATTTTTTTTTAAAATAAGATTTAATTAATTTCTTTGGGTAATAAATCTTTAATTTAATCAAAATGGTTAAATCAGACTTTCAGATATTTGGCCTTAAACATCAGTCTCCATAGTTAATTTTCACATTTTGTTAACAAAAAATGGTTTAAAGAAAACATAACTTTTGGGAAGAAGGTGATAAATTGGGTTTCCTTAGTCATTCATTTTGTGGATAGGAGCGAGAAAATTAGTCCAATCTGTTCACAACTTATTTTGATGAAACGTATAACAATGTGTATTTTAGTTCGGAAGTTATTTGCAACTCTGTAAACGTTTGAACTCCCACGGTAATTGAACCCGGAACTTCTCACACGTGAAGCGAGAAGTGTTAATTCTAAACACTAAACCAGCAGCGAGAAAATTAATTCAATCTTTTTTATTTTTACAGAAAGTATTAATGTGGAGTGTTGAAGTAGTTAGAAAATTACTGACAAAATCTATTTATATTAAAATTTACTTAGAGTTCTAGTAATTAAAAATAGTGCTCACAACACAGTCTGAAACACAAAAACAAATATTCAGCAAAAGATCTAATCAGCCGCATGAATTGTAGTCAGGCAGTAAATAGGTTCTGAAAAAGGTAAAATCCAATCAAAGGACTCAGACAATTCACTATGGACTTAAAGTTTACCATAATCATCAGTAGGGGGCATAAACTTGTTGCCGTTCGTATCTTCCCACGATACGACTTCCAAATGATCGGACACAAATGAAGGGATGTTGCATTTAAAAACAGCAGCGTTTCCTTTGATTACAAAAACATCGTAAACTTGGGCTTCGTAATACTGGTTCACAACTGAAACATTTAGGTAAGCATTAGTGTGATCGAAATTATTGAGATTTTAATTTTGAATTTTGTTGAATAAACCTGGAACAAAAATGTAAAGGTTGAATAACATGCTAAAAAATTATAAACAATAGACTATGGATAGTTTTGAAATGTTAAATTGTACTCGTAGATCAAGGAGTCTTATTCAGTAGGGTAAGTTTGTTTAAAACAGTTGTTACACAAGTTTTCTTAATGTCGGCTAAGCCCTGACGGGCCTTGTAGATTTGTATATATTAAAAAGTATCCAGTCGCTTCTCTGCTACATATGTAAAGAAGCCTCTCTAGCTACGCTGGTGTCGGTAACTCGGCATTGCTGGATCTCGTAACTATATTAATATCACATATTCTTCTAAGGTCAGAGTTCGAAATTAATATCGCTATTTGTCATTTTAGAGAGGTGTGGTTGATACCAATATATGCAAAATTGAAATATGATAATTTGTATCTAATTTAGTGTGTTATTAAACAAATGAGATATGACCAAAAAACTGTTTAAAACGGCTGCCAATTAAACATTAGATTTTTATGAATTTAAATAGCATTCTATATAGTCCTCTAAATAAATTTTATGTTCCCATGACAAACTATGAACGAGATGTCAAAAATAAACTTTTTGATTTGGTGAGTCCTATGAAACTTGAAGATCAGTCAAAAAGCGGAAATCAAATTTTTTGGCGATAACCAAACATAACCTATAGTGGGTAATGCAAAATATAATTTTGAATTAAAAGTCATGTACCTACAACAAATAAACTAAAAATAAACCCAATAATGAATATTCAAAACATATGTACTTCATACTGTTACAAAGCTTTTTAGAATCAACAAGGGACTCGATGTAATAACCACCCTTTTCCCCTTCACAAAATACATTTATATTGTGAGACGTTCTCCGTCCAATCACCAGACCTTGTCTCGAGGGTTGAGTGAAAACAGGCGGAGGTTGTCATTAACTTTAATTATTCTTTAGGAAATTATGTAATCAAGTCTGTTATAATGTTGGCAGTAGGAATGAGAGTCTACTTTGAAGCTGAATGCAATTATCTTTATTTGTAGATGCATGATTTGAATAGTACATTCAAAATTTCAACTGACATACAATTTATAAGAAAAACACTACCTTTTTCATTTTAGACCTATGTATCTATGAAATAAACTGTGCAAACCCCTAGAGGGCTTTGCAATCCCATGAATCATAGTTAGATCTATGTAGTCTTGGGTTGTATCTCTTGACCAACTCTTGTTCTCTTCCGACACTGATGGAGTATTCGAAGGTCTGGGGTCTTTATTTTATGTTCTTTTCTTTCTTTTTTTTTATAAGGTGATGATAGAAAGTTTTTGGTTTTAAACGACAAGGAAAAAAAATAATAACTAAAAGGTGCTCAAAAATTACACTAATTTCCTCATAGAGAGATTTACAAAACCAAAAATAACATTTGTTGCCAAATATTGTCCCCTCAAAAATGTCTCTAATGTTACTAGACGGAAAAAACTCTATGTTTTATATTTATTTCGCTAAAGAATTTCTGCGCCATACTTGTTTTTTTTTTTTTTTTTTTTTTTTTTTTTACAATAGGGCTTATTTTAATGATACAGGTGTCAAATTAAACATATTTGACAAAAATTATTCATTTTACATGAAAACAGTTATTTTGTAATGGATAACATTTATTTAAATACCATGTATCACAACAAAAATAATTCTCAAATACGTTTTATTATTTTTTTAATTTTTGCTTAAGAGTTTATAACAGTAGTTTTCAAATATTTTTAGGTTAACTTATATAGTGCTTACTTGTAAGGATTCACATTGTGTTGCGATTGGTTACATCTCGCAAAATTAAAAAGTATAATGATTAAATATAATGTTTGAGAATTTTGAAAACAGTAAAATTGTTTAATTTGTTGAGAACAACTGTTTTAAACTATTTTTAGGTTAACTTATATAGTGCCTAGTTTGTTTGGGGGATTAACGTTGTGTTGTGATCGATTGCTAAATTTCGCATAACTGAACAGTTTATACGACTTACTGTTAAGGTGTGATAATTGGGTCTGAATTTTTTAATCTCACAAAAGTAAACGGTTTATACGGGATATTGTTAATGTGTGATAATTGTGTTGGAGCTTAGATAGTTAGATATTCTAAATTCTGGCCACAGGAAGACCACATAGAAACCATCGAACACTTAAATGACAGAAATCAAAGGGCACTGAATCGTAAAGTAAACCAATAAGTTCAACTTTTTGATGCCAATATAAACATGAGGCTTTACATTATTTAAAAATTGCATGTTCAATTGATATTAATAATCCATATTTTGATGTAGGTGATTTTTTTAGATGATTATATTGCAGTGCTTTGATGAAATAATCACACAAATTCAAAGCTGTTAAATTCTTAAATATAAATTACTAGTATTTTAATAAATTCCTAAAGAAGGATTGTCCCCCATATGAACTTACTATGTTGTTTTATAATGTTGAAAGATGTTTATATGTTTAAAAAGAACTATTTATATGGCAGTCAATGTTTATTTGTTTTAGCCATTATTCCTCAACTATAATTTTCTTTTACATGTGATTTTTGCGTCATTAATCTTCACATTTCACTGAAAAATTGGTTATGCCTTTTATAACAGCTCTGTAGAAGATGGTTTGGTTTTTTTTAAATTAATAACTTCCAAAAAAACATTTTTAGGCAAGCTGGAGACCAATACTATTTATAAGAATCGACATTTGAGAATAATTTAATCAATATCATATCAACAGATTTTGAGAAATCAACAATTTTATGTTTTTTGCCACACAATTTTAATTGTTCACAAGATGGGAGAGAAAAAAATACCTCAAAATATAAACAAATACGAATCTGATAATAATCTGTTTATTTATTTAGGTTATAGAGCACAGACATCAAATTGCAAAAACTATATTTTTTAACTCAGGGATCTCAAAACATCCCTAAAAAACTCAACATAAAATTTTCTCCCCTATCATACAACATTTTCGAACTATATAATAGTAGATAGTACCAAAAGTATGAGGCATGTTATAATGTGACACAATTGCATTAGGAAATTACAACGGTATAAGATCAGTTTCAAAACAAACTATCAGGAATCCATTCAATTGGATCTTATCTACCCTCGTTTAAGAGAAGAAAAAGTTATCAACATTTGGAAAACCCAAGCTAAATAAAACAAGTTATGGGGCCAATTTAGACTGGATTGGTGTTGCTAGTCTCTTAAAAGGCTATCAAATTAGTTTATTGTCAGGCTTTCAAAGTTTTGTGGCTATTTCGTATCAACCTTCATTATACTTAAAATAAATTGTGTACATAACACTTACGTTAACCTCTACGAAAATTTATCATTGTTGTGTATTTTTAAAATTGAATTTTCATTCAACTTAGTGTTGCCTTTTCAGGATCCCTCCCCCTCAAAAAGTTGGGGTTAATTTTTTTAAAAACCGGTTCTATATATCCAAAGACATTCCTAAAGTTTCCCTATTTCAATCCTTTCAAAAATTATGGAAGGGTCCAATACTTTTGAAACGTACAGTATATATAAGGACAAAATAAAAAAAAAATGGTTTTACTAAATTTAAAATAATTCTGAAAAAAAACTACAAATTATAGAGTGCTAACATCATAATTTTACATTTTAGTGCAAACGTCAAAACATACACACAGTTTTGAAATATTTTTTAGATACATTTTAAATGATATTGTAATGGATATGAAAACAATATGATTATGGCTGCAGTAGGTTTTCTGGAGAAACCATCTAAAACAAACAAAAACCACAGGAAGATCATCTGTAAAGGACGGTGAGATGACAGGAAATTCACCGTCCAAACGATACATTTTAAATGACATTGTATCAGATCTGAAAACAATATGGCTGCAGTAGGTTTTCTAAAACAAACTAAAAAGAAACAAGAACCGCAGGAAGATCATCTGTAAAGGATGGTGAGGTGACAAGGAAACACAACGCCCAAACGAATCACACAGTCGTGCAATCGCATATATAATTTACCATATTTAGAAACATCATTGGACATAGAAGCTGAAAATGTAGTCCCGTCATCTGATATCCACTCTATGACTTGAACAAAATCAGACACAAAACTTGGCACTGAACATTTTAGAGTCGCAGTATTGCCTCGTAGTACAAACTCATCGATAACTCGACTTTGGTAAAACTGGTGCACAACTAGAAACAAAGAAAATTGTGTGAAAATCAAATTTTCTTCTTATTTTATCAGCTTGCCTGTCTAGGTATGGTTTAAGGTAAGAACCACAGCCATAAATAGAAAAGTGAGATTTGTTTCATAGCAGGTAAACTGGTAGGAAAGGATGATGGTCAAATGAAGAGAGAGGTATGGTTATTATTGAGCTTTTCGTCAAATGATCAAAACTTTTCCTCAATATTTCTGTTTCAATGCTACAATAAATTCTACTTCATGTAAGAAGTAAAAAAAAACTAAAATAAAATCATTTTATTAATACACAGTACAAAAACATTGCACAAACTTTCTCACATTCAATTTACTAAGCAAATAAAAAATGTTTATCACTTGAAAAAATTAGTCAGAGTAAAAATTAAACTAATAAATAGGTCGTTTAAAAAATAGATATATTTATATCATATTATGAAGAAATATAACATTTAATGCCCTGTTATGTGTGATTTCCCTCGTTAGTGACTACACAAATGGTTTAAACGAGAAAGCCTAGCTGTATCTACACAGTTCTTCATGTCGTTTTAGGTTAGATCCCTCTTTCTCATGATCAACTCTAGTTCTCTTCCATCCCTGATGCTATTAGAATATTCTAGGGCTATATTTAAAAACTCTTGTCTTCTTATTTTTATAAGGCAATAATGACCAAGAAGTTTTGCGCCCTTAAACGACAAGAGGGAAAATCAATGTAATAATTTTGATCACATTTTGCTCAAGTGTTGTCTCTAAAGACCTAAATGAAACACATTGGACACCATCTTTCTAAAAATCCTAGTAGATGAGTTATTGGTGAAAAACTTTTTTAAATCGACAGTGGAGCTGTTGTAATGTACATAATTTCTCAAAATTGACTGTACAGATTTTCAATCAAATTTTATAGAAACGTGAAGATTAATATTTCAAAATTATAAATAATATAAAAAATAACTTTCAAAACATAAAAAATATCTTGACTGCTAACATTTAAACCCGATTTCATCTTTAATGTTTATGTTTAAGACAAGTTTATGGCACAAGGGAAGCAAGTTCAGACCTTATTTAAATATGGTTTAAAATAATTTACAAAAGCTACGAAGGCGTCCATGGATGATTTTCACTGCCAACTACCGTACTGTTGTTTTTGGTGATAATTGGTTTTTAGCTTTAGTTTTGGGGATGAGTGAGTGAAAAAGTTTCTGCAATGTTTATCCATCATTAGAGGTAATGAAAAACAAATTGACATCATATGTTCCTATTTTCCAAAATTATTACACAATATACAAAAATCTGTAAAAATAATATCTTTTCATTTTAAATCAAAATCTATAAAAATTGGGTGAATGTACATGTGTTCGGATGTATCCCCTCCGCAACAGAAACGATTGCATTATTTTAAAGTGATCAAAATTGTATAATTTTTTTTTTTTTTTTTTATAAATCTTATACAAAAACATAATACAACACATAAATAAAAGAAAACTTCTCAATGACTTTTTTTTTTTAATTGTATTCGAAAAGTATTACCTGTAATACTGGCTTATTCAAATTACGGTACCAAAATTTTACTTACTGCTATTTTAATATTTTTTAATTTTGTAATTTTATTTCAGAAATTAAATTTTGTTTAGTAAATTTTGTTCAATATATTTATATATTTTTCTGTATTGTTTTAGTGTCACTTTGTAGTGTCCTACGTATTTACAAGAGGAAAGAAGAGACATAAATTTTTAAAAAAATATTAATTTAAGGAAATAATTTTGTAAAAAAAAGTACTTATTTAATTTATAACTTGACCTCTTTCTTAAAAAAACATATAAACACAAAACAAAACAAATGTAGGTACCTCATGAGGACTTACTATTTCCCTACTTATTTACTGATTTCACAATAAAAAAACAACCAGTTAAACATGATATGTACAAAACAATTTAAGTGATCTATTTATGCACCACAAAGCCCGATTTTGATTTTTAAAACTCTGAAAGATTTCATAAATGGTTAATATTTCGATTGTGAACGGGCGTGTTCGAAAGTTTATGCAATATTTTTTAACCGAAAAGTATTGGTTAGAAATAAGAATGTTGAAAAATTTACGCAACACCCTCCTTTTAACAATTTAATCTCTCATTTATCTCAAAGCTACGATCATTTGACAGAAAACTCAGCTTTTCATGATGCAACAGTCATACAACCAAACCTCCCACAGTTTTACCATAATCACTGCTTGGATAATAATTGTTTCCTGCGCTATCGAGCCACATTGTAACTGATACAAAATCTGCTACAAAACTTGGAACTTCACATTTCATAACGACACTGTTCCCTCGTATAACATATTCATTGTCTGCTTCGGCTTCGTAGGGCTGCGTTACCACTGTAATCAACAAATATCTGTCTGTCTTTCCAACATACAAAAATACTAATTTAAAACTTATTAATCTATATCATACACATGAATGTAAACGGTCCAAAATAAATGTAACAAATTATGATAATAAACTATGTATACTACTGATAAACATGAATATTTTATTAAAATTAAAAAACCCGTTTGTTTCACAAGTTTGATTATAGACCAATTGTAGGTTTGTAAAGTGTAGTTCAGAATACCAACAAAAAAACTACACTAACTATCGTCTATCTACTTTCAGAGCAACATCATTTTAAAATTGAAAAACTGCTCAAAATCCAGTTAACTAGTTTCAAACACATTTTTGAGTAAAATATCACAAAATAGTTATCAAAGCACCTGAGAAAACTGAACGTAAATTATTGATGAACTGAAAAAACCATTATATTTCCCACTTACAAGAACATCCTCAGCAGCGAAATGGCCGTTGTTCTCAATGCCTATCCTGAGCCTAAACATACCAATAAGCAAGGTGAAGATATTGAGGACAAGCTAATGGATAAGTTAAAATTAAGAGAATTGAACTTTTCTTTCATTCTCAGGAAGCTACAACTAGAGAAAGGGACTCTCGTTCTTTCCTACCTCAACGATGCACTAAAGTGTTGGCTACCTTTAAACCATTAGGTGAAAAAAACAAGTTAATCAGCAGATTAAGGAAGTACATTCTGAAGACTACAAGGCTGTGTCTTAGGTTGAACTCCAAGCTTCTGAAGCAGTCTTCAAAACAAATCTAGGAGATGCATAACCCTACACTTAAGGTACAGGAATGGAAGGTACTTTCGGCAAAGGAAGACCCAAAGGACTATGGCTTTGCTTAAACAAACTTCAGAAAACATCTGCTAACAGTCCAGATCATCAATAGTGATCACGTTTGTAGGCTATGTAAACAGTCTGAAGAGACTGCTAAACATATCATCCTAGAATGTGAAAGGCTCTAGGTTAGGAGAAGAGATATATTCGGGGTTTTCACAACAAGGTGATGATTCCGGTGCTAGCATCGGACGAAAACTTCTAAGCCTCACTGAAGGCAGAGGTATTGGTTTGCTTTGCTAGTAGGACCTTGGGGTGTACAATAAGCTTAGATTGATTTACAAGGATCTTGAATCCTCATACCCTAATAATCTAATCAATCTAGTTTTTAATTATTTATTAGTTTTTGGTTATTTGTTTAAAATCATTAAATAAATCCCCGATTTACTATTATTAAATGTGCTAACCACAGAGTAGACTGTTGTGCAAAATAAAAGACATGAGAGGTATCTCATGTCTAAGAAGAAAGTAAGACGTAATCAAAAACATGAAGTAAGAAGTACCATATTGTAGAGAGTAGAGAAATTAAACAATTTCCAAAATCCATTTCTGAAATTTAAAATACATCAAATTTAGTTACTTCACCTGGAACAAAAAAATAATATCAGTTTAGTCCTACAAAAAATTCAGCCAATTGTCAAGAACAGCGTTTCGACAAACCAGGACCAGATAAGGATTATCAAATCAGGATCACATCGTACCCAACGTACATACAGAAAATTACCATAATCATTTCCAGTATTTTCTGTCGTAAATGTTTTCGCTTCATCAGAGATCCAAGATTCAACGAAAACAAAATCTGCTACAAAACTAGGTATTTTGCATTTCATCACAGCGCTGTTCCCTCGTATGACATACTCGTTCTCTGCTTCTGTGACGTAATATTGTGTCACCACTGTAAATGTAAAATGAGTATTGTAATATATATGCAGCATGGCAGCGTTGGTAGTGACCACAAATACCTGTTGTAATGGACACTCTTGCTCAAAGGTTGGGTTTTAGGTAGGATTATATTCACACAGTACTTTCATTCAAAGAGTATTTCTTGTGTTTTGCTTAGAATTACAAGAAAAGTGTTGCGTGACTAAACAACTTTCCATTATTGTGGATTTTAAATAATTTTGAGGTTATGTCGGTTAAACTTTTTTGTAAGTGTTAATTTTTACTGTGTTGGATTAGTCACAATGAAACAAAAAATTTGGTCTGAGAAGTGGAATTGTATTGCTTAAATCTTGAGACATTATAAAGTTACACTATTTGGAAGTAAACAAAAATTGGCATTACAATTTAAATTGCAAAATGACAAAGTATTGATTTCCCAGAATACCAAATATAGGGTAAGTTTGATAATTACCAAAATTTTCTAAATGTTTTTGGCTTATATTCACTTTTCAAAGCTTCAAATAAACATGATAGCAGCCGTAAAAATTAAGACAGAAACATGAAATTTGATAAAGGGGACTATATAGTGCTCATATAGAACCCTATTGAAATTCAGAAAATCAAATTTAAAATATCAAAATAGAAACAGTTTGTTGTTCATATCTCGTGTGTTATCCAACTTATCATACTTAATTAGATACAAATTTGTAGATTTAAATTCTGTATGTAATGATATCAATTCCACCTCTCTTTGATGGAAAAAATGGTAAAAGTATAACTAAAAATGAATTTCAAACCGTAACCTCCTATGAAAGTCTTATATTCGTATAATCACGAGATCCACCAGGGCCGAGAAAACATGAGAGTAGCGAGTGGAGGCTCCTTCACATATGTAGGGATTCGAGGCTCGTTAGAGCCGAAACAATGACACAAGCTTACCAACCGAGACAAAAAATATTATTTGTGATCTCTTAAAAATATCATTTTACGAGTTATCGGTATAAAAATTTAAATATGACTATGGAGCTTTTATAAAGTTTTATTTAAATTGGCTAAACCTATTTATATTTTAGCGAAATGTGAAGATTAATTGCACAAATCCGTGTGTAAAATAGCAAGTAGAATATATTACATTGGTTCATAAATAATTGGGAAAATCAAAAACTAATCTTTACTGCGGTCTATAAATGCTTGATTTTAATCAAATACGATTTACCATTTATTTTATAGTCCATTGTTCATTTTCTCATTTTGATTGACACCTAATGAACTGACATTTTTCGGTGTCGATTAGTTTTGGTTTATTTTTATTTATTTTCGCGAATGGGTGACCGAAAACTTTTGTGTAATATTTTTGCATCAATTATGAAAAATTAAAATTCTTACGATGTTAATTTCAAATTTGATATGCCTCTTTATGTAAATAGAAAGTCACAAGACTACAGCATTACTTAAACACAAATACTCTTAGAATAAAGCCATCATTTCAGACAGACAAAGAGGGAAATAACGGTTACCATAAACATTTTGTCCATCTGACTTGGTCGATGGATAATAAACAATCCCATCATCTGAAGCCCAAGATTCAACTTGGACAAAATCAGCCACAAAAGATGGTATGCTACATTTCAAAACAGCCGTGTTCCCTCTTATCACGTACTCTGTCATGATCTCTGCTTCGTAAAACTGATTTACAACTGAAATAAATTTATCACATAGTTTATAGATTTACATGTTGTGAAACTGGTTTCCCTAATTACTCAAAAGCAACATTTTCAAAGAAATACACAATTTTTAAAATTAATAATAAAACAATAATGAATTAGGTATATATCACAAGACATAAACATAACCTCACTCTGCGTTGGAAAATAAAACAGCTACTGTACACTTGCACAAAACACCTAATAGCAAAGAATTATAATGCTTTATGGGTGATTTACTTTACAATACTTAGCATTGATTGAAATATATCATTCATTAGAATGCTGTACATCAACTGGAATGCTGATTACCTTAACTGAAAAAAAAAAAAAAAAAAAACCACACTACTGGTTAGTCTCGTTGGCTGGTGCCCGAAATCAATTTAAGAGTAAATGATCTAACTACTGTTTACAATTTACTCTAATTCGTTGATACATATATTATATCCCTACGTGACACAATACTCGTAGACCAAGAGGTAACAGTAAATAATACTACAGCTACTGTACACCACTCACAGATAGAAATAATAAAAGTTAAATGTTTATTGGAAGCTTTCTTTTTACCATTCGTTGGGATCACAGTGACAGTAAATATTATGCTATACTACACATCTATGTACATAAACCCTGACTTATTTAACGAAAAAACTATTTTTTTTATCCCCACCACTGGTGGGTTTCGGTGGCTGATGGATTAATTTTTTAGAAGCATAAACAATCTGACTACTGTTAAATTCACTAATTCTTTTCCTCTTTATGGTCATACCAATTTATTTAATATTGAAATAGTGATGTCGGTATTTCTAGGAGCATAGTATTCAGAGAGTGAAATGTGAAGCAACTGTTTCGAGTACCTACCCATTTTTTTAAAACACAAAATAAAACAACAAAAAACCTTGCTTAATTTTATATAGTAATTGTAAGGCGTTAAAATTGCTGGGGGGGGTACTAAATTTAGTACCGGGATTAGGGTAACCTAACATAGGTTTGACTACTGGAAACGTGGTCACCCACTCCCAATGAAGTTTTAATTCCCTTATCCCTGTCAAACCATACACCACTTTAGGTAATCCAGCTCTTAATGAGTTAATTATAATAAATTAATTTAGCGGATTTAGATTCAAATTATACAAGTAACTACACACAACACCAAATCCAATCTACAGCCGAAATATAACTACCGCGGTCCGACATATTTTACCAGCCCTCGAGAGAATCTGGGAACACCATTACCAGAAACTTAGCCTGAAATTGTAGTTTCGAAAACTTCACTTAAATAAAATAAACTATCCAAAGTAGCAGAACTCGACTGCCGTGTTTCGAGTTGCTGGACACTGCACTATTCTCTTTTATCACATCATAGTCTTTCCAGCTCCCCAGGAGCCACAGCTGTTCACTGCCATCTGAATGGTGTGCTTTTGGTGATCGCGGTTAGGGGTGCAACCAAGATTACACTGGTAACTCTAAGCGCGACCGAAGATTCAACTGTACGCAACCAGGATCCCAACCACAATGAGCCTACAGTGAGTATAAGCTTTATAAAATTCCTAAAGATCGTAGCTGAATCTACACTTTTTAACATAGTCTTATGTTAGATCTTCCATCTTTCCTGTCAGTTTCTATTGGTCAACTCGTGTTCTTTTCCCAATCCGACACTATTAAAGTACACTGGGTCCTTATTGTATCTTACTTCCTTTTCTTAAACTCACAATATGCACTGTGCATGTTGGAATCCTACATCCTCCATTTAACACACTTCCTAACATAACCTATTAATGAAAGTTCGCTCAGTTACTAAGCTTGAATGACAATACAATATTCCACTTTTACTTTTGTAAAAATCCCCCCCCAACTAGGGTGGAAATTAAAGGTGAGGGAATTTCTCCTTTTTTCGTTTCTTTCTCTTCTATTTTGAATGCAATAATTTAAATAAATACCGTTATTTTTTAAAATTAAAATATACCTAATAATGAAACTTATGCTTTCTTTGATAATAATTTAATTATAGTACGACTAAAAAGTAGAAAATTTTAGATACAAAAAACTTTTTCAAATCGTACTGGAGTGTAAAAAATAATTGCATTAATGAATTTTTTATCTACGTACGAAAACAAAATGTGCGCACTTACATAAATCACTTGGAAAAATTCTTAAATTTTGATATAATATTATAAAATGTAATTATACATTACTATATATCGGAAACAAATAATAATGTACTATTGTTAAAATTTAATAATTTATAACAATAAATATTATATCTCGTTTAAAAGTTTCTATCAATGTAGGCGTGATTAAATTAAATAAACAGCCTACAGTAGAAACATCAAAAAATATAAACTTTTGCAACTCGGCGATCATCACTCGTGAAAACTTGAGTCTTACGTCATGAAACAGGAGAGGTTAGAGCAGTCGGGGCTCAAAAATATGACTTGCAAAAAGACGTCTCTGGTCTTACTTAAGAGGGTCCCACTATCATTAGACTATGAAGGTCTTATGAATGGTGACGTTTAAGTGCTAAATATATTCAGAGTACAAAATTGAATGAGTATTACAGAATATTATAATTCTGAATACATATTGAGTGATTACAATAAGTTAAATAGAATTAAAAGTCCAATATATTACGTCAAAATTTAAGAATTTATCAAGTGAATGTATGTAAATACACACGCCTTGCTTTTCTGCTGTCGTACCTAGATAAAATTTTGTTAAAATAATTATTTGGCAACGCAATTATTTATTACTTTCTAGTACGCTTTTTGTACTTTTTAGTATGTCTTTTTAAAGTTTTTTTTGTACCTTTGGGAATAGCAAGTTTAAAACAATTTTTTTATTTATTGTTTTTATTTATTTATAAGACGATGAGGACCGAGAGGTTTTAAACGACAAAAAAAATCACTCCCAAACACTGACTTACAATCTCTGCTTTGAAACTTGCTGAATAATTTATGCTAGTCTGAAGAAAAAAGCCTGCCTTGCTTTGATGTAGTCAAATTGCCTATATTTACGCCTTAACTACTTTATTTAGCTTCTAATGTCCTACATTAGGTCACCAATAATGGTTTTTAAGAAGGTAATCGTAGCCAGTTGGTCTTTTATTTTCACAATATAAAAACTTCACTCTAGTAAATACAGGGTGAGTCGTAAAGAGAAACGGATAAATTTTTCAGGGATGTTCTACTGGTATTTTTTTTTTTTAATAATATAAACAAAAACGCTTTCTTTGCCATCTGTCCGCTATTTTCATTTTACAAAAAACCAACATAACTTAGGAAATAAAATAATATATTGAGTTCAGAATACGCGCAATTTGTATATTTATAATTGTACCAAATACAATGACTTTATTTTTTATATTTTCAAAATGGCGGTCTTTTAAAATATTTTTACGCAAAATTTACTATATAGTTTCCTATTGAACGACGACGTTTATAAAGGGTGTTTCCGAATCTGGTTCCGTTGTCTGGTTTTTTTTTTTTTTTTTTTTTTTTTTACAAAAAAATCGTTTAAAAAAAAACACCTACAGAATTGAACCAAATTTAAGTGCATTGTTACTAGTGTTAGTTTCAGTTAGTGTTTTAAGTTTCATTATAGTAACCCAACTAGTTTCAAAATGGCGTCTATTTAAAGCTTATAAATTGAAATAACTTTAAAACTTACAAAAAAAATTCAAAATCAACTTTTTTTTAGTAAATTGTATGTCAAATCTATTATTTGTTTTTAAAATTGGGTAAAAAAAAAACGAAACACCTTCTCCGGCCGTTCATGGTTATGTTCTTGTACTTTTAATAATGGAACATCAATGGAATGGATACATTTTTTTTATGTATAAATTAAATTTGGAGTTTTATTTACATTTGTCAATTAACAGTAAATATATATTAACTGGAAATCTAGTAGTTGTACAAAAATTGTCTATTACGAAATTAAATAAGTATGGGAATTGATTTAGTTACTTATTGATAGTAAGAACTCAACAAATCAGCTGTTACAAAAATAATAGATCAGCTGACCAGTGAGTTAACTGAAACTAACTGTAGCAACAACGCACTTAAATTTGGTTCAAACTGTATATCCATTTTTTTAAAACAAATTAATTTTTTTTAAACACATACAGACGGACAATTGGACAACAAATGGAGATCTAGACCCATTGGTTGTACAAGTTTCTGGCTTCCTTTTATCTAAGAAAGAATACCCTGAAGTTTGTAAGGAAAGTTCGGGGACACCCTTTATATACAGGATGTTTCTGTAACGCACGGAGATAATTCAGGGAGTGGTTATACACAAAATATTGATAAAAGTTCCAATAAACATCCGAAAACGCTTCTTTTACCAGCTATCCGCCATTTTGTTTTATTTCACTAAATAATTTGTATATCTAGAACGGCTCAACCGATTGAGTTGAAATTTTATCCCGTTGTCATCACTATAAAGACCTAGTTTGAAACAAATAATCAACTCGTTCCAATAATCCGTTTCAAAATGACGACCATTTAAAATTTTTAGATGAAAACAACTTGAAATGAGTACATACAAACTTATTTACAAAATAACTTAAATACAGACAAAAACAGATAATGATTAACATTTAGCTAAATACATTTCAAATCAAAAATTAGACACAAATAAGCTGCGCAGAAAAGTTGCACAAACTTTCCCACAGACCTATACACAAAATCAAATACCATTAAGTTCAAAATTTACTAGGAAAAGCTTCAATAAAGCCACAATTTCCAACATTTTATCAAAATCAGTTCCTACAATTTTAATAAAACTTTGGTAAAATGTAGGTTTTAAAGAGCCTAAGTAATCATATCGGTTCAGATTGAATAACGGTTCGTTACAATTAAAAATAGAAACAAATATGGGCGCCATAAAAAATTAAAATTTTGAAAATCTCAACATAATATATACAAGAGATTTTAATAAAAAATTGGGTAAAATGTAGGCTTTAAAGGGCCAAACAGCGTATTGGTAGCCATTCCAGTTCGTGAATTATCAGATTAAAGAGGGAAAACGAAATTAAAAAGATATATTTAAAAATCTGATAAAACGATTTTGATACATTTTATTTTTTTTTAATCTGACGATATAACCCTAAATTTTGTGCTGAACGGTTTCGTTTTCGTTTTCAAAGTAGTCATAATTTTGTTCTACTTATTAATTTGTGTTACTCAATTTCACAATTTCATCAAAATCGGTTTAGCCGTTTTTGTGATAATCAAACTTTACTACAACGCCATTTCCACTTTTAAACCGATAACTCTCAAATTGGGATTTTTGGGGAGATGGCGACCAATACGGTTTATTGTAACCCTCAAAGGCGCAAAAATCGATCAAAATCGTTTAAACAGATTTTGATAAATTATATTAATTTCTATAATTTACCAATATTTTGTACGTATGTGTGAAAAAGTTTAACGCATAGTTTTTTCACGATTTATGTCGAATTTGCACAACCTTAAATCGAATTTTTTTTTTTTATTTTCGTAGATGATATTCCACAGCAAACTGAAACAAATAAAATTCATTAAAAACCCCACCTAGATAAAACACAACATTCGAACGCCACCTGTAACATTTACAATTCATATTTAGCGTGTCGGTTAAATCAAGGAAACAGGAAATATCAACAAATGTCTCAAGGAAATAGATTGCAACCGAATGGAAATGAGGAAAAACAGTTTGCAAGGGTGTAGTAAGTCATCCTTCCATCGTCTTGCTTTCATTCATTCAAAACGTCAAATTCAATATCCGACTCCTTTCCTTCATCTGGAAAATTCAAGATCTTGGGTATTTTTAAAGATTTTCCAGGAAATAATTTTATTAGTTGATGATTTTACAACAATTGTTTTTATTTTAAAGTTATTGGATAACGATATATTTATCTTCTTATTATTGATACAGTTTATTCGAACTTTTGTCAACATTTAGACGACGTTTTGAGAGTAGAGATTAACTTCCGTTATCAAGTGATAAACACAGAACATAGTCTAACAAACAAAAAAATAATTGAAGCCTCATATATAACGCTAATTTACAATCCTATCGGCTAAATCTGTGTAATGATCACCAAGTCTCGCTTTAAACTTTTTAAAGAAGGAATAAAAGATTGTTCAACCCGATAAAACCGTAATATAACTAACCCGTCGGCATACAATTCCTTTGTTCAATTGACCCGTGAATGATCCCAGTTCAAAATTGTGATTAACATTTTCTTGTCTACAGTTTCCACCGAAAGTAACATTTTTCAGTACTAAAATGACACCCTAAGATTTTGTATTTCCCGAATGTTGGAATATTACATTCCAAGCTATATGGAAAATTATCCCATACTTTTAAAATAAACGTATGTTATTCACGTTTCCGGTTAATTCAACACAAACAGTGATCACAACGTCTCGTTCTAAACTTTTGTTCAACACGATAAAACCGTTAGATCCGTTGGCATACTGACTCCTGTTTGTTTAATCACTCAATGATCCCGGTTCAACTTGGTGTTCAACATTTCTTCTCTACACCATAATCTCTTTCCAGTATTAAAACAAAACACCTAATATTTCCTTCAGCATGATAGAATCTACATTCCAAGCAATACACAAACTTTCCACATGGCTTAAAATAAAAAATACATCTATTTTAAGTAGAATTGTCATGTTTCCGGTTAATTCGCCAAAAGTCGTGATCACAAGGTCTCTAAACTTTTGAAAGAAGGGACAAAAAGATTGTTCAACCCGATAAAACCCGTGCGATAACCATCCCATTGGCATACAACTCTTGTTAGGAAACGATGAATGGTCCCGGTACAACTTTGTGTTTAACATTTTTTGCCTACCATTTCCACCGTAATCTCTATCCCGTACTAAAACGACACCTAAGATTTTTTTCGGCATGGTGGAATATCACATTCCAAGCTACCATATAGTGCTTAATCTACTTGAAAAGTATTCTAGAACGCTACTCTACTACAAGTATCGATATAAAAATCCAACTAACTTGTACCAATAGCTTACACCTAACCTAACCGTCGACAAACCGAACGCCGAATATCATCAGGCACAACGTTTTTCAGCTGCAGATTTTATTAAGGTAAAAATATCATTGACTGAAATATGGATTTTATCCTAATATAAAAAGTGGAATAGAAGAGGTTAGGATATGACACATTGAGAGGTACTCTCTCTCTCTCCCACATACACACAAAAAAATAATGAAAGCCATTATCAAATAATAGAAGTAGACCTAATATTTCTTTACATCAAAAACGATTTTTATCAATCATTCTAAAAACATTTTACAAACGTTCATATAAATCCTCAATTTTTTTTTTTTTAATATATATATTTTACAATATCTTCGTCTGGGATGAAATTGTTTGCGAAATGTCAAGTTTGATTTCCCCAACAAAACTGACAAATATTTACAAGTAATTTGTAAATAAACAAAATGACCGCGTAATTACAATAATCACCGGTTACTAATGATTCACATTTCACTTAAATCACTTCCTAATTTTAAAATATTCAACGTGATAACAGGTTTGGTTACAGGGGGTAAAGATAGATAAACAATGGTTGACGGGGGGGGGAGGGGGCAAACAATCAACTGAATTATTCGATTTTAACAGAAATCCCTTAAAGAGCTTGATAAAAATATAGGTAGACTATTTTGTTGTTTACGAAAATGATATGTTAATACTGTATTTATTGGTCCAGGGACTCCTTAAAAAATCCAAAATAATCTCGAAATTTTGAATTTATTTTTATTTGAGCGACAATTTTATACAATGTATTAGTTACCCCAGAATACTATAAAGTAAATTCGATAATTGAGAAAAATTTCGACCTTCGTTTTTATGGTCTCTGGTACTACTAAAATCCAAAAATAAATTAACCTCTTTTAATTTTTTTCAACCGCGATGACATTTATATTCAGAATTTAAAATTTCATACTTGGATCAATCAGAATAATTATAAAATGCATGTGCATCAACTAATCATTGATTCCTACTTCCCTACTACAAAATAATGACTTTCATTTCACTGCCAACTACCATAATTATTTGACGGTGTATACACAGTTCCATCTGTAGAGACCCACGATTCCACTCTGACGAAATCAGCAACAAAAGAAGGTATAGTACACTTGAGCACAGCTGTATTACCTCTGATAACGTATTCAGAGACTACCTCGGCTTCGTAGTATTGGTTCACAACTTTAAACAATGAAAGACAATATAAACATTAGTATTACACAGTAAGGTTAGGTTGCAATGAGGTTTTAGTAAATTTCAACCGTTGACATTACACACAGGTATCGATAGAACGAAATTTAATCTGGTTAGGTTAGGTCGAGACATTGAGGTGAGGTTAGGTTATGGCTATTATATCAGGTACGTTTGGTTAAGTTGTTAGGTGAGGTAGAATTTAGTTAGGTTAGGTTTAAACACGATTAGGACGTCAGATTTAATTTGATTTTGAATCAAAATTTGGTTAGGTTAGGAAACAAGATGAGATTTGGATGCGATGAGAATTCGGTTAGGTTAGGTTTAGTTCGAGTTAAGTTAGGATAGATTGTAAGACTGTATTTAGGTTAGGAATGGTTGCAACGAGGATGTGCTTGGCAAATAGTCACTGCTAAACTAAAACATAGACAAATTGTAGAGAAAACCAAATTAAAACGTAATTATGAAAGGTTAGGTTAGGATTTTGATTCGGTTAGGTTAGGTCAAGTATAGTGAAAATAGGATTTGGTAAATTTCCACTGTTGAACTTTCATTCACGCTGTCCAGAGAACAAAGTTGAATCGAATATAGAGAATATTTGGTATAGTTTAAACATAATATTTAAAATAATTAATTTAAATTTTTATATTTGTAAAAAACAAAAATGTATAATTTGGATATTCTCAATTCTATCCTGAAAAAAAAAATACACCTACAGATTCTATTCGGCCAGTAAAGAGTGATAAATTACCGTACTTCAATAAAATAAGAAAACAATGAATGGCAGGCTGGTATCCAAATTTCTCAATACTGTAGGCCTACATTCAAATTTTATTTAATTAATTTTTCACAATTGACGTACGTTTATCCCAATTTGTAATGTTCTATAATCACATATTTGTTCCTTTTTTAGACACCATTGTGATACAACTTTACCAAAAAGATTTTTCAAATTATCCACCAAACATTCTAGATTCGCCAATTCAACTTCCTTCTTCTCTTACTCAAATACAGCACAGAATACCATATTGCGAAGGAGCAGCTTCGTTCGTGTAAATATTCCCTTGATCGTCCTGCCACGATACAACGAACACGAAATCGGCAACAAATGAAGGTATACTGCACTTCAATACCGCTGCATTGCCTCGGATGACGTACTCGTTGTTCACTTCGCTTTGATACATCTGCTGCACAACTGTCAAACAAAGTCCGGAATCAAAAGTTAGGTTAGGGTTAGAGTTTGTCACCACAGTGGGAATGGAAGGAAGTTAAATATGAAGTTACAATGGTTCTTTACTAATTTTAGATCATGTGTGAGTGATTTGTAAAAGTTAAAGAATTATATATCGTCATAAAATTATTTCGATTTTGAGGTAAGGTTACATTAAGTTAGGTAAGGTTAGGTTAGAGTTTACCCCCACAGTGGGAATGGAAGGAAGTTCAATCGTTCTTTACTAATTTAAGATCATGTGCGAGTGATTTGTAAAAGTTAAAGAATTATATATCGTCATAAAATTATTTGAAAATTAAGGGTAAGGTTAGGTTAAGTTAGGATACGTTACGTTACGTCAAAAACCATTAAATAATTTTCCTTCTGCAAGAATGAACTTAGTCAAATACTCAATTTTAAATTTCAATTGCTAAGGATTTATTTTATATATTACATAAGTATTTTATAAAAACCAATAATTGTTTAGTTTTCATGATATATAATAATATACTACATTATTTAATTAGTAAGGTTAGGTTAGGTTAAGTTATGTATTTTATAAAATAAATAATTGTTTGGTTTCCATGATATATACTACATTATTTAATTAGTAAGGTTAGGTTAGGTTAAGTTATGTATTTTATAAAACCAAGAATTGTTTGGTTTTCATGATTATTACATTATTTAAAAGGTAAGGTTAGGTTAGATAATTTATTGAATAATTTGTAGAAATGAATTCAAATTAAGTTTTCAATTTTAAATTTCAATGATTCCTAATTAAATTAAGATCAACCCTCAGAGGGATACTTGGCAATCCTAAATCAACCTAGCTGGAACTACACTTTTTTGTAGTCTTGGGTGAGATCGCTCTCTTTCTTTTTTTCCAATCTCCAATCTCTCTTGACCAAATTTTATTATTTCCCGATCCTGACACTATTACATTAATCGAGTGCTAGAGGTCTTTATTTTATGTTATTTTTCCATAAGATGATGATGACAGAGAGATTTTTTTTTTTTTGCTTTCAAACAACAAGAAAAAAAAAGGAATGAATTAAAATGAAACATGAGTTACATCGAAAAATTAAAGACTTGTGTGTTGCTTAAAATATTTAAAACTTTAGGTTGGGTTATATAATTTGTCAACAGTGTGGGAATAAAATCAAATTAGGTTTTAAATTTTATGTTTCAAGTGTTTTTGATAAATTAATATTGTTTTTTTAACAAAATATTGTATGTTTAGTTATATTTCCTCTTATTTAGTGATTTGTATATTTTTTTATATATTTTTTTGTATATTTGTATATATTTGATACGCATATTATTAGAAATTCCTCAAATATTTAGACTATCAAAGTGTTTATATAATTTTACTTAACGTAATATTAAAATGGTTTAATCGGAGATTCCCCATCATTTTTGTATACAAAAAGTAACACACATTTCGAGAGTAGAAATCGTATAAGAAGTGAAGATAATAGGCTACACCGGAAGGGGGGACTTACATAAACAAAATGGCCGACAGACGGAAAACGAAGCGTTTCCAGACCTATGTTCCACCCTGTATAAAGCTATCGAACAATCCTATTAACCAAACCAGTTTACAAATAAGGACATTATAGCTTCCGATTGATAAAAACTGAATTAAAATCAGAGGTAAAAAGTCTTAAAATAGAGGACATGTGGTTGTCAACTCTATAAAACTAAGTATATATTCGAAGCAACAGAACGTAAGAAAAACCTATAAAAAAGCAACAAAATTGCTAAACACCACCCTCTATCGCAGTAGGTTTATATCCCTTCAAAATTTCAACAAGCATTTTTAAAGTTTATTTCCTACCCTTTCCCCTAAATGTTAACAAAAAGTTGATTTTTTTAATTATTCGATTTTTCCGCTTATACGTTTTTACCAGCAAGTATTGAATAAACAATAACATTTCAAGTGAAAAATATACGACCTAGACTGGGAATCGAACCCAGGACCTTTGGCTTTACGCGCCAATGCTCTACCAACTGAGCTATCTTGGGAAGCGACTAGAATAGCTCAGTTGGTAGAGCATTGGCGCGTAAAGCCAAAAAAAGCCAAAGGTCCTGGGTTCGATTCAAAGTTTAGGTCGTATATTTTTCACTTGAAATATTATTGTTAACAAAAAGACTAATTCACCCCCCCCCCCCCAACCTGTAAAGAGTACTTTCAAAGTTACGAGGGGTTCAAGAGGGATGTAAACTACGCTTACAACCAATTAATTTACGCTTTAAAAGTGATGGATTGTCCCTACTTTTAATTACTATAAGATCAGTAAACAATTGATCACGGGGTTTGGCAATCCCGAGGTACCTTGCTGGATCTACAACTTCATTCACGAAGTCTTGTTTAAGATCCATATCTACAGTATCATCCTTCCCATCAGGACTCTCTTCACCAACTCTTGTTCTCTTCCGACTATTAGAGTATTCAAGAGCTAGTCTTTATTTTATGTTATTTTCTTCCTACTTTTATTAAAAGGCGATGGGGTTTTCCCCTTTAAACAACATTAAAAATGGGTTTTCCCCTTCTCAACCCAACCTAACCTAACCAGCTACTTGTCAAGTGTATACCAATTGAGAGCGAACCTAACTTAACTAAATCTTTAGAAATTAATATAATCTGAGGTAAAAAAATACCCTATTATATTTTCAACTTTTCCTTGTTCCATCCCCAATTAATCTTTCCGTTCTTCCCTTCTCTTAAACACACTTCAAGCAGATATTGAGTTTTCTTTCTTCAGCTTTTTATATTAATTATTTTTCTTACTTCTACTAAACAACTCTGCAAGTTTTTTTTTTATGGAAAAGTCAAACAGCCTAAATTTGTTTCCACTAAGAGTAACTTTATTTTTTTCATCCCCCTTCAACTCTTGTAACTTTGGTACTCATTACAAAGAGTAAATCAGTTGAAAGTGTGTATTTTGGTGATTTAGGGGTAGGAAGTAATAAACTTTAAAATTCCTTGTTGAAATTTTAGAGAACAATATAACCTCTTACTGTTAAAGCAGAGATGGTGATGGAGATTAGTGATAAGCCCTTGGTGTAAGTGAATATTTAGCAATTAGTTATATTTCGGTACTTTATCATTAATTCGATTAGTCTCTTCAACGCTGAGTAACCTATGATGCATGGGCAGACGTGGAGTAAGGGATTTAGACCTCAAAATGGGCGTTGGTAATATTCAGTATCGTTTTTTTCAAAATTGTAAAACTAGGCTAGGTTAAATTGTGACGTCAATCTCAATCTTTCGCTCACAAATTGACATCAAATCGTGACATAACAGATGCTGTTTTGGATTGCTGTACCAATTTAAGAGTATCTTTAAATATACCAAAATATGCCGCTAAAAAACAATTGTATTGATATATGGAAACGAGACTTGGGTGACATTAGGCTTATGGTGACAAGCACCAGATATTCGAAAGAACTGTTGTAAGGGTAATCTTTGAACCAGTCATAGTGTGGAGAAGACTACCTAAAACATAGAAGAAGTAATTAGAATAAGAAAGTCGCAGGTATAGGCTCTAGCGTGATACAAAATATCCTTAGTTTGGTTACTGGACAACAGAAAGCGCTAGTAGCATCGGGACAAAAAGGCTTGGCTACTCTATCACAAGACCAGTTACGCTACTAGCGCTTTCTGTTGTCCAGTAACCAAACTAAAGATATTTTGTATCACGCTGTTCAACATGGGCTGTGACTTTCTTATTCTAATTCCTTCTTCTATGCCTAAAAGGAGCTTTATACCTGCACGGAGATGGTATAAGGTTAATGAACTGGATAGGCTCCACTGTGCTGGCCATGACGTAAGAATGGACGACTCCGAAACACCCTAATGTATTAAAGATGGAGGTGATTTATGGTAGGATACCGAAGATAAAATTGTTGGATGGGATGAAATTGAGATCGAGAATTTAACCTCTGGAGAGTCAACTTAAAAAGGCACAGCCTCAGTTACGGGTTGTGGAGACTAAGCTGTCGAATAACCAATTAACGTTAGACAAGAGTTGGACATGATAGGGAAGATGAAAAAGAGAGATCTACCAAAGAAAGGTGCAGATTCAAATTAAAGTACCTCGAGCTTATCACATCCATGGGAACCGAAATTAAGGAGGCAGAAGAAAATAAATTGCGCCAACTCGACCCAAGAATATCCAGTTTTAGTAGTTCTTCCAGACACCCTGTATAAGATTTATTGCAGAAGAAACACTTTTAGATAAAAGTATTATCGATTTCTAGAGCTAGAAAGAGTGGCATCATCATTATTTTCCTTGACGAGTTTTTTTCTAAATAATTTCAAAGTCAAGATACATTTTGTTTTAACACTCAACAAGTCGATACATCATGGTACTTGCCCAGCCCTATCATACGATGATTTTATTGTTTAAAGGCGAAAATCCCCTCTCGGTCGTCATCGCCTTCTAAAAAAAAGAAAAGAACTATTAACCCAAGACCTCTCTAAGAGAGTTGTTCATCTGATAGGAAAGTTGAAAGAGAGGGGTCTAACTCAAGACTACATGAGAAAAGGTAGTTCCAGCTATGAAATCGGGATTCCCGCGTTCGTACTTACTGAGGGAGTGAAACAATTTAATAAACACAACAAAAAACTGCATACCAGCTTTAAGTTATCAAATCAGGCCCTACATTATTCCTCTGAAATTTCAACAAGCATTTTTAAAGTTTATTATTATTACTTCCATCCCTTAATAAATAGACTTTCAACTGATTTACCCCCTTGTAAAGAATAAGAGAGTTAAAGGGGATGAAAAGAGTGCGCTAACACGTAAATTTACACTGTTCTAATTAAAAAAAAAAATTGCAGATTTGTTTAGCACAAGTAAAAATAATTCATTTTAAAACCTGTAGAAGGAAACTTTGAAAAACTCAATATCTGCTGAAGTGTGTTTAAGGGAAGGGGGTGGCAAGATTAATTAGAGGAAGGAACAAGGTAAAGTTAAAAATATATTGGGGTAACTTTTACCGAGGTCTGTGTTAATTTGTACAGAATCAGTTGCAGTCCGGTTCCTTTTGAAATTTCAATGTTAACCGAAATGAAATCTATTTCGTTATAAATCGAAGAGACTTTTGCATGTTTTAAAATGTTACAATATGTCGTCATTTAAAAAATGAGTTCACAAGAATAATAGTGAAAAAATAAAAAGTGTTTATTTTCATATAATAAAGTTTTTAACATTTTTTTTTTTTCTGAAAACATTATTATAAAAAATAATTTAATAAGTTTTATTAAATCAAGTAATT
The DNA here is from genome assembly GCA_963513935.1 of Aphrophora alni. Taxonomy (NCBI): domain Eukaryota; kingdom Metazoa; phylum Arthropoda; class Insecta; order Hemiptera; family Aphrophoridae; genus Aphrophora; species Aphrophora alni. The sequence goes on from OY740778.1 coordinate 36,125,282, forward strand.
TTACAATTTTTAAATAGTTTGTTTTGCGTAAGTATAAGGTAAGTTTGGTGAGGAGAAACAATGTCGACCATCGTTTTTCGACGGATACGTTTCATGGTCTCCGGAAACTGGAAAAATTATTTTCGTCCATCCAACGTCGTCTGTACGTAAACAAGTTACTGGTCATAAAAATTAAGTTAGGAAATTTAATACAGAGGATTACATTGTGCTCATATAAGAACCCTAATGAAATTTAGAAAAAATTAATTTAAAATATCAAAATAGCGGCCATTTTAAACGCGCTATTATATCTCGCGTTTTATTCAACTTGTAACACACTAAATTAGATACTAATTCGCAAATTTCAATTCCGCATGTAATGGTACCCAACCCTACCACTCTACGATGACAAAGAAAATATGATATTTGTATCGAGTCGTAGACATGAGCGTAGCGAGTGAAGACTTATCGAGACGTATATATAAGTCGAGGTCTACCAGGGGTCCTACACACTGAGAGGAGCGAAGCGAGTGGACACTGCTTATTATATACATATCTATGATACCCGTTAAAAGGCCTAGCTGACGTCAAGAAAGTAATGATATACACAATTACGAGGCTCAAAAAAACCTGTGTAACAACTGTTTAAACTAACTTCCCCTACTGGGTAAGACCTCTTGATCTACCAATACAATTTGGCATTTCCTACACGAAAATTAACATTTGGACGTTACATTTGGGTCAACCTAACCAATCCTATCCTAACATGCCAGAGCAGCGGTTGATACATGGATACGGGAGAGGATGAATAAGGCCTGGACAAATTCAACAACAAGTAGACTTGCAAGGAGGTTACTTAGACCAAGCAAGAAACATGCTGAAAAACTTATCTCTTTTAGAAGGGATAACATGAGGTGGGTGGTAGGGCTATTAACGAGCCACTGTCACCTCAGAAAACACCTACATAGGATAGGGATTGCTGCAGGAAATGTGGTTTGGCTGAAGAGTCCGCAGAACACATTCTCTTAGAGTGTGAGGCGTTAGGACGAGCCAGGCTATACTCTCTAGGCCCTCTGGGGAAGGAGATGGAAACCGCCCTAGACAACCCTATAGGTAGCAACTGTTCCCTCATAAGGATGACAGGTATTACTGAGAAGGTGTAAGATGGAACTTGGGGCGGCAAAAGACCTTCAGGTCGACGTCAGTGAGGCCTCTGACGAAGGTTATCACAGCCCAAAAAAGGAAACTTAACCTAACCTAAATTAACCTAACCAAACCTAACCTAATCTAATCTAACCTAACCTAACCTAATCTAAAAGATTTCTATTTATTTCACCTAAAGTTTATTGTACTATTTTGTTTTTGGTGGAATAAAATTATATTTTAATATTATTTATTAATTCACCCTGCAATGGTTATAAAAGTCACAGATCTAAAATTCAAAGAACCATAAAGAAATATATAGTAAACTGGTGTTAACATGGGTTGTGAGGATCAGAAACACAAATTTGAAGTCTCCGTTACAAGGATTTAGGATCAGACACACTAGGATAGCGGAGTCTCTCTCTCTCTCTCTCTCTCATACTCCAACATAGCCACAAAGTGACATTTTACCAAAATCATTTCCAGGATAGAAAACATCCCCCTGATCTGTATGCCAAGATACAACAGACACAAAATCAGCAACAAATGATGGAACCTGACATTTCAGTACGGCAGCGTTGCCACGTATGGCGTACTCCTTGTTCACATCCGTCTCGTACGATTGTGATACAACTGAACAATTTGACAACAATGTTAAGAATAAATTAACAAACTATAAAGAGTACAAAGTATTATAACATAACAACAATTAGTAAAATTATTGTTTTAAACATAATAGTACTTATGTTCTATAAGAATTCAATAAATTATAGTAGCCTACATTTGGATGTTATATTAATAAATTTCAAACATAACCTGAAAATAAATAAAACAACAAAAATTTAAATAAATAACCTTTTTTTTAGCCAATTTTAAAAATAACCATAGATAATTAATCATAAAAACTACACATGTAATTCAGTAAAAACGAAAACACACTTAAAACTATTGAAAAAGACTATAAATGCACACTTTTCTTTCCTTAGTTTATATATACTTGACCCACAGATCTTCCAAAACTAAAAACACAGAAACCAGTTTTTATGAAACTGATAATAAAGCAGAGCCTTTGTAAAGGAGATAAGTTTAAATTAAAAATCGTAATTGGCACAGTTAAATATATCAAAAATATAATATAATTTTAATTGTCTATTTGGAAAAAAAAAGTATACAGGATGTTTCCAAAAATCGTACCAATACTTCAAGAGGTTATTCCTCATAAAACCGTATATATAATTAAGTTGTCCTTTAAGCCGCAGGAAGGTAAAAATTTGCAAAATTTCACTCACGAAATTTTAGTTCTAGGATAATCTTGAATGTTGCAGACTAATTAGCAAGGTGTAATGTTTCAGTTTTTCGTCAACTCAGTTATCCTTTAAAAGCTACAGATACAATATTTGTTTGTCATAAAAGAGAAATATTTTGTCTCTTTTAAATATTTTGTAAAATAAAACGTTTTTACAGATATTAGACGTTAAAAAGTTTAAACAGCCGCCATTTTGAAATGAGTAAAAAAATCGGTTGATAATTTTTCTTAAATTACTCCTTAAAAACATAAGTAAACTGTAAAATTTCAACTCTATATCACTTACCGTTGAAAACACAAAATGGCGTCTAAATAGAAAACTAAGCATTTAGGAAATATGTTCATATACACATTGTCATTGGTTTTGATGTGAGGTGTAAACTTCTGAAGTTTTGATACGAATTTTGGATAAACGCTGTATATTTCCATTAAAAGAGATACCTTGCCATGTTTAAAAAAAAAGGTTTTAAACTGTGCAGCCAAAAGTTCAGTAGGCCTAAATTGAATATTGTTTTCTCTACAGAATGATTAACTCCGATATGGCACCAATTAGAGTCTCTAAAACTCCATAAGAGTTACAAAAAAAAACCTTAAAACAGAGGACTTTCCCTACTATTTTCTGGTACTTAAAAGTGTGTTCTCAAAATTTTGAATAGTCAATTTTCCAATTAGGCAGCCAACTTCATTTTTTTTTAAACTTTTTTTTATATATAGAATAAAAAATTTTATTTTAGGATATTTTCTGATAAACCCAACCGTTTATGAAAGATTGTTTTGTAAATGTATTATTTAATCGATTTATAGTAGGTGGAATTTTTAAATTTTTTTATCTTAAACATATATTTTCCTATAGAGAATAAGGCACACATATTATAAAAGACATACTCCACCAACCTAAAATATCTACCACACTGTACAATGTCCACTAATTTGTAAGGTTCATAAATATTTTGTATTTAGCAGTAAAATGTCTACTGTGCAATTTTAGTACAGTGAAAATAATAATTATTATATAGTACATACAAAATCATTATGTACAAGCAACAACAAAAATCAGCCTCTTATTTTCTTACCGATTTTCATCTGGCGAATCTAAAAGTATTCATGTTATTTTCAAAATGACGTCCTGTAAGCATTATAGCGGCCACAAAAATTTAAATTTGAAATGTCCCCTTTTTAAGAGCTCATAAAAACGTATGTAAAACCAATATAATAATAAAAAATTCAAAATGCAAAGTCGAAGGAATTTTAAAATGGTTGGAGTTCTAAGACACACATTTATGTTTTATGTTTTTACATTTATGTTTTAGATAAATCAAGTATAAGTGTAATATCAAGAATGTGTTATTTTTACTTGTATTGTACTTTTATTTTTATTGTTATTGCATTCAAAATTATTATTTATTGTAATCTGATTGTGAAGAAATAAATATTATTATTATTATTTAAATGAACAATCAAAACGTATTTTAAAGAAGTTATGAAACATAAATTTTTTTCAATTTTAAAAGCTACGACCATACTATTTTCACTTACCAAATACAGTATATGAATTATAAGTGCACGTTTGGTATGTTCGACCTCCGCTTTTGACTGGACTTAACGTTTCACGACCCAAGGAAACCGAAATGTGATTTTCGACACACCCTTTATCCGTCACCGTGACGTCTGCACGTAAGCACGATAGCGGTTACAAAACTTAAGATGGAAACATGAAATTTGTCATTGGTGATTATATATTACGGTGATATAGAACCTTTAACACTTTGCGTACCAACGTCCTGATATCAGGACGTCAAAAAATAAGCCTACAAATACCAACTTCCGGATATCCGGACGTGAGTAGAACAGTCTAGAAATACCAACGTCCGGTTTCCAGGACGTTCCATTTTTTTATTTTTTCATCAAAACTATCCAATCTTGGGTTTAAATAATTGTAGATTACGAATATGTGCACATTTATGCATTAATATACAGTGTGAGTCAAAAGTATGGATACACCCTGTTAAATTTTAAATGGATAAAGATAGAAAAATGAAACTCAGAACACCTTTCTAGGAAATAAAAGTGAACTTTTTAGTCACTATTACAACTTTGCCCATTTCCCCAAAATGGGATTTTTGGGAGGCAGCTCAAAATTTTTAAATGCAAAGACCCAATTAGTGACACCTCATTTTAAAGTCCTTAATTAAAGAAGAAGGACAGTGGAAACCAGAGCTTTCTATCTCAACCCAGTACAAAATGGCAGCTCATTGGTTGTCTATTGGGGTTATTTACCACCTGAATGTGGATGTTCATATTTTGCCTCAATGAAGTTTTACTTAATTTCAATGAGCTGTTATTTTGTACTGGGTTGAGATAGAAAGCTCTGGTTTCCACTGTTCTTCTTCTTTAATCAAGGACTTTAAAATGAGGTGTCACTTAATGGGTCTTTAGATTTAAAAATTTTGAGCTGCCCCCCAAAAATCCCATTTTGGGGAAATAGGCAAAGTTGTAATAGTGGCTAAAAAGTTCACTTTTATTTCCTAGAAAGGTGTTCTGAGTTTCATTTTTCTATCTTTATCCATTTAAAATTTAACAGGGTGTATCCATACTTTTGACTCACACTGTATATTATGATCTACGACTTTCCTTCATTGATTAATTATCAGCTGTTGTGTTTCTAATGCGCGTCATAGTGTAAATTTTTAGTTTTTCGTTAGATGTTGTTCAAACTTTGTGACTGTGTACAGTTTTAGTTATAGTTTTCAGTTAAGTGAAGTATTTTGAAAAAAAAAAAATTAAGCAAATTTCCACAAATGAACGTAGCCTAAAAAAAATTAAAAAAATTTGGTGAGTAGGCTACATTTGATTTAATTTTTTTTTTTTTTTACTTTTGTTAGGAGCAAATAAATTATATATTATGGTAAATAATAAAAATACACATTTTTTTAAAAAAAATCATTCAGTTTGACTAAAAAATAAAAGTTTTATAAGCAAAAATGTAAAGTTATGCGCAAAGGTCTAAAAAGGGCCGGTATTTCTCAGCAGTCAGATATACCGGTAATCACTGGTATTTTTCAATCAAAAAATTTTTTTGCTCCGGTGTTCAAAGGGTTAAATTTTTTAAAAAAATCTACTTGAATATGTCAAAATGACGGAATTTTTGTTCACATCTCGTGTGTTATTCAACTTTTAACACGCTAAATTAGAAACAAACTTGTGTTCAATTCTGCATGTTGGTGGTAACATAACCTCTCTACGATGACAAATAGAGGAGTGATTTCGATCACCGGACTTCCCTAAAAATTATGATAGTATAGTTACGAGATCCAAAAGGGCCGAGACACTGACACGAGCGAAGCGAGATACTCACGTCATGATAGTAGTAGCGTAATGTCAGGAATAAAGGAACATAATTTTAGTTAGGGTGATAAGTTCTTTGGAGGAATCTGAATGTAAATAAATTATTGCGACATAGTGGAAAAACTGAGGAAATAGTTTTGCAAGTGTGATGGACGTCACGAGTTGTAAGGGGGTGTATAAACTCTGGGGTGGAAAGAAACCGGGTCAATCACTGAGAGGAGTGGACCGACTGACTTGTGGTGAGAGAACTTCCGAGGACCTAACCTAACCTAACCTAACCTAACCTAACCTGTTCGAGACTAAGATAACGTAGGGTCACAATAGTTGGAATCATTCTGATACTGATTTGACTATGATAATAGATTTTTTTGTTTGAAACAATTATTAATGGAAGTGAATTGAATTTTTTTTTAAATTGTACAACCAATACAATACCGCGTGTTAAATAATACTGAAATGTGTCCGATTCTAACACAAGACATCTCAAGTTTTTTGTTATTTTTACTTGTCATATACAGACAATATCGACGGGTCGTCTTACGATACAATGGGGTTGGGAAAAGAAAGGCAAGTCTTGTCGTAGGATATTTACATAACAAGTGACAAGTAACTAAGCCCCCTTTCTTCTCTGTCTGTTCCGTTGTTTATTGAGAATTCTTTTGTTATCCTGGTTGACATAACTCAACTTACTACGGCCAATGACTACATAAATACTATAAGACACGACATGGCCATGTTAAATATTCTACGCTTATTCTTGAGTTGTCCAATACCCGCTAGGTCGCTGTGCTAGAGAATCTGAAGTTGATGTGACTGGCGCTAGGTGGCTCTACGGTCAAACAATGTTTCAGGCGGGTAAGAGAAAACGCACTGATGCCACATATGGGACCAGAGATGCGAGGGAAGGTCGAGAATCGCTTATCTCAGCGCACGAACTGACAACACTGACTATGCTGACGGAAGTAAGTGAGAAGGTTTGTGAGAGAGAAGTCAACAGTTGTACAGTCTCAACCAAGTGGGATGCGTACAGTCAAGCACCTGCTGCTAGCGCTTTCTGATAGCTGTGTGTCAAACTTGTGACGAACAGCACCCGTAAAGCGTAGACTATTTCCCTATCCTATGTCGTGTCTTATAGTATTTATGTAGTCATTACTACGGCTAACCTGCTTTCTGAGTTGAGGGTACAAGGTTAACATACGACCATCTTGGATCTATTTGATCACGGCGTAATGTTAAAAAGCGATGACAACGGTGTACTGTATAATTTTTTTTTTTTTTTTTTTTTTTTTTAAATCCGATAATCACCGTGCACAATGTCAAATCGTACACAAACAAACCACAGACCACCCCAATTCCACTACTTACTTAGACCAATTCAATTCACCCTCCTAAGTACTAATAATTACTTTTTTTTTATTCAACGCTTTTGTTCCAATACTCCCCAACTACAATGAGCCCACTTTACAAATCCAAAACGTTAATTTAAATTGAAGCCACTTATGATTTGATACTCGAGTGGCTGGAAAAGGTTTCAAGCTGTAGACTGGTTTCACAATACAGTACATGAAAACTATGCATTTTGGAGCGTTTGTTTTTAAATTGTTCTCATCTTGACCCCATGAAGGAAAGTAGTAATTAGACCTCTGAGACCATGCTGTATCTGCGATAATCTAAAGGGTCTCAATATTTGATCTGAGGTAAATTAAACGATGCTAAAATATTGTAGAAACTTTCTCAATCACCCATCTACAAAAAAAAAAAAAAAAAAAAAAAAAAAAAAACTTCGTCACCTAAACTCTTTAGTCGAAAATATGTGCTCATTTCTATCCATAAGCGCTCAAAATTTTTCATACAAATTTCAATCTTAATTTTTGTGGCCGTTTTCATGCTTGCATACAGAGGACAATGATGATTCCCGCCATTGAATTTTTTTTTATTCCTTAAAGAATTAAACATATAAATCAGTAAAAAATTGAGGTCAAAATGTTTTCTTAATTTCTTGTGTATTCCCATAACATTGACTTTTTTTTCGCCACTTCCTTACTCTAGGCCAACACAGCCTACCCTTAAAATGTATTTATATAAGCATAATATTATTAAAAGCTATACAAAATTATTTTTATGGCACAATAGCTGAAATACAAAACAATAATTAATATAACTAACCTAATAAAGAAGAATAAAATTAATTAATAGCATTAATAGTAATTAAAATCATGTTTGATAAACACATTTATAGAATTACTGTATTTTTAAATGGTCAAAAAAAATTAACAAACAAAACTAAAAAAAAAACTATTGTACAATTTTATGGACACTGGTGGTACACAGTTGTACCATCAGTGATACAGTTGTACCATTACCGGTATACATTGTAATAGTGGTACACATTTGTACCATCAGTGATACAGTTGTACCATCAGTGATACAGTTGTACCATCAGTGATACAGGTGTACCATTACCGGTATACATTGTAATAGTGGTACACAGTTGTACCATCAGTGATACAGTTGTATCATCAGTGATACAGTTGTACCATTACAGGTATACATTGTAATAGTGGTACACATTTGTACCATCAGTGGTACACTTTTGTATCATTAGTGGTATACATTGTAATAATGATACACGTTTATAATAATTGTGCACATTTGTATCATAAGTGGTACACATTTGTATCATAAGTGTTACACATTTGTACCATCAGCTGTACACATTTCTACTATACTTGAGACTTATTTGTACCATTAGTGGTACACATTTATTCCACAAGTGGTACAAATATCGGCGGTAAAAATTTCTACCATTAGTGGTTCACTATTTCCTTTGAGAAAATATTTTAGAGGGGTCACATTTTTTGTTGCTCTAATTCTAAAAGTACACTTCAAACATTGACACTTATGAATAGCTAAAAACACTACTTTAAATAATATTAAGTTTTTGTAACCAATTTCATTCCCATTTTCTCCTAGACTACAAGGTTTCTCAAAAAGAAGGGGAAATATTTAAGAGGTAGGCGACATTATATGTAAAAAAGAAAAAAAAATGCACCTAATCTTTGCTTAAATTGTACTTCTATCCGTATGCGTTTTTTCACAAAATCCATTAACACTTTAGGACCAATTAAGATATAAATTTGACATACAGGTGTTTATCATCATATTTTATTAGTGGATAATATTACGCTATTACCTTTGAGTTAGGTTAGATTGATTCCCAGTTATAGTGGATTTTGTAAAAATATACCAACAGAAACTAATTATTTCGCAGTAAAGTACAAACTAAAAAACTTGAATCTTTTGATGTTCCCTGCCAAAATTATTTCCATTTCCTTTTGAAATATCCTGTAACCTTTATAGAAAAATCTGCTTTTTACTGCCTTCTTATTTCGCCAGACATTAAATAAAATATTTGTTTTCCGAGATTCAATGAAAAACACTTGACGTAAATGGGATTTCACGACGTAATAACCTGCCTTGTCTGAAAATTATTAAAGTGATTGTATTATCCTGCCATCATCAATACTTAATATTGTTGAACTTTCTCTACCTTGGAAATGAAGAACAATATTCAGCTAGAGTAGTACAATCACTCCTGCCTATTGTAAGTAGGCCTAATACTTCTTGAAAACATAATTACATAAAAGTAACCGCAATTCCGTGATAGTTCTTTCTTCGACAGAAAGTAGTTTCGATTCTACTGAACAATTATCGGGTAAACTGAATTTTGCTGAAATGTAAACTTTAAAGACATAAACAAAATGTATTATTTATAGAATGTACAAGACGTTTACAATCATTTATATACTAGGTTTCGAGAGTATGAATCAAAAGTATGATTTAAATACAAAACGTGATTAGAAAAAAACCACCAGACAGAGAAAACACTACACAAAGTACAGCAAACAAAGACTTATTAAAGGGGATGTATTTGTTTACACCGGGTGCTCAAAAAACTCTGCAGAAACTTTGGGAAATGGTTTTATACTTCAAAAGAAACAAAAAAGGTCCCTTTGACAATATCTCGCTTCGTTGTACGTCCGTCTGATTTGTTTTTACAAATTAATACCTCAAAAACTATGAATTACGACTTTCTGATTTGTCTGTTAATAATGCGTTGTTTGGTCTCATTTGTCATGTAATTACTTGTAGAATAAAAAATATATTATAGATTTTATTTTAAAATATCAAATAAAATAAATTGAAGTTTTATAAAGTTATGCACAGTAGGTGACTTATCCGCGTGGTAGGTCAACGGACGGGTGTTGTCGAATTGGTCCGATGGTCAAAGGAATTCGTTAATCCTCCAATTAGAGAGGTCGAACTGGTCCGAGGGTTCGCGTAGGGGTGAGGTCGAACTGGTCCGACGACATATAGGTAATCATTTTATTTTGGACACCATTGGCGTCTTCTAAACTAATAATGGGGAACATTCTCAAAGGTTAAGTTAGGTTAGGTTAGGTTAAGTTAGGTTAGGTTAGGTTAGGTTAGGTTAGATTAGGTTAGGTAAGGTTAGGTTAGGTTAGGTTAGGTTAGGTTAGGTTAGGTTATATTAGGTTAGTTTAGGTTAGGTTAGCTTAAGTTAGGTTAGGTTAGGTTAGGTTAGGTTAGGTTAGGTTCCTGGATTTCCTGCCTCTACCTGCTTTCTAACCATCGGACCAGTTCGACCGTGACCCTTCTCGAAGCAACAAAAATATAATTGGAATATTTTGACCATCGGACCAGTTCGGTACCACCCCAACGGACACCCAAATCCTTTGAGTGAAGCGACCCTTCGTACAGCCGCATTCACAGATTGATGCTAGTGTAAATACACAAATGATTGCAAATGTCGGACAAGACCATATTAATATCACGTTAAACCCACAATAATTATCAAATACTGTAGCTTTAAAGCTAGAATAAAAAGTTATGTAGTGAATCCAAAGTTAAAAATCGAGATTGAAAACAGTCCAGTAGGTTCGAAACAGCTGTTTGGGGGGGGGGACATAACACAAAACAAAACCAACACATTGACCAGTTTACCATTCTCCTATACAACGCCCTTCAAGTAACGTTACATAATACATTTATTTAATTTTTCCTAACCTATAAATTTATAAAATAAATATTTCTGAACTCACCAGCTCTCACGTTGACATCCTTAGAATGTATAGAACCAATAGAATTCCTCGCAAGACAGATGTAAACCTGTGCGTGAACTTCCTGTCTGTAATCCTCTGCTCTGAATGGTGGAAAAACCAAGTTTCCGTTTTGTGCAACCTAACGAAACAAAATTATTTATGGTAATAACAGTCGACGGTAAGCAAGTTTTGAAACTAAAATCACTTAAATAAATATTAAATTTACTGCACATTTTACAACGAGAAGATTTGCAAATGTACAATACTAGATTTGCCCCGTGTGGAAAGCGGGCTTTGTCTGCAAATTCACAATTTGTTTTCAGGGGGGCTGCACGAATTAACTTTTTTTTAGGATACGTTTGGACTGACTTCACAATTCATGGCGTCGGGAAACTACCGACTTTGATAATTTTCAGCGCCGACTGTAGCCACGATTGCGGCCATACAAATTAAAATAGAAACATAAAATTTGGTATAGAGCACAATAATGTACTCACATAGAAATAAAGAAAAATCTAATTCAAAATATCAGAATGGCGACTGTTTTGTATTATTGTATTATTCAACTTATAACACGCTAAATTAAATAAAAATCTGCAGATTTTAATTCTGCGTGTAATGATACCAACACGAACACTCTACGGCGACAAATAGCGACGTTAGTAAAAACGTAATTTCAAACCCTAACCTCACAAAAAATACGATATTCTTACAGTTACGATATCCGGAAGGACCGAGTGACAGACACGAGCGCAGCGACTGTACAGCTCCGAGGTCCGACTCACACGAGCAAAGCGAGTTCAATATACACGTCTACAAGGTCTGTTACAAGCCGACAATCAATGAAATGGAGGTACATATATACAATAATCAGTGGGTTTAAAAAATCTGCATAGTTTAAGAACCTTTAGATCTCGGGTTTGCGACATTGTGTTCTACTCATAAAGGCCTTTAATTCGATGTACAACTCGACCTATACTCTAATTTAAGATTTCCTACTTACTCCTTGTGGGCCGTCCCTCTGGAAGGTAGCGGTCCGCTGAATACGTTCTAAAATAGGTTTTGGTAACAATGTGCAAAGCTTTGTAGCTCTATCAGTAATGGTTACAAAAATATTAAGCCGTCCCGGGACTTATTTAACACGCGCGCGGTAGATTCGAGCCCTGTTGAAAGAAAGATACACACCTGCCTAAGTCCAGGTACATCCCCGACTGCCGTACCATCAGAGCGTATCCATATAATCTCAGGAGTAGGATTGCCTCTCGCTGTACATTCCACTGTAGCACCTGTTGTATTGGAGAAATCGACACGATTTGGCGGTTCTTTCATGAACATTGGTCCCATAGTGTTATCTTCACACACACCTGCAACATACAAACAAACGTACAATTAGATTGATAGGAACTAAAAACATTACCTAAGAATCTAAGGTTACTGCAAAAGCCCTTATGGAAAACCAGCACAGTATAATACAAATAAATATTGAGCTTGACTTATGAGATAGAATAAAACTCGAACACAAGAGCTCACAAAAATTACGTTTACTTAATCAAAAGCTTTTCAACGACAAAGTCGCCATCCTCAGTGATACATGAGCTAGGACAATAACTAAACTATAACAAACTCTAAGTTATTGTATCTAATTTATGGCACGTATGATTATATTGCAGGCTAATGTGGGCTTTGGGTTCTAACACTTCGATACATTGGACATAATAATATATAGGGTGATTCGACAAGAACGCCTGTTTTGAATTGCAAGCTATTGTTGTATTGTTGCCATGACAACATTTTATTTACATCTTTGTTAATCACGATTTTTTGAGGTTAGTTAACATGGAACGCCTTTCAATAAAACAACGAATATTAACTGTGTAAAGACATTACAAATAAACTACGTGGAAGCTTCGTACGGCTGTCATAATGCACCTAATGAGTCAACAGTTCGTAGGCTAGTGAAAAAAATTTGAGACGAGTTGGATTGCAGACATCAAAACACCAATGCACTCTCGTTCCAGCCGGTCTGATCAGAACATCGCAATTTTGTGCGACAGTGTTGCCGTGAGTTCACAAAAGTCCATTCACCCTCGTTCACAACAGTTGGCCATTTCGAAAAGCTCCCTTCAGCGAATTCTCACAAAGGATCTCCACATGCAGGCCTACAAAATTCTGTCAACTCAACAACTGAAACCAAAGGACCATTTGCAACGGAGACAATATTATTATTATTATACATTTTTCGGACATTTGCCATCATTTGTGTGTTAAAAATCAAAACCACGACGTTTCGGGAATAAGAATCAATTCCCGTTATCAAGTGACTATAAATTAAAGAACCATGAAACTAGAAACTGAGCCTATGTAAGAAGTAAAATTAAATAAGAATATTTAATTAAAAATTAATAAAAATGAATTAATTTATAGTCACTTGATAACGGGAATTGATTCTTATTCCCGAAACGTCGTGTTTTGATTTTTAACACACAAATGATGGCAAATGTCCGAAAAATGTATGATAAAACAAATTGAACTTCCATCATTAACAAATAACTTCAAACAGAGAAGGAGACAATATGTTGAATGGATTTTGGAAAGACATATTTTGCAAAGACAATAATCTTCTCCGATGAGGCACATTTTCATCTTACTTAACCGAATTTTTGTCCCCCATTGAAGTAACCCCAAAACCAAACTTCCCAACAAATTCCGTTTCTGGAGGATTTTTGTCCAGATTTTCACAAAATTTGCCTTAAAATTCAGTGGTTTAAATCAGCTGATCTATAAATTCACCACAGCTGATTCACCAATGTATAAACAAAACAAAATCATCGTATTTCAACCCACACAACTCTACAGTTATGTGTATGTGTGTTGAAAATAGAAGTGGTGAAAGTTTACACTGACTACAAACAATTTGTAGAATAAATTAAAACTTGCTGCAATATACCGAGTGTTCAATAAGTCTGGAAACCCCTTAATATTAATTTTATTAATAAACGCAGAACAATGAAATTCTAGGATTACGTCCTCACTGCAGTTACCGACTTTTTGCTCATTTTAACTGTCTTTTTTCGCTTTGGGGGGACGTCCTGTGGAGGAAGTCTGAAAACTCTTAAATGTAAGCATAGGCATTCGAATTATACCTCATTTTAAAGGTCTTTGTTAGAGGAACACATTGCCGCAATCCCGACTGAAAAAAGACCATTCGTTTGGTAATGGCAGCCTCTTAAAGTTTGTTTGATTCTAATGCTAATTCAATGGCAAATTTTTAGTAAGCTGTACATTAGATTACAATGTCGCTTAGTGAGACAGAGCAAATAACCATTCTGATGATGAGGGGTTATGGGGATAGAACTCGTTCATATGAAGAGGTAAGCCGCTTGTTCAATGAAACTTGCCCCAATTGATCACCTATTCAAAAATCAACAGTGTTGAAGACCGTACAGCGCGGTTCTGTAACAGATCGGTCAAGATCCGGACGGCAACCAAATCAGCTACCAATCAGCTACACAAGGACACCACTTCGAGCACCTTCTGTAATACCTTCCTAGGTTTTTTTTTTTTTTTTAATAATTATTATCTTGAAAAGTAAGTAATTTAAACATAAACAACTGACATACTGTCTGTTCAATGTTATTAATAATGATAATTGTCCCCAATTACATCTGTGCACTCCTAACGTTTTTAAACAATTAAATCGACCATTACTAATATTTCCTATCCCTCCACGCTCCAGCTGTGAAATTCTCATAGCTAAAACACTAACATAACCAACACGGTTGAGTATTCACTTCTGCCTCTTAATCTTCGCAACGTAAAGTTAACTAATTGTAAAAGGCTGCCATTACCAAACGAATGGTCCTTTTTCAGTCGGGATTGCGGCAATGTGTTCCTCTAACAAAGACCTTTAAAATGAGGTATAATTCTACCTATGCTTACATTTAGGATTTTTTTAGACTTCCTCCACAGGACGTCCCCCCAAAGTGAAAAAGGACAGTTAAAATGAGCAAAAAGTCGGTAACTACAGTGAGGACTTAATCTTAGAGTTTCATTACTCTGCGTTTATTAATAAAAAAATAATAAACTGGGTGTTTCCAGACTTTTTGAACACCCGGTAGTGTAAGCTAAGTAATGTAGTAGGGTAGAATGAGCTAAGTAAGACATTAAATAATCTAAAGATCTGTAAACCTTTATTCACTTCCTAATAGGTTTTAAATTATATTTTAAACCCAATGTAATCGAAAAAATATATAATTTTCTTAAGCTATTTCATTTTTCTACATATTGTGGTTGCTTGGGGGGAGGGGAGGGGAGGGGGAATTAAAGTCAGAATACTTTTAGGCCATTCCGTACATGCGATATTTTCCAGTAGGAACCAATACAATGCTCTACTATAAAAACATTTCCACGGTTGTAAGAACTATAATAGCGCTAACTAACCTTAAACTAGAAATTAATACATAAAACAACGCAACAACAGTCAACAATGGAATCAGCTGATCGAGAAATTCACTACAGCTGATTCACCAATGTATAAACAAAACAAAATCATCATATTTTAAACCACAAACTCCACAGTGTTGTTCATGCGTGTTGAAAATTTCAAATGTAACTTTTGGAGCGCTCTGTATATGCGATGTTTTACTAAAATGAAAAATTGTGGGTTGTTTCTCCATAATTTATTATTTTAAAAACGCAAGTTGTTTTAATCCCGAAAAGTCTTCCTGAAGGCAATTTGTTAAAAGTTGAGATAACACAGGATGTCATGATATAATGAAAACCACACCTTCACTTCAATAAGTTTTTGCGTGATTGTGTGACACGCCCTGATGGAATGGTTAAAATGCCTTAACATGGTCCATTTAACGTTTACTGTCTGACATGTGTGGGAAATGTATTGTGCTGTATTTCTGTTGGCGTAGATTTGGTAGCAACGGTTGAAAATGATTTTGCTTTAATTTTAGTCTGAAAAGTATGGGCAAACATAGAGAGCGGAAAATAAAGATAGAGCAATACTTTTTATTTGGGTCCTTAAAGGATTCATCCAGCAAAATTTCGTGTTTTTTTTCTTAAAGCAGCTACCTCAAAATTTTGAGTTATAAAAACATATTTTTAACTTTTCGAAATATGGCCAAAATATGCCCACATGTCAAATTTTATTACAATCATTCATTAAACTCACATCAATCCAAAAAACCGATGTGTATCTCAAAAATGTCCATCACAAGCCTTTCTCTATGCTACATGTGAAAAAGTAATAAACTATAAAATTATATTATGGATTTATAGGATAATTTTTGTTTTTATTGTTGGTAACACACAGCTGATATAATTCAGTTGCTTTTCTAACCTATAAAACTGTATTATGAGATATAGTGTTGTAGCATCGTAAGCTTCTTGTTGTCCTGATCATGTTAACAAAAGAAGAAAGAGGAACGCTTGTTATCAGTTCATTGCAGGTGTATTCTGTACTCAATATTATGTCGACCTATGGAATAATAATATGAGTAAACATTTTGAATTGCCAAGTATTACTGAAATGTAATATTAAGTTTATTTGCAATTATTTTGCACTCAGGTTGTCACTAAACTACAACTTTAGTCATTCAAATTTGAAAATTTTTAAAAAATATCAAATTATCATTACTGATTTGTAAAACTGTTCACGCTACTTTTAAACAAGTTCATGTTCGCCATCATGGTACTTATCCAACCCCAACATACAATATAATACAAGCAGATCATCATGAGACTTTTAGGAAATTGTTAAATTGTATTGTTAGATCAAGGTGTCTGACACAGTAGAGGGAGTTTGTTAAAACATTTGTTACACAGGTTTTCTGAACATCGTAATTATGTATATCTTTACTATCTCTTTATAGGTTAGGTTAGGTTAGGTTACGTAATTGTATACACAATTACTTTCATTATTTTCATTCTGTTAGGTTAGGTAATTGTATATGTGTATATCGTTACTATCATTATGTCGGCTAGGTCAGGTAATTGTGTATATCTTTACTTTTATTACGTCGGCTAATTTAAGTTAGGGAATTGTTTATATCATTACTTTCACTATGTCGGCCAGGTTAGGTTAGGTTAGTTGTGTTAGGTTAGGTGATGTGTATATCTTTACTTTTATTATTTCAGCTAGATTAGGTAATTGTGAATATGACAAGTGTCATTAAGTCTGTTAGCTTAGGTTAGGTAATGTGTATATCTTTACTTTTATTACGTCGGGTAGGTTAGGTTAGATAATTGTTTATATCATTACTGTCATTATATCGGCTGGATTAAGTTAAGTAATGTGTATATCTTTACGTTTACTACGTCGGGTAGGTTTGGTTAGGTTAGGTTAGGTAATTGTTTATATCATTACTGTCATTATATCGGCTGGGTTAGGTTAAGTAATGTGTATATCTTTACTTTTACTACGTCGGATAGGTTAGGTTAGGTAATTGTAGGTCTATATATCATTACTGTCATTATATCGGCTGGATTAGGTTAGGTAATGTGTATATCTTTACTTTTATTACGTCGGGTAGGTTAGGTTAGGTTAGGTAGTTGTTTATATCATTACTGTCATTATATCGGCTGGGTTAGGTGAAGTAATGTGTATATCTTTACTTTTATTACGTCGGGTAGGTTAGGTTAGGTTAGGTTAGGTAGTTGTTTATATCATTACTGTCATTATATCGGCTGTATTAGGTTAAGTAATGTGTATATCTTTACTTTTATATTTCGGCTAGGTTAGTTAATTGTGAACATGATTACTTCCATTATGTCGGCTAGGTTAGGTTAGGTAATTCTGTATATAATTGCTTTCTTGACGTCGGGTTGACCTTAACCAGTCTTGTAGATTTGCTCGTGCGGATCTCGTAACTATATAAATTCACCAAAATGTTCCATATTGCATTTTGACAATAACATAGCTATTTGTGGTACCATTAGATGCAGAATTTAATTCTGAAAATTTATTATTTTGTGTATAACACACGAGATATAAATAAAAAAACAGTTTAATATGGCCGCATTTTTTCAATTTCAATAGGGTTCTATATGATAGCAAAATATATTATTTTAAACCAAAATTGATGTTCCTCTCTTAACTTTTGTGGATGCTGTCGTGTGTACCTAAATACAACGTACGGACGGACGGACTGTTTTCGGTTTCCCTAGGCGACGAAACGTTAAAAAAAAGGAGGTCAATTTTTTTTTTTATTACCAAATTTACCCTATTACTAATTAAGTAAAAACGTATCTCAATTAATTAACAAATTATCGGAGATAAATTTCATATTTTGAAGAAGAAAAAAAAAGAAAAGAAAAAAAAGGAAAAAAAACCCCAAAGCCCCAAATACATTGCGTAAAAATCGTTCAAACGGAATTCACTTCTCACTGAAGCCACTTGCGAAACACACATTCCTGTACGTTTTCCAAAAGCCTTAATTATCCACTTCACAACCTGACGTAAACCCTTATAAATCCAACCCTTAATTTCTCCCAATTTCACCCTAAATACATACAACCCTTACAAAGTGTCGACGCATTACAATTTCACGTTCACCCTCCCCCCCCCTCCTCGATTTAAAGATATAATTTAATCAAACATAGAAATCTACCCTCTCACAATTATCAGAAAACGCGGCGAGATGAGAAATTCCCACAAATGTCTGTAATAGTATTGAACGCGTAGGCCAAACAATGAGTACACTCGCTTCACGTTCAAACGGTTTTGTTTTTATCTTAAATAAAATGAATAACTTCATTTTTAATATAAAAATAAATAACTTATTTTTGTATACGTAGAAATGTATATAAATACTTTAAAATTATAAAAAAACACTTAAAGGATAAATGTATTTTAAATGATTTCTGTGTATCTAGTTTTAGCGACAACGACTATACCCCAGGTTCTTTGCCCTACGTTGTGCGCCTGCGTATTGAAGTGTTGTTCTCCCGCCGTACAGTGATGTGTATCGGTTTGGCATTGTTTCCTCAATGAAGGCGACTACATTCTGTCACCTTGATCCAAAACAGCTGATTGTTAACATAGTTTTTGTTTTGGGTAAACATATGGTAATTGAAATAAAAATGCACGAAATTGGTTCCATGTTTTTACAAACATCACTTAAACACAAAATTTTGAATTATTAAAACTGGCACTTAGGTTGTAATTGTTAAAAATAAACGAATTGGTAAATTATATTACTGAAAAATTATAGTTAAAAACACTTGATTGCAATCGTGGTACCTACCCAGCCCGATCATTTAATAGATCACCTAAATTTAATGCCTTCAATTTTGGGCCATTAAATTTAAAGAATCTCTTTCTATTACATTGTATGATTGGACTCGGTGAGTACAGTACCACGATTGTACTCATTAAGTTTTTTCATTGTTTTAAGTAGTAATTTTAATTTTATTTCGCTGTATATTCCGTTGATTTATATTAAACATTTTCACAATTCATTAATATTTGATTAGGTAGGTTGGTTATTGAGATATTCAAATTTGTACAACGGATAATATATGGTTCGTTCTTGTCTTTCAACTGATAATTTTTGAATATACGATTACTAATACATTTTACTTTTAACCTTTACAGCCAAACATCTTTAGTACCAGAGGTCAGTGCTTCTGCAACACTCTTACGAGAATCTTTGTTTTGTATTCATTTGCGGTTTGTGTTATTATTTTGCTGATTTTATTAACTTATGTTGGTTTTAAAACTGAATGAGAGAGAGAGAGAGAGAGAGAGAGAGAGAGAGAGAGAGAGAGAGAGAGAGAGAGAGAGAGAGAGAGAGAAGAGAGAGAGAGAGAGAGAGAGAGAGAGAGAGAGAGAGAGAGGAGAGAGAGAGAGAGAGAGAGAGAGAGAGAGAGAGGGAGAGAGAGAGAGAGAGAGAGAGAGAGAGAGAGAGAGAGAGAGAGAGAGAGAGAGAGAGAGAGAGAGAGAGAGAGAGAGAGAGAGAGAGAGAGGGGGAGGGGGGGAGAGAGAGGAGAGACTAAATGGGGAAGGGGTATCTATAATACACAAATACCGTAAAAAAGAGCAATGTCTTATGTACAGTAACAAATATATTCTACTTCTTTCCCAATAGCTACTATCAAACTCCTTCTCGAACGTTTTCAATGTAACACTAGACACATGTTAAGGGTGAAGTTATAGACCAAACGTCTGTCGCGAAGGGGTTGTATGACCCACCCTCGCATTCCACCACCCTCTTCTAACATCTACAACAACAACCAATATAGTTAGGCACACATTGTGGCCTATTTGTAACCGATTTGGGGTTCGATTTCTTGGCACAGTCGCAAAATGGGGAAAACTTTGGGTTTCTAGAATAACATTAATCAAACAGTTAACGTTTCCCCTTTCTTGTTTACAATATCTAAGCAAAGTAAAAACAGATAAAAAAAATTGTATATTGCATCACTTGGATCAAAAATGAAGATTTTCGACACAAGCTCAAAGTTTACGGGAAATGAGCGAGAATCGAAAAGCTTCTTTTGATCCAAGTGATGAACTCTATTTTTCGTTATACTACAAATAATATAAGAAAACAATTTCACAAAAACTAAAATGTTATAACCTATTTACCTTCAAATCGATGGTAACAGCTGTTTTAACGGTTATTTACAATCGAGAGTATCGGTTGTTTTTATAGATGCTTTACAATCGTTAATTATTTCGTATAAACGAAGTAACAGCTGATGACCTCGACCTCCTAGTCCTATACAGCTCCTAGTTTTAGTCCTCAGCTCCAGGACTAAAAGAAAAACTTTAGCATCTCAATGTGTGTATTGAAAACAGCTGTTTTTGAAGCAGTATGACGAAAAATAATTTTTTTTTGATTCGGTGGGCGTAAAAACGTGTACTGTGTAAAAACAAAATCGATATACAACCTTCTCGGTACATATTGGAAAGGGAAAATGGTGTAAATCAAAATGACGCCATTTTGAAACGGTTTCTAAATATTTCCCATGATTTTGCGCAGTTTGAATGGATGCGCATTAATTCCAATGTCGAAGGTCTTAAACACGATCGGCGTCACATCGCAAATTGATGTCTTTAGGTCGACCTCAGCTGATGTTTTTAGGTCCTATGCATGTATACTATTGAAAACAGCTGTTTTTGAAGCAGTATGAATGACGAGAAAGGGTCTTACGACATGTTGTCTTTGTGTGTATGTAAGCACGATAGCAGCCACAAAATTTAAGATACATTAATATTTTGTTCAC